>KV013980.1:173534-196738 GCA_001598015.1 Dorcoceras hygrometricum
GCTGAACCATCTTTATGTACCAGCTGGTCCTCATCATTCCAGCTGATTCACTTCGCTCCAGCTGGTTCAACTTGGCCTCCGCCTGATTTCGAACACCTGACTTAACTTTGGACGTATCCATTGCTAATCCAGCTGCCGATTACAATGAATAACCAAACTAGCTGCTGAACTTTATCTTTGAGAACCATCGGCTGGACAGATTACTGCTACTGTTCATCTTCTTCTTCGATTTGAAATCTGTACACTAAGTGGAATTGTTAGAAACACAATAACATGTTTTGTGTAATTCAAAACTTAATCAGGATCTGTCAAAACAGATCCATCAAGATGGATAGTGACTTGGTGATCTATTGAACTACCCTCACTTGAACTTTTCAAATGGTTATCATTTGTCGAGTGGATTAAGTCCGAGGTCTTGGTTGTACAGATTAGTCCTTATTACTCGAAACCTCATTGAGACTCTACATGATAGGTGCCTCACATTGACCCGTTTACCGACTCAGTTGTGGTCATCAGGTGGTGGGATTGGGTGAGGTCCCGATGCATGTAGGAGTCGATGCTTCATTGTCGAGGATTCACCGCTCGCCCTTGTGCGTGGATATCCAATGCTATCTGAGGAGATAATAGTGTGACAAATCTTGGCCAGAGTACTAGATGTGTTTTAGGTAAATGGGTTTACCTAGTAACACATGCGATGTCACTATTTGATCTCCAAGATGTATGTATGGCTATCGGATCTCTAGCGACTCTCAATTTACCAATGATCGTTGATCTGATCGAGATATTTGAGTTGAAAGGACCGTACTGTACGCTAACCATGACCGACTGGTTCATGCAGACACTATAAGTGATACCTAGGGGATCATAGGTCGATATTGCTAGATGCTTTACCATGATCCGATGGGTAAGTCCAAAAATGTGTTTTCGGAGTCACAAATGTTGTGAACCATAGCTAGTTGTATCCCTGAACCATTGAGGATCACACAAGTACTTGTTTCTCAATTCCAGTACAGAAATTAAGCTCAATTTGTTGAGTATAGTAGGAGGAAGGATGGAAGTGTGATTTCCTTAAATTAACTGGGGGTGGAAACGTGATTTCTATAAATTGGCTTGGACTAGTATGACTATCCTTAAAGCTGATAGGGGCCTAACTGCTATTTTGGATTAGGTGGTCTGAAATTTTTTTTTCACATCATAAGTTCAGTTTTGTATACTGTGAAGGTTGGTCCGATGTTATCGTCGATCGGGATTATGATGAAGCCACGATGATGGACTTGAAACCAATGTTCACGGCCCAGGCCCATTAACCTGGTTTAAGCCCATGGAAAATCTATAAATAAGGGCCCTGGGGTATTCATTTTACTCGCACCAAAAGTTGGATCGAAAACTCTCAAAGTTGGAATGAGTACTGTCTGGCCTCGTGCTCTAATCAGAGATAAAACATACAAACACATGCGGAAGCTATTAAAAAGCGGGTAAAATTTTCACTTTTGGCCTGACGGTTTAAAACAATATAATTTAAAATAGTGCGATACTTAAAATAGATCCCAGTTTATAAAACCACCAAACAACAGAATCAATATAGCATACGAAAATAAGTGTTAGATCATGCATTGATTATTTAAAGGTTTTGTGTAAATCAAAAAGGGAGAGATTGATGGATCTGTGTAAACAGATCCTGATTAAGTTTTGAAATACACAAAACCTGTTATTGTCTTTCTAACAATTCTACTTAGTGTACAGATTCTAGTTAAAGAAAGATGTCGCGAAGCTAAATTTGTCCAATCGATGGTTCTCAAGATATAGTTCAGAAACTGGTTTGGTTTATCATTTAGACGGCAGCTGGATTAGCAATGGAGACGTCCAAAGTTGAGTCAGTTGTTCGTAATCAGGCGGAGGCCAAATTGAACCAGCTAGAGCATAGTGAACCAGCTGGAACGATAAGAACCAGCTGCAAGCGCTAAAGAAGGAAAGAGGACCAGCTGGAACAGAAGCTAAGAAGAGTCGCAAGTTGGAGCTGGAAAGATAAAGACCAGCTGGAGCGCTAAGCGATGATGACATCAGCAGTGACATCACAATCAGCAGGAAGCTACAGTAGAACCAGTCGATGGATGATCCAGACGAAAGAGATAAAGCGACGTCGCACAGGAAGAATAATCAGTCGCAAGCCACAGTGAAACCAGTCGAGGGAAATTGAAGTTAGCGATAGCAAAACGATGTCGTTTGAATAAGTTGATACGACAGCGTTTTGACATCGCGCTAAAGATTCAGCAGATGGTTTGTGCGATGATTATAACCAGCAGTTGGTAGCGACAGTACATCCAGACAAAAGCAACAGTACATCCAGACGAGAGCTACAATGAACCAGCTGTTGCTATGCATCCAGGCGCAAGATGATGTATCAGTCGCGAGCTACAATGGATCCACTCGCAGGAAATCCAGACGCAAGAAAAACAGAAGTAGCGAAGACTTGCAACCAGGCGCAAAGTACCAGTCGCAAAGAAACCAGTCGCAGCATTAGTAGATATGAACCAGCAGCGAAGCAGTTGACAAATTACGAAGAATTACCAAATCTGGATGTCAACTGCTGAGCTCATTTCAAAATGCTGAAGACGACAAAAAGCCTGCAAAAGAAAGGACACAAAGGACAATCCCTGTCGGTACTTCACAGAACACATTTCAAACGGGAAGAATTTGTGTCCAACGGATTGAATTCAAACAGAGGCTTATATACGAAGGCAACGCCATTGAAGAAGAGAGACTGTTGGTTGGAGATGATTGTGCGATAATACAGTGCACCAACAGAGGAAGAAAAATAGCAGAACGAAGCAGTCGACCACCATTAGAGAGGAGCTTACAACGATGTCGACTGCTGAGTTCTTATCAGCTTTTCGTAGAGCATTTTCCCTAGTGTGTGAGATGTATTCATTCGAGAGTTGAGCGTTTCATTGTAACAATCTCACACACAGATTCACTCGCATATTTCGTGAGTTGAGCTAAATTGATTAGCGAGTGAATCAAAAACCCAAATGCAAATCAGTTCCCGTCCAAGCACGATGACGTTAAACTCTGTGTATGTATTCTTTGAACAGAGACGTTAAACAAGTTCTGAGTGAACAGCCGAGGACTGGTAGAGTCTAGGAGTTCTCGCAGCTGCTGGTTGCGGGATTGGGTCTGTACATGTTGTATAGATCAAATCTTCTAGTGTAACCTTCCGAGGAGGAAGAAGGGGAGACGTAGGACATTGAAGTCCGAACTTCCATAAACAAATCTGCTGAGTATTGTATTCTTTAAGCTTTCAGCACTTGCATTTATATTTAGCATTCACGCATACACAGTTAGCACACACACAGTAAATCTTGAACAGATTTATGTTACACATAAATCTGTTTGAGTTGTTTTAAAATATAGGATTCAGTTATGGTGTTTTCCGCATGATTTTAATTCAACCACTGGATACAACGACGAAGCACAGGGCATCCCCCTGGCTAAGAATACTGATACATATAAATATGCTATATGCCACTGGGATACTCTAACCACCTCCTGGGGCGCCACCAGCTGGGTTAAAACCACGACCAGCTGTAAAACCTGGGTTTCCTGAAAACAACACAACAAGGAAAACAACCAAGCCCCAGAGGGACATGGGGTCAAACCCCAGTACGGAGAGAAACTATAAACAGCAGTAAACAGCATGAATAAAATACAGATGCTATGCATGAGAATACGGGACAACAGCCGAAGGCTACCACCAAGGAAAGGGAGCCAAAGAAACCCAATGCATAGCTCAACGGAAATCTGCAACAGAAATGTGGGTGCTACCCACTCACCCCTACTCGCCCACCCTTACCAGATGCATCAACAACCCCACCTATGAACTGTGGTAGTTAGCCACTCGGCGCATAGGGGAAATGAGAGTGCGGAATCGCCGCTCGCCCTCGCATCCTGGTAAGAACAAAGCAATAACAACGATACAAGGCAAAGGCTGCGACAGCTGAAATGGAATGTCATGCGTGTATGCAAATGCTGGAATACAAGCATATAAACATATGCAACACAGCAATCAAACACAATAGCATACACAGTCCTCAACCAGGACAACAACCAGGCACGACCATTCCATACACCAGCAACTACAATTCATCCAAGCCAGAAACACGCTGATTTATAAGTTCAAATCCGTACCTTAATTCCTAGCACAATTACCACAATCAAAGGTCCGGAGAAATCTGGATAACAACCTGCCGAAACACACAGGGCAATATTCTCAAGGGACTCTAATACATAGAAAGCACGGCTGGGAGTCAAACACTCACACCAGCAGCCAATTTCAACAATACCACTAACAGGAAGCTTAAACAAAGGATAATACTAAGATCTCAACAACAATTCGAAGTTCTACCTCAACGATGCAACACACGACCGAAGACAGCAACTTCGCGGTCTCGCTCTAGCCAACTACAGCCTCCCAGAAGGGTATCAATTGAAAGAGCTCTTCAAGAGGAGTCCAACGCTACCTCTAACGACCAAAACGATGGTCGGAAACGACGAAAATCATCGGATAAAATTAACGGTGAACAGTACTAGGGTTCGAGAAACAGAGGTCGACAATTTGGAGAATTAACTAAGTATGGGATCTGATATCTCAAATCAAAGACCAAGTCTTCCTATAAATACACACGTGAAAACTGGTTAAGAAGTCCACCGACAAAAACCAGCAGTCGCAACAACCAACAGCTGCTGAATCCGCTGGTACCAGTCGTTGCATCAAAACGCTGCGTTCCAACTTAATAAAACGGCGTCGCACATCTTACGTCATCCAGACGCTAACTCTCGCGCACCAGCAGCTGGACATCAGACACAAGCTACAGGAAACCAGATGCAAGCTACAGGAGCGTTGACCCGCGTTGACATCTACTCCCAGCTATAAAACCAGTCGACACACACGCGAACAAATCCTCGCAGCTGGTACCAGTCACAACATCCAAACGACGTCGCGCCAACTTATCGAAACGCTGTCGTTTGCCCTCAACAAGCAAAATAAAGCAGCAGCTGGATACAAACACGCTACCAACTTTCACTAAAACGACGGCGTTTAGGAATCTCATGCTACCAAACACGCTACGACTGGATTTACCACCGACCAGCTTTTACCTCAAAAACCCAAAATCACAAAACTTCCAGAATTTCTAAAACCGATTAAACCAAACAATTAATCTTACATCAAAATCAGATCTCACATTTCTCCCCCACTAAAAAGGATTTCGTCCCCGAAATCACAACAACAATCTGGAAAAAGAACTCAACAACAGCAAGCCAAAACAGAACTTCGCTTAACACAAGCCAAGAGTTCAAAATAACTGAGCAAACAATCAACAACAACTAGGGAAGAAATACAACCAAAGGCTACAAAGTACTGGAAATTAGCGCAACAGCTACTCAAACAGATGCGGCCACTCGCGCTGCATCTTTTCTTCCAGTTCCCAAGTAGATTCTTCCCTTCCATGTTTGCTCCACTGCACCATAACCAACGGAATGGTCTTATTTCTCAGCTGTTTCTCTTTTCTGTCAAGGATCTGCAAGGGATATTCTTGATATCTCAACGACTGATCTAGCTCAACCTCGTCAGTTCCAAGCACATGAGACAGATCTAGCTCATACTTCCTCAACATGGAAACATAAAAGACATCATGTAGAGAAGACAACTCTGGCGGCAACAACAGCCGATACGCTAAAGGGCCAATCCTCTCAACAATCTCATACGGTCCGACGTAACGAGGGGATAATTTTCCCTTGTGTCCAAAGCGCATAACACTGCGAAACGGAGAAACTTTGAGAAATACACGATCAACAACCTGAAACTCAAGAGTTTGACGCCTCTTATTCGCATAACTGTCTTGGCGATCCTGGGTAGCTTTCATCCGCTGTCTAATAAGATCCACATGATCTTTCATTTTCTGCACAAAGTCAGGGGTAGATAGCTGCTTCTCCCCCATTTCTTCCCAACATACTGGCGATCTGCACTTTCTACCATACAACGCCTCAAATGGCGCCATGCCAATCGTCACCTGATAACTGTTATTATACGAAAACTCAATCAAAGACAACGCGTCTTGCCAGCTACCTCCAAAATCCAACACAACAGCTCGCAACATATCCTCCAATGTCTGGATAGTGCGCTCAGATTGGTCATCTTTCTGGGGGTGATACGCGGTGCTCATCGCCAATCTGGCACCCAAAGCTATTTGCAAACTCTTCCAAAACCTGGAAGTAAACCTCGGATATTGGTCGGAAACGATCGAAACGGGCACACCATGCAGTCTAACAACAAAATCAACGTACAGATTCGTCATCTTCTTCAACGAGAAGGTCATCCCACAGGGAATAAAATGTGCAGACTTCGACAGTCGGTCTATAACCACCCAAATAGCATCACATCCTCTGCTGGAACGAGGCAGATGCGTCACGAAATCCATAGCTATGTGCTCCCAATTCCATTGGGACACTTCCAAACTCTGCAACAAACCACCAGGTCTCATCCTTTCGGCCTTAACCATCTGACAATTCAAACAACGAGCAACGAAACTAGCAACGTCGCTCTTTAGGCCATCCCACCAAAAGTGCGGCTTCAAAGCATGGTACATCTTCCGTGCACCAGGATGAACACTATGCCTGCTGCAATGAGCTTCCCGAAGGATTTCCTCCTTCAAATCAATGAGGTTAGGCACAACCAACCTGCCCCGGAAACTCAAACAACCATCGGAAGAGACAGAATATTCTTCAAGTTCGCCAGCCCTGACCTTTAACTTCAACTCGTGGATAGACGGATCAGTCCTCTGAGCTGCTCGAACAGTTGAAACAATCTGGGCTCCACTTGAAAAGAAGAAACCACGACGTAATCCTCAGCCGGGTAGAATCTCCAACCAGTAGTGTTAAGATGCTCCTGATCCTTAGAGATGTACAACGACGCAAGCATCTCACTAGCCTTCCTGCTCAAAGCATCGGCCACTACGTTCGACTTCCCAGGCTGGTACTTAATCTCACAATCAAAGTCCTTTAGCAGCTCCATCCACCGACGTTGTCTCATGTTCAAATCGGGCTGCGAAAACAAATACTACAAACTTTTTTGGTCCGAGTACACCACAAACTGATCGTCATACAGGTAGTGACGCCAGATCTTCAACGCAAAGACCACCGCTGCTAACTCCAAATCATGGACTGGATAACGAGTCTCATGCGGTTTCAACTGCCGCGAGGCATACACAATGACTCGACCATTCTGCATCAACACACAACCCAATCCATTGAGCGAAGCGTCAGAACAAACAACGAAACCGCCTGAACCAGACGGCAGAGCCAACACAGGTGCAGTAGTCAAATTTTCCTTGAGCAGTTGAAAATCATTCTCCCACTGCTCAGTCCAAACAAACCTCTTGTCCTTCTGAGTCAATTGAGTCATCGGCTTTGCTATAATAGAGAATCCCTCAATGAAACGACGATAATAGCCAGCCAGACCCAAGAAACTGCGAATCTCGGAAACATTCCTGGGACGCTCCCAGTTCAGAACGACATCAACCTTACCAGGATCCACCGAAATACCCTCGGCTGAAATCACATGTCCCAAGAATACGACGCGATCCAACCAAAACTCGCACTTGGAAAACTTTGCATACAACGTTGGTCTCTCAGCGTCTGAAGGACAATAAGAAAATGCTCCTTGTGCTCCAAAGGAGTCTTCGAATAGACTAAGATGTCGTCTATGAACACGATCACAAACTGATCAATAAACTCGTGGAAAACTCGGTTCATCAAATCCATAAAGACTGCAGGGGAATTTGTCAATCCGAACGGCATAACCAAAAACTCAAAATGCCCGTATCTCATACGAAAAGTAGTCTTCGCGACATCTTGATCTCTCACCCTCAACTGGTGATACCATGAACGAAGATCAATCTTCGAGTACACAGCAGAACCTTGCAACTGATCAAACAGATCATCGATTCTCGGCAACGGGTACTTGTTCTTCATAGTGGCTTTGTTCAATTGGCGAAAATCAATGCACATCCGCATTGAGCTATCCTTCTTCTTCACAAATAAAATAGGTGCTCCCCACGATTACATACTAGGACGGATAAAACCTTTCTCCAGCAAATCATCTAACTGAACCTTGAGTTCTCTCAACTCCGCAGGAACTAGACGATAAGGAGGACGCGAAATTGGAGCTATGCCAGGCACCAGCTCTATGCTGAAGTCAATCTCCCGCCTCGGAGGGAAACCAGGAATCTCCTCCAGAAACACATCCGGGAAGTGTCGCACCACGGGGACGTCACTAAGCTGAACGCAGGAAGAAGAAGACGCATCCAAAGCGTAAATCAAGAAACCAACATTCCCCAAGGACAACAAGCTGAACATCTCCATAGCTGAGACTAAGGGAATCTTGGATCTAGAATCCTGGCCGTAGAAGTCCCACTTCTCGTCAGACAAAGGCCTAAAGCGTACAATCCCATGGAAACAGTCCACGGAGGCCATATAGTTGGACAACACATCCATCCCAACTATGCAATCGAAATCCCAAAGCATCAAACGAATCAAGTTCGCTAACAGGACATGCTCACCAAACCGCAACACACCATCCAACAAAACCTCCTGGGAGAACAGGCTCACACCACTAGGGGTAGAAACAGAAACGGTATCGCACAAAGAAATGGTACACAGACCATGCTCAACAACAAACGAATCAGAAATAAATGAGTGCGATGCACCGGTGTCAAACAACACACACGCAGGAAAATAAAAAACAAGGCAAGTACCTGCGATCACCCGACTCGGTGTCTCCTCGGCCTGCTCCCTAGTGATGGAGTTAACCTGAGCATGCTGGGGTCCAGAGAAGAAAGGCTGAGACGACTGTCCGAACCACGACAAACCAGGCTGCTGAAACGGCCTAAACTGAGTCTCACGGGGCTACTGAAACTGAGGGGAACGACCCCTAGACTGACCTCCTTGACCCTGAGGCTGGGCCGCGGTTTGCTGTGATCCAGCTGACGGACACACTCTAGAAAAATGCTCGTACTGACCACAAAGGTTGCAGGAACCCTGCACACCAACACACTGCATGGACGGATGTTTTCCACTGCAAAAGCCACAAAACTCAGCCCGAGAACCGCTGCTACTCGAGCTGCCTGAACCAGAAGAGCCAGAACCCGACTTCTTCTTGAACTGCTGACCGCGGGGTCGAAACCTGATGGTCCCAAAAATAGGATCAAAACAAGTACATGAGTTCAAAAGGGGGGGGGGTTGAATGAACTCCTTCGGTTTTTCTATTTCAAAAACTTTTCAAAACGTTTTACACGCGCTGCTTAACTCAAGTCCGAGTTACCAGACTTGAGGTATCTCAGTTAAATGCAAACCTCTCGGCTAACTAACAAGTGCGGAATGAAGCCGATTAATTTGTGAACAGTAAGCAATAAATAAATGCGTAAATGTAAAGAGTAGCTCTCAGAATTTGTTTCTGGAAGTTCGGATATAAATATCCTACGTCTCCCCTTCTTCCTTTTCAGGAAGGTATCACTAGAAGATTTGATGTGCACAGTCCTTCTGCAGACACCCGATCACACAAGCCTCACTTGTATGAACTCCTAGCAACTCCACAAACTTCACAAACTTCCACGCAGACACAGCTGCTGGTTTACAACACTTTGTAATATTTTCAAACGGCCTTGAGAGCACGTTTGTTACAGACTCAATCAAATGATTACAACAATGAATACACGTATGCGAGTGCTGTAAAATCCTCTGGTTTCTAAATAAAGAAACACGATTCAACAATGTGAACCAGAGGATGACTCGAAGGTATTTTTCTCTGAAGATCTACGGGAAAGTTCTTCGAGTCTTTGAGCTTTTTGAATAACTTCAACAAGGAATGGCTCAATAATAATTTGGTAGAGTTTCAGCAATAGCAAGAGCGAGAGTTGTGTTCTTCGATTCAAAAATGCTGGTATTTATAGTCTTCGCTCAACGGTCATTAAATTCTTCAAAGGCAACAAAATCTCCTTTTGAATTTCTGTCAATCTGTCAGGCCTCGTGCTCTAAACAGAGTAAAAACCCAAACACATGGGGAAGCTTATCAAAAAGTGGGTAAAATTTTCGAGTTTAGGCCCGACGGTTTAAAACATATAATTAAAAATAGAGCGATACTCAAAATAGATCCCAGTTTAAAATCCAACAATCACAATATAACATACAACAACCAAAAACATGTATCAGACTCCCCTACGGGTACAACGACGAAGCGCAGGGCATCCCCCTGGCTGACTGATACCTATATATAAGTATGCTATATGCAACTAGGACACACTAGACACCTCCTAGGGCACCACCAGCTGGGTTAAAGCCACGACCAGCTGTAAGACCTGGGTTTCTTGAAAACAACACAAACAAGGAAACAAACCAAGCCCCAGAGGGACATGGGGTCAAACCCCAGTACGGATAGCAAATATAACAGCTAAGGAAAAGCATAAGATAAAAATGCAGATGCTATGCATGAGACACCGGATAACAACGGAAAGCTCGACCCTCAAGGGAGCTAAGGAACTCAAACATAGCTCCTAGAATCATCAACAACGTACAGTGGCCATGGGGTGTGTTCACAGTGTGGTAATGAGCCACTCGCCGTTATACAACACCCAAATACCAGATGCATCAACCAACTCAACCTGTCGTTGCCTCGCCCATGAACTGTGGTAGTTAACCACTCGGCACATGGTGGCTAACGATCCCAGCAGGGAGATGAGAGTGCGGTATTGCCGCTCGCCCTCGCATCCTGGTAAGAATCAACAACAGCAATACAAGATACGAACAATAGCTGTAATAACAATATGAATGCAATCTGGGAAATGCGTGTATGCATAACAGGACAGCTAAACAATCAACAGAAATCACGTATGCACACAGCAACATCCACCTCAATACACCACAGCCATCTAGCATTCAATCTCACGCCAATTCCCAGCTACATCAAGCTCAGATCCGTACCTTAAATACAATACCTCTGAACTACAACCAGCACTGAAAGAAATCCCGAAGACTCTGGTAAAAGCCTGTTAACCAACAGCATACACAACATAAATCTTACTGGATACCAGCACAAAACTCACGGCCGGGAGACACTCTCAACCATCACTCAATCCCATCAGTACTACACAATCGACAGCTTAAAACAATACACTAAAGCCAAGATCTTACAAAAATTCGAAGCTACCTGCTCACAGCGAACGCACGGCCAAGACAGTAACTTCGTGACCTTGCTCTAGCTAACCACAGTCCCCAAGAATGGTAGTAATCGATAAGGCTTCTCGAGAGGAGTCCAAAGCTACCTCGCACGAGCAAAACAACCACCAGAAATGACGGGAATCCGCCGAAAAAGCTCACGGCTAAACAATGCTCTAGGGTTCGAAGAAACAGAGAACGAAAGGCTGGAAAATATTCTAAGTATGGGAACTGGTGTCTAAAATCGAAGGCCAAATCTTCCTATAAATAGCACTAGCAACGACTGGAACTCAAACAATAATTGTCCACCGACAAAATCAATCGACACCATCGATCTCCCAAACCAGCAGGTATACTACAACTCTCAGACGCAAGAACCAACTGTTGGTTTCTCAAATAACGCTACAACAATCGCAAAACAAACCAACGGCTGGTTCTCAAAACGGCGTCGCGCCAACTTACTCAAACGACGTCGCATAGGATACGCAATCCTCACTACCAGCAGCTGGGTAACCAGTCGCAAGAACACAATCAACGCATAACACTTCTCTCTGCTGGTACCAGTCGCAAGCTAAAGTAGTGAAATCTCTCACAGCTGGACATCCAGTCGCAACAACAAAACGACGACGTTTCCTCTTCGCGCTACAAGAAAGTTGACCCGCGTTGACATCTGCTTCTGCTGAACAACCAGCAGATACACACACGCGATTCCACCAGCTGGTACCAGACGCAACATCGAAACGACGTCGCGCCAACTAATCTAAATGCAGTCGTTTTAGCCCTCAACGCAAATACGCTAATCCATCTGTTGATTTCAATACGCGCAACCAGACTTCACGGAAACGACGGCATTTCATACCCTACACTACCAAAACACGCTTCGACTGGTTTCACCACCGACCAGCTGTTAGCTCAAGAACCAGCTTTTACCCAAAAATACCAAAATCACGAAAACTTCCAGAATCGTTCTAAGTATGGTTCTCGACCTGAAAATGCAACTCAAATATCAAAACAGAGATTCTAAACCACCAAAAATCTCTATAAACCGATTAATTCCCACGATTAATCTCAATTAACAAATCCAGGTGTCACATTTCTCCCCCACTAAAAAGGATTTCGTCCTCGAAATCACAATAACAACTCTGGAGAACAACACCACAACAAAACCAAAACAGCAGTTCATCCAACTTATGCCAAGAGTTCAAGATAACTGAGCAAACAATTTACAACTATTAGGGAAGAAATACAAACAAAAGCTACAACTTACTGGAAAATATAACCCAACGGCTACTCAAACAGATGCGGCCACTCTCGCTGCATCTTTTCTTCCAGCTCCCAAGTAGCTTCTTCCCGTCCATGTTTGCTCCACTGCACCATTACCAAAGGAATGGTCTTTATTCCTCAACTGTTTCTCTTTTCGACCAAGGATCTGCAAAGGATATTCCTGGTAACTCAACGACTGATCTAGCTCTACCTCGTCAGTTCCAAGCACATGAGACGGATCTGGCTCGTACTTCCTCAACATCGACACGTGGAACACATCGTGAAGAGAAGACAACTCTGACGGCAACAACAACCGATACGCTAAAGGGCCGATCCTCTCAACAATCTCATACGGACCAACGTAACGAGGGGCTAACTTTCCCTTGCGTCCAAAGTGCATTACACTACGAAACGGAGAAACCTTGAGAAATACACGATCACCAACCTAAAACTCAAGAGGTCGACGCCTCTTATTCGCATAACTGGCTTGGCGATCCTGGGAAGCTTTCATCCTTTGACGAATAAGATCCACATGATCTTTCATTTGCTGCACAAAGTCAGGGGCAGATAGCTGCTTTTCCCCCACTTCTTCCCAACACACAGGCGATCTGCACTTGCGGCCATACAAACCCTCAAAAGGCGCCATACCAATCGTCGCTTGGTAGCTGTTATTATACGAAAATTCGACCAAAGACAACGCGTCTTGCCAGCTACCTCCGAAATCCAACACAACAGCACGCAACATATCCTCCAACGTCTGGATAGTTCGCTCAGATTGGCCATCTGTCTGGGGGTGATACGCGGTACTCATAGCCAATCTAGTTCCCAAAGCTGTTTGCAAACTCTTCCAAAACCTGGAAGTAAACCTCGGATCTCGGTCGGACACGATTGAAACAGGCACACCGTGCAATCTAACAACAAAATCAACGTACAGCTTCGCCATATTCTTCAACGAGAAGGTCATCCCATAGGGAATGAAGTGTGCAGACTTCGACAAACGGTCTACAACTACCCAAATAGCATCGCATCCCCGGCTAGAACGAGGCAGATGCGTCACGAAATCCATAGCAATGTGCTCCCAATTCCATTGGGGCACCTCTAAACTCTGCACAGACCACCGGGTCTCATCCTCTCGGCCTTTACCATCTGGAAATTCAAACAACGAGCAACGAAACCAGCAACGTCACTCTTCAGGCCAGCCCACCAAAAGTGCGGCTTCAAAGCATGGTACATCTTCCGTGCACCAGGATGAACACTATGTCTGCTACAGTGCGCCTCACGAAGGATCTTCTCCTTCAAATCGATCAAATTGGGCACAACCAACCTGCCACGGAACCTCAAACATCCATCGGACAAAACAGAATAATCCTCAATTTCGCCAGCCCTGACTTTCAACTTCAATTCGTGGATAGACGGATTGGTCCTCTGAGCTGCTCGAATGGTAGAAACAATCTGCAGTTCCACTTGGAACGATGAAACCATTACACAATCCTCAGCCGGGTAGAATCTCCAACCCGTAGTGTTAAGATGCTCCTGGTCCTTGGAGATGTACAACGAAGCCAGCATCTCACTCGCCTTCCTGGTCAACGCATCGGCCACTACGTTCGACTTCCCAGGCTGATATTTAATCTCACAATCAAAATCGTTGAGAAACTCCATCCACCTGCGCTGACGCATGTTCAAGTCAGGCTGCGAAAACAAGTACTGCAAACTCTTGTGGTCAGAGTACACCACAAACTGCTCGCCATACAGGTAGTGACTCCAGATCTTTAACGCAAAGACCACTGATGCTAACTCCAAATCATGAACTGGGTAACGAGTCTCATGCGTTTTCAACTGCCGCGAGGCGTACGCAATGACTCGACCATTCTGCATCAATACACAACCCAATCCATTAAGTGAAGAGTCAGAACAAACCACAAATCCACCTGAACCGGACGGCAGAGCCAACACAGGCGCAGTAGCCAACTTTTCCTTGAGCAGTTGAAACGCATTCTCACACTGCTCAGTCCAAAAAAACCGCCTATCTTTCTGGGTCAATTGGGTCATCGGCTTCGCTATACTAGAAAATCCCTCAATGAAGCGACGATAATAGCCAGCCAGACCTAAGAAACTGCAAATCTCCGACACATTTCTCGGTCGCTCCCAGTTCAGAACAGCATCCACTTTACTGGGATCCACAGAAATGCCATCTGCTGAAATGACATGACCCAGAAATACAACACGATCCAACCAAAACTCGCACTTGGAAAACTTCTCATAAAACTGCTGCTCTCTCAACCTCTGAAGAACCATTTCCAAGTGCTCCTTGTGCTCTCTCGGAGTCTTCGAGTAAACCAAGATGTCGTCAATAAAAACAATCACAAACTGGTCTATGAACTCTCTAAAAACCCGGTTCATCAGATCCATAAATACTGCAGGTGCGTTTGTCAACCCAAACGGCATCACCAGAAACTCGAAATGTCCGTACCTCGTACGAAACGTAGTCTTCGCGACATCTTGTTCCCTCACTCTGAGCTGATGGTACCCGGAACGAAGATCAATCTTTGAATATATCGCAGAACCTTGCAACTGATCAAACAGATCATCGATTCTCGGCAACGGGTACTTATTCTTCATAGTGTCTTTATTCAACTGACGAAAATTCCTTGCACATCCGCATTGAGCCATCCTTCTTCTTCACAAACAAGATGGGCGCTCCCCAGCAAATCAGCTAACTGCTCCTTGAGTTCTCTCAACTCTGCAGACGCCAGACGATACGGAGCACGTGAAATCGGAGCTATGCCAGGCACCAGCTCTATGCTGAAGTCAATCTCCCGCCTCGGAGGAAAACCAGGAATCTCTTTCGGAAACACGTCGGGGAAGTGTCGCACCACGGGAACGTCACTAAGCTGAACACTGGAAGAAGAAGACGCATCCAAAGCGTAGATCATAAAGCCAGCATTTCCCAAAGACAACAAGCTAAAAATCTCCATCGCGGAAACCAACGGAATTTTCGATCGCGAATCCTGACCGTAGAAGTCCCACTTCTCGCCGGACAAAGGCCTAAAGCGCACAATCCCATGGAAGCAGTCCACGGAGGCCCTATAGTTGGATAGCACATCCATCCCAACTATGCAATCGAAATCCCAAAGCATCAAACGGATCAAGTTCACTAACAAAACGTGCTCATCAAACCGCAACACACCATTCAACAAAACCTCCTGGGAGAACAGGCTCATACCACCGGGGGTAGAAACAGAAACAGCATCGCGCAAAGGGATGGTACACAGACCATGCTCAGCAACAAACGAATCAGAAATAAACGAATGCGATGCACCGGTGTCAAACAACACACGAGCAGGAAAGTCAAAGACAAGACATGTACCTCCAATCACCCGGCTCGGTGTCTCCTCCGCCTGCTCCCTCGTCATGGCGTTAACCTGAGCATGCTGGGGTCCTGGGAAGAAAGGCTGAGACGACTGCCCGAAACGTGATGGGCCAGGCTGCTGAAACGGCCTAAAAGGAGTCTCACCCATGCGGGGCTACTGAAACTGCTGAGAACGACCCCTAGACTGACCCCCACGACCCTGAGGCTGGGTCGCGGTCTGCTGTGATCTAGCTGACGGACACACTCTCGCAAAATGCCCGTACTGACCACAAAGGTTGCAGGAGCCCTGCACACCTACACACTGCATGGAATAATGCTTCCCACCACAAAACCACAAAACTCAGTCCGAGAACCGCTGCTACTCAAACTGCCTGAACCGGAAGACCCTGAACCAGACTTTTTCTTGAATTGATGACCGCGAGGTCGGAACCTACCACGGCCAGACTGTTGAGCCATTTGCTGCTGCTGCTGAGGAAAATGAGCGGACTGAGAACTCTGAGACGACTGAGCTCCCTGACCAACATGTCTACCACTCTGCACTGCCTGAGCTACCTGAGCTCTGCGCATACGACGGCTCCTCATGCCCTCCTCAATGTGGATAGCAGTATCCACGACCTCAGCATACGACTTGGGCTTGCTCGTCAAAACACTCTGGTAAAATTCTTCATTCAAGCCCTCCACGAATCTGGTACTCTTGGCCCTCTCCCGGCCAGCAACATGCGGAACATAAGCCAACAACACAGAAAACTTGCGAGCATACTCGCGCACAGTCATCGAGCCCTGCTCCAAAAACTCAAACTCTCGCTCACGGGCAGCCACATACGAATCGGGGATATACTCCTGCCTGAAGGTCTCACAGAAATTGTCCCAAGTGATACCAACTCCAGTCTCTTCTAAGGTACTAGACGCACCTCGCCACCAACGCTCTGCGGCCTTCCTCAGCAACAAGGTCACTAACCTCAACCGGAGTTCATTGTCATACTGAGCCCGATCAAAAAGATGAATGACGTTATGGAGCCACGAATCAGCATCCTCACTCGAATCGTCGCCATAAAGATAGGAGGGCTCATCCTCTGAAACCGAGCTATAATCTCCGCTACTCTCACGAGTATGACTAGGAGCACTATACTGATCCTCGTTCTGACCTCCTGATTCCTGAAACTGCCCCATACCTCTACCACGACGTCTAGGCGGCATCTAAAATACACTCAACAGGATAAGGAAAAATAGAACAGATACAGCATAGAAAGCATATAGCACAAATATGCAGCACGTAATCACATAAGTCAAGCACATGCAACACACAACACTGTGCCTAGACTCAAGTGTGATCAAAGAAATTGAGCTTATCCCAACTTAAGCTCTGATGCCAAAAATGTCAGGCCTCGTGCTCTAAACAGAGTAAAAACCCAAACACATGCGGAAGCTTATCAAAAAGTAGGTAAAATTTTCGCGTTTAGGCCCGACGGTTTAAAACATATAATTAAAAATAGATCGATACTCAAAATAGATCCCAGTTTAAAATCCAACAATCACAATATAACATACAACAACCAAAAACATGTATCAGACTCCCCTACGGGTACAACGACGAAGCGCAGGGCATCCCCCTGGCTGACTGATACCTATATATAAGTATGCTATATGCAACTGGGACACACTAGCCACCTCCTGGGGCACCACCAGCTGGGTTAAAGCCACGACCAGCTGTAAGACCTGGATTTCCTGAAAACAACACAAACAAGGAAACAAACCAAGACCCAGAGGGACATGGGGTCAAACCCCAGTACGGAGAGCAAATATAACAGCTAAGGAAAAGCATAAGATAAAAATGCAGATGCTATGCATGAGACACCGGATAACAACGGAAAGCTCGACCCTCAAGGGAGCTAAGAAACTCAAACATAGCTCCTAGAATCATCAACAACGTACAGTGGCCATGGGGTGTGTTCACAGTGTGGTAATGAGCCACTCGCCGTTATACAACACCCAAATACCGGATGCATCAACCAACTCAACCTGCCGTTGCCTCGCCCATGAACTGTGGTAGTTAACCACTCGGCACATGGTGGCTAACGATCCCAGCAGGGAGATGAGAGTGCGTTGTTGCCGCTCGCCCTCGCTTCCTGGTAAGAATCAACAACAGCAATACAAGACACGAACAATGGCTGTAATAACAATATGAATGCAATCTGGGAAATGAGTGTATGCATAACAGGACAGCTAAACAATCAACAGAAATCACGTATGCACACAGCAACATCCACCTCAACACACCACAGCCATCTAGCATTCAATCTCATGCCAATTCCCAGCTACATCAAGCTCAGATCCGTACCTTAAATACAATACCTCTGAACTACAACCAGCACTGAAAGAAATCCCGAAAACTCTGCTAAAAGCCTGTTAACCAACAACATACACAACATAAATCTTACTGGATACCAGCACAGAACTCACGGCCGGGAGACACTCTCAACCAGCACTCAATCCCATAAATACTACACAATCGATAGCTTAAAACAATACACTAAAGCCAAGATCTTACAACAATTTGAAGCTACCTGCTCACAGCGAACGCACGGCCAAGACAGTAACTTCGTGAGCTTGCTCTAGCTAACCACATCCCCCAAGAATGGTAGTAATCGATAAGGCTTCTCGAGAGGAGTCCAGAGCTATCTCGCACGAGCAAAACAACCACCAGAAACGATGGGAATCCGCCGAAAAAGCTCACGGCTAAGCAGTGCTCTAGGGTTCGAAGAAACAGAGAACGAAAGGCTGGAAAATATTCTAAGTATGGGAACTGGTGTCTAAAATCGAAGGCCAAATCTTCCTATAAATAGCACTAGCAACGATTGGAACTCAAACAATAATTGTCCACCGACAAAATCAGTCGACACCATCGATCTCCCAAACCAGCAGGTATACTACAACTCTCAGACGCAAGAACCAACTGCTGGTTTCTCAAATAACGCTACAACAATCGCAAAACAAACCAACGGCTGGTTCTCAAAACGGCGTCGCGCCAACTTACTCAAACGACATCGCATAGGATACGCAATCCTCACTACCAGCAGCTGGGTAACCAGTCGCAAGAACACAATCAACGCATAACACTTCTCTCTGCTGGTACCAGTCGCAAGCTACAGTAGTGAAATCTCTCGCATCTGGACATCCAGTTGCAACAACAAAACGACGACGTTTCCTCTTCGCGCTACAGGAAAGTTGACCCGCGTTGACATCTGCTTCTGCTGAACAACCAGCAGATACACACACGTGATTCCACCAGCTGGTACCAGATGCAACATCGAAACGACGTCGCGCAAACTAATCTAAACGCAGTCGTTTTAGCCCTCAACGCAAATACGCTAATGCATCTGCTGATTTCAATACGCGCAACCAGAATTCCCGCAAACGACGACGTTTCATACCCTACACTACCAAAACACACTTCGACTGGTTTCACCACCGACCAGCTGCTAGCTCAAGAACCAGCTTTTACCCAAAAATACCAAAATCACGAAAACTTCCAGAGAACGTCGCGCAAACTAATCTAAACGCAGTCGTTTTAGCCCTCAACGCAAATACGCTAATGCATCTGCTGATTTCAATACGCGCAACCAGAATTCCCGCAAACGACGACGTTTCATACCCTACACTACCAAAACACACTTCGACTGGTTTCACCACCGACCAGCTGCTAGCTCAAGAACCAGCTTTTACCCAAAAATACCAAAATCACGAAAACTTCCAGAATCGTTCTAAGTATGGTTCTTGACCTGAAAATGAAACTCAAATCTCAAAACAGAGATTCTAAACCACCAAAATATCTATAAACCGATTAATTCCCACGATTAATCTCAATTAACAAATCCAGGTCTCACACAATCTGTAACCGTATTCTCTGCTCCACTACAAGGTAAATTGCACACTATCAGAGCTAATTTGTCGATTTCCATATCTGTGCAATACCCATGTAACAACCTCTGAAAATATGTACTATTTACCAAAAATAGTACTGACGTTGTCTCCTAAATTCCAGGAAATTTGTACGATTCTGTTAATCTTTTCCAATTTGAGTAAACAATCGTATTTGAATCAGCTTAACGCTTGCGCCTGAAATCATTTCTGTTGGCAGATATTTCTTTCTTGAAGATGATTGAACAGTAACTATCTGTCGCGGTAAACATATCTGACCATTTTGCAATTTCAGCAATGCTGACGTCATCATATATGTTACTACTGTAGCTGACGTCATCATATATGTTACTCTACTGTAGCTGACGTCATCATATCTGTTACTCTACTGTAGCTGACGTCATCATATCTGTTGACAGCAAGCGATGTCCTGTTTGAACTTACTGTTACCAAATCTGTTGATAGCAAACGTTACTCGCACTGTTCCAATAACAAATACTGTAGCATTATCTGATGTCAGCAAACATCTCTTGCACTGTTTCGATATCTGTTGGCAGAAAACTTCCCCGATACAATAACGATGTCTGTTGGTAGATATCTTCGCTAATACAATCTTCAAGTCTGTTTTCAGCAACCATTACTTATCCAATAGCGATATCTGTCGACAGCAACAAAACATTCTCAAAACACTTCCAACAGTAGATACCTGACCCGATAACCCGAATACCTAATCCGATAACCCAAAACTCAGAACCCGAATCAGATCAACTCTGTAACCTGGTAATAAATCTCAAAGCCAAACTGATAACTGTTGTCAGCAACTTGATATCTTATGAAAATATTATTCGATTATCTTCGTTAAGTCCAAATCTTTTCTTATTTTTGTTATCACCAAAACTATAAATTTTATCCTAACAATTTTCCCCTTTTTGGTGATGACAAAACCTAGCAGCCGAGATAAATAAATAGGCAAAATAAATTGCACACGAACTGCTGAGAACAGAAATTCCATTAACTGAAAATGAGGTACAAAAGATTTGTACAACAATAAGCCAATCCTCAATAGATCTAAAATCTTCTTCTTTTATACGATCCACTCATGATTCCTCTGCTTCTTTCTCTTCTTTCCCTTTCTCTATCCTCATTCCTCATTCTCTCCAGAATTGCTCTGTTTGCATTGTCAATATCTGCCTGTGTAAGCTCCGTTATTCTCACAGCATCACCAGTTCCTTCACTTTGATGAACAGGAGTAGGTAGAGGGCGGCGGCTGCTGCTTCCTTCCCCTCTTTTTGGAATCACCGCCAGGAATGTAGTCGACGATATCACCAAGCTGGGTTGAGAGGCTCAGAATATCTGCTGCTATTTTTGTTTGGAATTCCAACTGTTCGTTTCTGATAGCAGCAACCTGCCCATCCAATGAATTAATCTTAGCATCAAGTGCTTTGAACTCCTTCCTGATGTCCAACGAATCTGCACCAGCAGTGACACCCTGTGCCAAAACAACTTTCTTTACTTCATTCAAGTGAAGTTTCTGGACATCACTTATAGTATGGGCATCTTGACAAACACTGTTAATCAATTTTCGGGCATTGGCATCTTGATTGTGCAGAGTGTCGCGAAGGCCTCTTTCAAGCGTATGGAGCTTAGATTGTGTCTCACTGTTAGAATCATCAATACGCTGTAGTATGAAGGCTCGGAGATCATCGATTGCTTCAACAAACTCAGTGCGACCAACCGGTAGTGATGTTAGAATATCAGCAGTATCATCCAATGGAATATCATCTGCATCAAAGTGCATAGACAGACTGGTGGAGGAAGTGGAAGTCTCCAGGCACGAAGATGTAGCAGGAGGAGATTCTGAACTCTGTACAAAGTATAATTGCTCCTACTTAGCAACAGTAGGAATGCAAGGACCTAATGCAAGTGGTTCATCACGCAAGGGAGAGGGAGAACGATAAACAGTAGATCCATCCGAAGAAGACTCCTCAAAATCTGATAAATTCTGTACATCTGAATCACGGAAATAGCCAACAAAACTATCTGTAAAAATACCCTGTGCACAAATATTGCGAAAACTCGCTGGAATGCGCTCAATTCCCAAATTATATACAACGATATCTGTGCAAACATCTTCATGCACTGGTCTCAAACAGCCAAACATATGGTATCGAACAATATCTGTACATACTCTGTTCCATCCCCAAGTCTTGATCAAGGCAGGGGCCGCTCCCCAATACTGTAATGGTTCAATGAAGAACACATGCGGGACAAAATTGTCTTCAATAACAGTTTCTGGCAGCTTCTTCCTATTGACAAACAAAGACAACTTGCAACTGCTCCTCCAGAAATCAGTGCCCTGAATGGGTGTCCACACACCATAAATAAAAACCATTGGCCGTACCCAACATTTGGATTTGGCCTGAGAAAAGAACTGGGCAAGTACAGCCCACTACCGATAGATGTATCAAGAAACGTCGAAGTGCACGGTTGCTCTATAGGTAGTCCATGCTCTTTCTGCTGTGCCACTAAGGCTTCTAAAGATTTGGAATGGGCAACAGTCAGTAGATCAATGATTTGAGATGCTGTTGCTGTCCACGGCTGGCCAGGAATGAAGTATTTTCTATGAGATTCCACAAACTTCCTGAGCAACATCTCTCTGTACTTTGCCAATATATACATTTTGCTCTTGACATCAGTCTCTAGAGAATTAGTTTCAGCCCACTCCAACATCAATTTTTCTTTTTCCTTCAACTCCAGCAAAGCGTCAAGATTAGTCAATTTATTGAGTGAACAAGAATGACAGAATTCTACGACGTCTTTCATAACCCTATCACGCAACTGAACAAGAAATTCAACATCTCCACAAATTAATTCAACCGTTTCACGCGCAGGATTCCCTTTAACAGGTTCTTCCTCATCCAAAATTTCCTTCCCTTTGTCAAGCGCAGAAATGCGGGGCAGACTGGCATAATACAAATCACGCTCCTGAACCTCATTGATAGAAATGGACTCACCAAGCCTAATCTTTGTAATATCTGCGGCAGTGACTGATGGGAGCAACATGTCATCTGAGATTTGCAACAGAAGATCATCGATTGACATGAGCTCCTCGGAAACTTGCTTGCTGCCAACAGCTTGGACTAGATCCTTTTCAACCACATAATGTTTGCTGCCCTCAGCTTCTTCAACATTCGCTGTCTCAAACAATTGTTCAACATCAACTGTATCCACTGGTCTCTGAACTCGATCACTGTCTGATTCATTCACATGTTCAGCACCCTCAGAAATATAATTCTCTAACCACTGTGCCAACTCTTCAGGATTATCAGCTGTTGAATCACCAAAAGCAATGTAGCCCGAACATCGGTCTCAGTAAAATTGTTCTGCA
>KV013980.1:197786-209007 GCA_001598015.1 Dorcoceras hygrometricum
GGAGTTGCTTCTCCCATGGTTAGCGTGGGGACGCTATTCAACAAAACAGAGATTTGCGCTCCGTACCCCTTGGCCTTATTCACTGTTCTGTCCACCATCTCTTCCAAAACTCCAAACAGTACCTTACTCTAGTTAACCTTCAACCCGAAATGGATAGCCGTCATCATTTGAAATCGTTCATTTGTAACAGCATCGAAAGAACCTACTTTCACCGTAATCGATTTTGCCAAGATATCATTCAACAGACGATATTCATACTTTAGAAGCTTCTTCTTCCCATGTGGAACAACATGTTCTCCAGACTTAGAGAAGATTTTCCTAGCATCATATACTAGATTCTTCGGTACATCAGAGTAGTCCGATATCCCTTCAGTCGGTAGCTCAAAACCCCCTGCAAACCTAGATGGAGAAATACTGAAATACTTGCCTGAGATAGCTCCTGTAATATCTCCACCCTGTATCAACGCTTTATCGAAAAACTGTTCTAATTCTGGCTCATACACCACCGATTTGCACCCCAGAAAACCACGTAATTCACTGCTCTCCAGTGCTTTGAACATATTCTGCATGCCTTTGTTGTCTGGAATGTTCAACACTGATTCGAAGTCAACTAGATAGGCGTTGGTGAACGTCGAAGAAGCCATTACAGAAGATTGAGAGTGTGCGAAAGTCCCTGAGATTGAATATCTGCAAAAGAAACACGAGAGCAAGGGCGCAAGAACAATACAGTAATACTGCAAAGTAAGAAATGTTAAAAATGGAGGCGTTGTAAATAAATAAGGAATAATACGAAAAGGTAAGAGAAGGGACGATGTAGATGTGACTGTTCGTATGTAGACAACACGTGTCAAACATCCGACGGTGCGTACTATTTTTAGAAATGATTTTGAAAAGATTTTACCCATACAGGGAAAAAGGTTAAAAACGACGCGCCAAAAACTTAAATAGTCACAACTAAGCAAAGCTGTTTTAATGTTTTGCGGGGATGGTGGAATCTGTTAACAGATAAGCATAAATTGTGTACAGGAGATATCTGTTGACAGATTTCTCCTGTTCAATTGACTTTATGCTTAACAATGCAGAAACCATGTTCCCCCTACGACAGAATCTCCCATCAGTAAAGCTTACGTAGGCATTGCTGTTCAACATGTAAGGATGACGTAAGCATGTCTGTTCCCCCTGAACAGAGGAACTCTCTGCTGACGTAAACATTGCTCTTCCCTTTGAACGGAACGCTTGTTGCTGACGTAAACATTGTTGTTCAACTTGCACAAATCGTTAGCGCACAGACAAATTTATGGCAATTCTAAGAGACCTAATATATTCCTAAAATAGGAAAACTTAGCGTCTGGCAGAGGCTTTGTGAAGATATCAGCAACTTGTTGCTCAGTCGACACGTACTCCAACCGTACGTCTTTCTTTAGCACATGGTCTCTTATAAAATGGTGCCTTATGTCAATGTGCTTGGTTCTTGAGTGCAGCACAGGATTCTGAGTGATAGCTATCGCACTTGTATTTTCACAGAGAATGGGCGCTTCAGAAGCATCAATGCCATAATCCTTCAACTGATGTTGAATCCAAAGGATCTGAGCGCAAAAACTGCCAGAAGCTAAGTACTCTTCCTCAGCAGTTGACGTGGCAATGGACGTTTGCTTCTTGCTGAACCAGGAGATCAGTCGATTCCCTAAGAATTGACACGTTCCACTTGTGCTCCTGCGATCAATCCTGCATCCTGCGTAGTCTGCATGACTATAACCGATTAGTTGAAAACCTGAGTCTTTGGGATACCAAAGACCCACGTTGGAAGTACCCTTTAAATACTTGAGGATTCTCTTAACAGCAATATAATGTGATTGATTTGGCTCTGCTTGGAATCTAGCACACATACAGACAGCAAACATGATGTCTGGTCTGCTAGCAGTTAGGTAAATCAAAGAGCATATAATACCACGATACAATGATACCTCTATGGCAGTTCCAACTTCATCTTTATCTAACTTTATCGAGGAGCTCATTGGAGTTGCTGCTGCTGAACAGTTGTCCATACCAAACGTCTTCAGCAATTCTTTCGCATATTTCGCCTGGTTGATGAATATACCATTTTCCAGTTGTCGAACTTGTAAGCCCAGAAATAATGTCAGCTCCCCCATCATGCTCATCTCGAATTTGTCCTGCATCAACTTAGAAAACTTCTGGCACAGTTTGGGGTTAGTTGACCCAAAGATAATGTCATCGACATATATTTGAACTAATAGAATATGGTCAGCTTTAACAAATTTGAACAGAGTCTTATCCACTGTGCCTATTGTAAAGTCATGTTTGATTAAGAACTGTGATAGTGTATCATACCAAGCTCTGGGTGCTTGTTTCAAACCATACAGAGCTTTATCCAGTTTGTAAACAAAGTCTGGATGTGTATGACTTACGAAGCCAGGAGGTTGTGCAACATACACTTCCTCTGTTAAGACGCCATTAAGAAAGGCACTCTTAACGTCCATCTGGAAGACCTTGAAGTCTTTATATGCGGCATATGCTAGGAACATGCGGATGGCTTCTAACCTAGCTACTGGTGCGAAAGTCTCATCGAAGTCTATTGATTAAGAACTGTGATAGTGTATCATACCAAGCTCTGGGTGCTTGTTTCAAACCATACAGAGCTTTATCCAGTTTGTAAACAAAGTCTGGATGTGTATGACTTACGAAGCCAGGAGGTTGTGCAACATACACTTCCTCTGTTAAGACGCCATTAAGAAAGGCACTCTTAACGTCCATCTGGAAGACCTTGAAGTCTTTATATGCGGCATATGCTAGGAACATGCGGATGGCTTCTAACCTAGCTACTGGTGCGAAAGTCTCATCGAAGTCTATTCCTTCCATTTGTCTAAATCCTTGTGCTACCAGCCTAGCCTTATTTCTTGTTACTACGCCATCTTCATTCAGTTTGTTCCTAAAGACCCAACGAGTTCCTATCACTGAATGGTTAGTAAGTCTAGGTACAAGTGTCCATACTTTATTATGTTCAAACTGATTTAATTCTTCTTGCATAGCGTCTATCCAACTTGGGTCAGCTAAGGCCTCATCTATCTGCTTAGGTTCTATATGCGAAAGAAATGCAGCATCAAAATGATCATGAGATAGCTGGCCTCGTGTGCGAACAGGGGATTCGAAATTACCTATGACTTGCTCAGGTGGATGATTTCTATTCCACCAAAGATCAAGTCCAATGGGATTTGTTTCTTGTTCCCCCTGTGTTGTTGTCTGGATAGACTACTTGGATCTTGTGACGCCAATTGATAATTTTTCATTGTTAGCTTGTGCATCAGATTCCATTTGTGATACTTGTGGTTGTATTTGATTGCTGTTGTCAGCTTTGTCATCCACTGTTGGTTATGATTCCACTTGGGAAGAAGTACTGGCTACTGTTGCGTTAGCTGTTGGTGTATGAGTAGGAGCATTTGCTTGCGTAATGTCTGGCAAGATCTGTTGGAACAGGATCTGTTGGAGCAGCATTTGTTTGCACGATGATTACTTCTGCTCCAGCTGTCTTCAGATCTTGTGGAACAATATTGTGTTGTGTGTCCACGCTTGGTTGTTCTTCAGCTGTATATCTTTTTGGCGACACGTCATCATCAGATTCTTCAAGACTTGTTGATTCCAGACGTGTGCACAAGTCGTGTAAGCTTGCAGCTGAATTTGATTTGAAACTTGTCTCATCGAACACAACATGGGCAGATTCTTCAACAGTGAGACTCCTGATATTGAATACACGATAGGGTTTGCTGACAGCGGAGTAACCTAAAAATATTCCTGCATCAGATTTAGGTTCAAACGCTGTTAGGTGCTTTTTGCCATTGTTGTGAACGAAACATCTACACCCAAACACCCTGAAATAAGACATGTCAGGTTTCTTACCATGCCAGATCTCATATGGGGTCTTATCTTGCATCCTATTAATCATAGATCTGTTTTGAGTGTGGCACGTTGTGTTAACTGCTTCTGCCCAAAATTTTTGTGAAATCCCGGAATAAGCAATCATTGATCTAGCAGCCTATTTTAAAGTGCGGTTTCTCCTTTCAGCTAACCCGTTTTGCTGAGGAGTTCTAGCTGCTGAAAGCTCATGCTTAATTCCTAAGTCTTCCAAATAAGAAGTCAATTTAAGATTTAGAAATTCAGTACCGCGATCACTTCTTATCCGGTTGACTGAACAAGATCTGTCATTTTGTAAACGTTTCAAAAGACGTATCAGCTGGTCGGCGGTTTCAGATTTTGCTTTTAAAAACAGCACCCATGTATATTTTGAAAAATCATCAACAACAGCAAGGGTGTAGGACGTTCCCCCTAAGCTTGTTACTGAAATAGGACAAAAAAGATCCATATGTAAAATCTCAAGGCAACGGGAAGAACGTTTTCCGCCTTTATTTTTGAAAGTCGATTTGATATGCTTACCAAGCTGACAAGCTGCACAGATCTTATCTGTAGAAAATTTTAATTTGGGCATTCCAAAGACCATATCATGCTCACTCAACTTAGCAAGTGTTTTAAATTTTAGATGGTTCATTCGTTGATGCCAAAACCAAATCTTGGAAGAGTCAGCTGTAAGACAAAGTTGTTCAGATTTCAACTGCTCTGGCCAATCGATAACGTAGGTATTCCCCGATCTTTTACCCACCAATACAGTCAGACCATTTGAGTTCTGAACTGTGCACGTGTGTTGTTGAAAGTTAACTATGTAACCTTTGTCACATAGTTGACTGATACTAATCAAATTATAACTGAGATTATCAACAACCAATACATATGAGATAGAAATGTTACCATGGGTAAGCTTACCCTTACCCACAGTGTTACCGTGTGCATTATCACCAAAGACTATTTTCGCTCCTTTGTGTGGAACAACATCTGTCAACAGCTTTGGGTTTCCTGTCATATGTCGAGCACACCCACTGTCCAAGTACCAAATAATTCCGTCTTCAGTAGCTTTGTACCTGTTACCCTGCAATCAAACAAACAAATTTTGGTACCCAATTTTACTTGGGTCCTGATTGGATTACCCCTTGTGCATTATCACCAAAGACTATTTTCGCTCCTTTGTGTGGAACAACATCTGTCAACAGCTTTGGGTTTCCTGTCATATGTCGAGCACACCCACTGTCCAAGTACCAAATAATTCCGTCTTCAGTAGCTTTGTACCTGTTACCCTGCAATCAAACAAACAAATTTTGGTACCCAATTTTACTTGGGTCCTGATTGGATTACCCCTTTCGGGACCCAGACTTGAATTACTCTTATAATCTTTCCAGTACTAGAGTCCGTGAGGGTCTGTGCATATTTGCGGTGAGATCTTTTGAGTTGTGATTTCATACTCTGACCACTTAGATCTCTCCTCGGCTGATTCTTTGTCCAACCAGATTTTACCTTCGTTGAACTACGCCATGGATGGTTAGGAACAAATGGATTTCGACCAGCTTTCGCTTTATATTTGTCCAATTTGTTCTTTAGCCAGCTTGGCTTGGAGTTCTCAGGTTTTGAAAAGCCGATACCAGCCTTTCCATTATCGTTCAGTTTTGGAGAGTTCTGGTCATCAAATGTTATCGACTCAAAACAGTCATGTATCACATTGGCTTTGACAAAGCTCATTTTGTTGAACTTGTCATATGCTGGCTGTGATTGAGTACTTGTCTCCCCTTCGCTGCTTTCGCTACTACTGAAACCTAATCCAGTTCTATCATGTACTGACTTTTGGATTTCTTGCATTTTGTGGAAAGCACGAGATGATTGGGTCCAGGAGCTCATTTCTTTAGTTAATTTTTCAACTTCAGCCATGAGCTTGCTGGCCTCATTTCTCAACAGATCATTTTCTATCTTCAGCTTACTTAACTCAGTCTTCAAACTGTCAGTATCCTCAAGCTCGTCAGAACTCGATTCTGCTGAACTATTTTTCAGACTTGCGTTTTCAGCCTTGATTTCCTCAAAAGTGTGAGATAAACTCTTGTACTCATGGACCATATCGTTCAGTGCTTGAACTAGATCCTCACGTGTAAATTCAATGTTTGAGAAATCAAATACTTCATCGTCCAAAGCTTGATCTGCCATGAGGCAATGAACTTCCTCCTGTTCACTGTCACTTGATGAGGAGCTGCTGCTGGAGGAAGAGTCTGAATCAGTATCTGCCCAGCTTTTGGTGCTCTCTTCTGCCATCAGCACCTTTCTGTCATTCTTTCTATTTGGCCTTCTGTCAGGTCTTTTTCTCATCCTCCTATCCTCGGATCGCTCCTTGGATCTCTCAACAGCTCTTTCATCAGTTTCCTCATCTCTCTTGTATCTCTCCTCCTTCTTGTATCGATCATCACTCCTCTTGTCGTCTCGCTTGTATCTATCAGCTGATCTCTTGTCATCTCTGGATCTATCCTCCTTCCTTGCCCTATTGCAATCAGCTGCAAAATGACCTGGACGATCACAGTTAAAGCATTTCATATCAGTACTTACTTTATCAGATTTATGAAAGTTACTGTAAGGGGAGGAAGGGTTGAAAGATCTTCTCATGAATTTCCCAAACTTCTTAACGAAGAGGGACATGACGTCAGCACTGAGTTGATCAGCCGTCTTGCTAGTGCTAGGAGAGCACTGTTCAATTGTTGTAGCTACCAATGCTTTTGTTGGCTGGGAGGTTGATGGTACTTCAGATCTTGTCTCGAGTTCAAATTCATATGCCTTCAGGTTTGCGAACAGATCGTGAAGCTCCAGTTTGTTCAAATCCTTTGATTCCCTCATAGCCATTGTCTTCACGTCCCACTCCTTGGGTAATGCTCTCATCACTTTCAGCGCCAACTCTCGGTTGCTGTACTCTTTTCCCAGACTTGTTAGCTCGATCACCACAGCATTGAAGCGCTCATCAAATTCCGCCATGGTTTCACCCTCTCGCATCTTGATTGACTCATACTTCTGCTGGGCCACATTTAGTTTGTTCTCCTTGGTTTCATCGTTGCCCTCGCAGATCTGAATCAGCTTCTCCCAAATCTACTTTGCTGTAGCACAATTTTTGATTTTGCTGAACATGTTCTTGTCCAGCGTCTTGTACAGAATATCCCTGGCCACATTATCCAAGTTTTATTTCTTCTTATCCTCAGTAGTATACTCATATCTTTTCTTTTCTACCCACTCCGGTGCAACATCAGTAATGGCTATAGCAGTGTCTGATACCAATTGATGGTCCCAAAATAGGATCAAACAAGTACAGGAGTTCAAAACGGGGGGGGTGAATGAACTCCTTCGATTTTTCATTTCAAAACTTTTCAAAACGTTTTACACGCGCTGCTTAACTCAAGTCCGAGTTACCAGACTTGAGGTATCTCAGTTAAATGCAAACCTCTCGGCTAACTAACAAGTGCGGAATGAAGCCGATTAATTTGTGAACAATAAGCAATAAATAAATGCGTAAATGTAAAGAGTATGGCTCAGAATTTGTTTCTGGAAGTTCGGATATAAATATCCTACGTCTCCCCTTCTTCCTTTTCAGGAAGGTATCACTAGAAGATTTGATGTACACAGTCCTTCTGCAGACACCCGATCACACAAGCCTCACTTGTATGAACTCCTAGCAACTCCACAAACTTCCACGCAGACACAGCTGCTGGTTTACAACACTTTGTAATATTTTCAAACGGCGTTGAGAGAACGTTTGTTACAGACTCAATCAAATGATTACAACAATGAATACACGTATGTGAGTGCTGTAAAATCCTCTGGTTTCTAATCAAAGAAACACGATTCAACAATGTGAACCAGAGGATGACTCGAAGGTATTTTTCTCTGAAGATCTACGGGAAAGTTTTTCGAGTCTTTGAGCTTTTTTGAATAACTTCAACAAGGAATGGCTCAATAATAATTCGGCAGAGTTTCAGCAATAGCAAGAGCGAAACTTGTGTTCTTCGATTCAAAACTGCTCGTATTTATAGTCTTCGCTCAACGGTCATTAAATTCTTCAAAGGCAACAAAATATCCTTTTGAATTTCTGTCAATCTGTAACCCTATTCTCTGCTCCACTACAAGGTAAATTGCACACTATCAGAGCTAATTTGTCGATTTCCATATCTGTGCAATACCCGTGTAACAACCTATGAAAATATGTACTATTTACCAAAAATAGTACTGACGTTGTCTCCTAAATTCCAGGCAATTTGTACGATTCTATTAATATTTTCCAATTTGAGTAAACAATCGTATTTGAATCAGCTTAACGCTTGCGCCTGAAATCGTTCCTGTTGGCAGATATTTCTTTCTTGAAGACGATTGAACAGTAACTATCTGTCGCGGTAAACATATCTGACCATTTTTCAATTTCAGCAATGCTGACATCATCATATCTGTTACTCTACTGTAGCTGACGTCATCATATTTGTTACTCTACTGTAGCTGACGTCATCATATCTGTTGACAGCAAGCGATGTCCCGTTTGAACTTACTGTTACCAAATCTGTTGATAGCAAACGTTACTCGCACTATTCCAATAACAAATACTGTAGCATTATCTGATGTCCGCAAACATCTCTTGCATTGTTTCGATATCTGTTGGCAGAAAACTTCCCCGATACAATAACGATGTCTGTTGGTAGATATCTTCGCTAATACAATCTTCAAGTCTATTTTCAGCAACCATTACTGATCCAATAGCGATATCTGTCGACAGCAACAAACATTCTCAAAACACTTTCAACAGTAGATATCTGACCCGATAACCCGAATACCTAATCTGATAACCCAAAACTCAGAACCCGAATCAGATCAACTCTGTAACCTAGTAATAAATCTCAAAGCCAAACTGATAACTGTTGTCAGCAACTTGATATCTTATTAAAAGATTATTCGATTATCTTCGTTAAGTCGATAGTGACCTGGTGATCTATCAAACTACCCTCGTTCGGACTTTCCAAGTGGTTACCATTTGTCGAGTGGATAAGTCTGGGGTCTTGGTTGTACTGATTAGTCCTCACTACTCGAAACGTCATTGAGACTCTACATGATAGGCACCTCACTTTGACCCGTTTACCGACTCACTTGGGGTCACTAGGTGGCGGGATTGGGTGAGGTCCCGATGCATGTAGGAGTCGATGCTTCGTTGTCGAGGATTCACCGCTCGCTCTCATGCGTGGATATCCTATGCTATCTGAGGGGATAATAGTGTATAAATCTCTGGACAGAGTACTGGATGTGTTTTAGGTAAATGGGTTTGCCTAGTAACACTCGCGTTGTCACTATTCGATCTCCAAGATGTATGCATAGCTATCGGATCTCTAGCGACTCTCGATTTACCAATGGTCGTTGATCTGATTGGGATATATGTGTTGAAAGGACCGTACTGTACGCTAACCATGACCAACTAGTTCTTGCAGGAACTATCAGTGATACCTAGGGGATCATGGCGTGATGTTGCTAGGCGCTTTACCATGATCCGTTGGGCAAGTTCGAAATTGTGATTTCGGAGTCACAATGGTTGTGGGCCCATGGCTAGCTGTATCCCTGAACCATTGAGGGTCACACAAGTACTGGATTCATGATTCCCGCACGGAAACTGAGCTCAATGCGTTGAGCATAGGAGGAGGATTTTAGGGAGTGCGACTTCCTAAAAGTCAACATGGGTCAAATTGCGATTTCCCAAAGTTGAGGGGCATAACTGTCATTTTGGTCTACGTGGTCTGAAAAATTGTTTTCGCATCATAATAGTCAGTTTTGGAAACTGAGTCGATCGGTCCGATCTGATCGTCGATCGGAGTTATGATGAAGCCACGGTGATGCGGTTGAACCGAATGTTCATATATTGGACTGGGCCCGCCCTAGGTCCATTGGGCCGGTTCAAGCCCATCACTTATTTAATTAGACCTAGGGCTACCATGAGACACACACGCAAGATACAACATAGCTCTCATAGCCGCCCACCCTCTCCCACACGCCTGACGCCGCCGTCGACCGCCCATCGCCGCCGGCCGCCGCTGCCGTCGCCCGGTTTTTCGCGTGATCGGACTTGTTTCGATCACCACGACGAGGAAAATCCGTTCGTACTAAAAGCCGTCAGATCTTCTAGTGCAGATTGACGGAGGAAGATTGTTTCCGGTCGTGGACCTGATTGACGATCTACCGCCACCTACCGTTTGAAGTGCCGGTTTCCTCATGAAACTGGTCGGAGCCTAGGCGCCTAGACGCCAGCAAGGTATCAATTCGATAAACTCCCTATAAATGTTTATTGATTTTTGAATGTATTGAACGTTTCTCGGGGCAACTTTTGATTTCCGCTGCGCCCCCGGGAAACGGGATCCGGATCCGCTATGGAGGTTGCACTGGTTGCAATTGGACTCTACCTTTTGAGGGTCATGGTTGGATGATATTATTCGGGACCATGATCGCTTGATTGGGCTCCGTGTACCCACTAAGGAAACTTGCTTTCTCGATTTCATTAGAGGGTGGTGAAATCGTTAAAATAGTGAGAGTGTAATTCATAAAACTAAATGACCTTGTTTTATGTCTTAGCGTTTTTCATATATAGTTAGTAATGCATGTCTGTTTTTCATTTCAGTATTACTGCTTACAAAATGTCTTCGATCAAAAACCCACTCGCTGCTATACTGGATAGCAACAAGTTCACCGGTCTGAACTACCAAGACTGGCTTCGAAACCTCAACATTGTGTTGGCTTCGGAGAAACTTCTCTATACGATAGAGAAGAGCCCTCCGAAGGAAGCCCCTGCCGATATCAGCCCTGAGGAGCTGATTACGATTAAAAAATGGTGGGACGACGAGCTTAAGACTCGATGCTATGTGATGGCATCGATGTCCAATGAAATGCAACGGCGCTTTGAGAAGACGAAGTATGCTGCTGACATAATCTTTCATCTTAAGGAACTGTATGGAGGAGAACTCTCGACATGAGAGGTTCACCGCTGTCAAAGAGCTTATGACTAGCCGCATGCGCGATGGGACTTCGGTCCGCGAGCATGGGGTTCGTATGATTGGGCTCGTTGAAAAGCTGGCGGGCCTTGATATCACACTTCCAATTGAGCTGTCTGTGGATGTGCTTCTCCTCTCACTACCCGCTGCATTCGACCCCTTTGTGGTCAACTTCAACATGAACAATCTGGCAGCCACCCTTGAAGAGGTGGTTAACATGCTGGTCGTGTTTGAGGGAACCATAAAGAAGGACAAGCCCGTCCTCCTTATGGGCTCTTCTTCCT
>KV013981.1:7013-23476 GCA_001598015.1 Dorcoceras hygrometricum
TCTTCGGATGTCCTCCCACTAAATCTAGTAATTTTACATTTAAATTTACCATGACAGATAAGGGATACATTAATCAAGGGGTGGGAACGGGCCACAAACAGGTCCACTTTAAATGATAATCAATATTAAAAAACGAAATCATGCAAAACCTATTGCATACACCTAACATATTGGGCACGGCTCTCGATCACCCCAATCATGCAATTAATCTAATTAACATGCATAATTTAAATAATCTAATTATTTATCGTAAAATCATATTCTAATTACGAAATCGTATTTTATAATAAAATCGTATTTTGTCGATAAAAACAAATTTCAATCAACAAAATCATATTTCATTATAAAATCATATTTCATAATTAAAATCACATTTTACTAATTTTAATTGTATCTTATTGGGCTTAAAACAATTCTAGGCCCAAAAACTCAAGATTTCAAAATCGCCAAAAACGGGCCCGACATCGTGTACCGGCCCGAAAACTTCACGGGCTGTCCGGGACAGGTCCGAACCAAACCCTAGAAGAAATCAGACCAGCCGTCACGACATCGCCGGAGACTCGCCGGAGCGGCGGCCGGCCGTCGGCGCCGCCACCACAAAGATCGCGGCGGCAGCGCACGACGCCGCGCGGCCAGCGCGCATCGTGTGCAACCAGCGGCGTGCATTGCCTCGACCAGCGCCGCCCATCGTCGACCTACATGCGCAACATCTTGCGCGGACAACGTCCAGCCAGCGTCGCCCTCCTCGCGCGCAGCGGCGCTCGACCAACCAAGCAACAGCGGCGCTCCCAGCGGTCGGCCACCGCGCAACGATTTGCGCAAGGCTGCGCGGCCTGAGGTGCGACCAGGCACGCAACGTACCGGCCATGATGCGCGACGGGCGCGCAAACTTCGGCCGTCACTCGCGCGACAAGTGCACGTCCAGCGCGCGCAATGGGGCTCGTTGTGGCGCCGCTGCGTGCGGCGGCGCCGGGCAGTCGACGTGCGATGATATTTCGGCCGTCTTGATCTGAAATTCAATATTAGATACAATTATGGCATTGAGTATTGATCAGATCCGAAAAACACTGGCTCTGATACCACTGTTGGGTTCTGGATCGCGCCCCCCAGCTAGGCAGCGGAAGAACAGAAAATAGATGCCGGGAGACGATCAATACAAAATCTATGACATTCATAGGGTGTTCAACAGGAATACCTTGTTGGCACTCGTGCCTGGCTCCAACCGGAATTACAATAACGCCGGCTCTTCACGGTAGATTGCGGAAGATAAAGCCAATCAGGTCCACGACCGGAGGCAGGATTCCTTCGTCAGCCTGCACTAGAAGGCCTGACGAGATCTGCACGGACGGATTCTCCTCGTCGAATTGGCCGGAATGAATTCCGGCGACTCGAGGCGGCGGCGGCGGCGGCACTAGGCGGCGGCTTTGTGAGAGAGGAGGGGGGTGGCTGCCAATGCTAGGTTTAGGGTTGAGTTATGTATCTAATCAAGTCTCTCAAGTCTATATTAAATAGATTAAGTGTTGGACTTGGACCGGCCCAACGGGCCCGGGTCCAACGGATGAACATTCAGTTCATCCCCATCACCGAGACTTCATCGTAACACCGATCGCCGATCAGATCGGACCGATCGACTCAGTTTCCAAAACTGAATATTATGATCTGAAAAACCATTTTTCAGAACCCCAGTGCAAAATGACCGTTTTGCCCCTCAACAGCGGAAAACCCCGGTTTGACCCCTGTTGACTTTTAGGAAGTCGCACTCCCCAAAATCCTCTTCGTATGCTCAACACATTGAGCTGAGTATCCGTGCGGGAATCTCGAATCCAGTACTTGTGTGACCCTCAATGGTTCAGGGATACCGCTAGCCGTGGGCCCACAACCATTGCGGCTCCGGAATCACAATTCCGGACTTGCCCATCGGACCATGGTAAAGCGTCTAGCAACATCGCCCGATGATCCCCTATGTATCACTGATAGTGCCTGCAAGAACCAGTTGGTCGTGGTTAGCATAAAGTACGGTCCTTTCAATCCATATATCCCGATCAGATCAACGACCATTGGTAAATCGAGAGTCGCCATAGATCCGATAGCTATGCATACATCTTGGAGATCGAATAGTGACATCGCGAGTGTAACTAGGTAAACACATTTACCTAAAACACTTCTAGTACTCTGGCCAGAGATTTATACACTATTATCCCCTCAGATAGCATAGGATATCCACGCATGTCTGCGAGCGGTGAATCCTCGACAACGATGCATCGACTCCTACATGCATCGGGGTCTCACCCAATCCCGACGCCTTACGACCCCAAGTGAGTCGGCAAATGGGTCAAAGTGAGACGCCTATCATGTAGAGTCTCAATGACGTTTCGAGTCGTGAGGACTAATCGGTACAACCAAGACCTCGGACTTATCCACTCGACAAATGGTAACCACTTGGAATGTCCGAAGGAGGGTAGTTCGATAGATCATCAGGTCACTATCTATCTGCATGCTCAGAACATCACAATGCTCCCTACCAATGAAACATGGTACTTCGCATCGCAGATACTAGTCTCGAACTCGGGCGGCCTTATCCTCATTTTGACGGCCCAATCGACTAGGAACAGTTCAGAATACACAGTGACTATTAGATGTGTTTCATGATAGCCGTCATACCCACTATCACATCTAACATACACTTTAGTGCATTCTAGGTCTTTACTCAACGCAATTGTAAATCATCATACACACAATGAAAGTAAAGAATGCCATATGGATAAATGCGAATATCATATATAAAGATTGTCATATACAAGAGTCTATAATCCCAAACGCCACAAGTTGGCTAGTTGGGCATCTACTCTAACAGGCACTGCTTCAACAGGCAGAGTATCCAACGTGTCTTTTGAGGACACTGCTTTGCTCTTCATAGTCCTCTTCTTTTTCACGATTGGTGCCGCTTCAGTATCGACAGCAGCTGGTCTCTTCTTAGATACAGCCCTTTTCACGGGTGTTCTCTTCACCCTTGGAGCATCCGTCACGTCCTCGCCACCAACTTTCTCATTCAGAATTATATAGCGATGCACAGTCTTCTCGGTAAGAATCTTTGAAGAGGGAAACTCTGTGGATTCTCCCAGTTCCAAGTTCGGAATGTTCTCCAGTAGAATACTAATTTGAATGGCATAGCCCATGGCTTGCCTTGTTTCAGCAGTAACCATATCCTTCAGAATATTGAACAATATCTTGTTCTAGTTAACCTTCACTCCACAGGTGATTCCTACTATCATCAGAAATTTTTCTTGTGTGATTGCATCGAAGGATCCTGCCTTTACGGATATCGTCTTTGCCATAATATCACATAAAAGATGAAACTCTATTTTTATTTCCTTCTTCTTCCCAGACATGCTCACTGGTTCACCGGCCAAAGAAACGATCCTCCTTTCATCAAACACCAAATCCTTCAGAATCTCCGACAAATCTGATAAACCCTCAACTGGGAGCTCAAACGTCTCTGCCAACAGTTGTTCAGATATTTCCACTGACACTCCATTCACAGTACTAACAACTAAGCCATCCCTAACCGAACCATTTTCAAAGAACTCCAGCAAAGAAGCTTCGTGAATCACGGTTGGGCAACCAAGTAAGCCCTTCAAGCCAGTGGCCACAAGAGATTCAAACATAGCCACCATCCCCTGGTTGTCCATGGCAAGGACAGAATCGAAGCAAATGTGAACGGTGTTGAAAAACAGTGAGGAAGCCATTTCTGATAGGTAGCTAACTGAGCATTCCTAAAAGAAATTTGCAAGAGAAATACGCAGAGAACAAGAATACGCGAGAGAGAAATATGCAAGGTAAGTGTTAGCAAAAGAGAAACGTCGTAAATAAGTATGGAAGAGTAAGCGACAAGAGAAAGTGAAACGATGTAGATGTGACGATTTGAATGATGACAACCACGTGTCAATCATCCGACGGTGCGTACAATTTTGGAAATGATTTTGAAAAGATTTTAAAAATATTTTACTCGTACAGTGTAAAAGTTTTCAAAATATTTTAATCGTACAATATATAAAAAAATAAATTAAAAAGACGCGCGCCAATTTTGATATCGCCACAGCTGGTACAGTGATTTGTAATAACATCACTGCTGATTTTAATGTATCGCTGAGGGGTGGCAGAATCTGATTACAAACAAGCATCAGCTGTGTATATGTAACATCTGAGTGTATCCAGACGCTACATATTCAGCTGACGTTCCGCTTAACAATTTTTTGATCCTGGTTCCCCCTACGACTGATATCCTCTAACGTAATATGCTTGCCTCAGCTGAGAGCCTATGCGTTCCCACTGAACAAAAGACTCACAGCTGATTTAAGCGACAGCTGACAACCTGAAAAATTTTTAGCTCACATAAAAATCAAGGCAATTCAAGGAGACCTAATATTTTTCTAAAATAAGGAAACTTAGCTTCTGATAGAGGCTTTGTGAAGATGTCAGCTACTTGCTGCTCAGTCGACACGTACTCCAACCGGACATATTTCTTTAGCACATGGTCCCTTATAAAATGGTGTCCGATGTCTATATTCTTTGTTCTTTAATGCAAGACTGGATTCTAGGTGATCGTGATTGCACTAGTGTTCTCGCAGAGAATAGACGTTTCAGAGCATCGATGCCATAGTCCTTCAGCTGATGTTGTATCCAAAGATTTGAGCACAGCAGCTGCCAGCTGCGAGGTACTCTATTTCAGCTGTTGATGTTGCAATCGATGTCTGCTTCTTACTAAACCAGGAAATCAAACGATCTCATAAAATTGACAAGTTCCACTGGTGCTTCTGCGATCAATCATGCATCCTGCGTAGTCTGCATCACTGTAACCAATTAGTTGAAAGCCTGAGTCTTTGGGATACCAAAGACCCACGTTGGAAGTACCCTTTAAATATTTTAAAATCCTTTTCACAGATATATAATGTGATTGCTTTGGCTCTGCTTGGAATATAGCACACATACAGACGGTAAACATGATGTCTGGTCTGCTAGCAGTTAAGTAAAGCAAATATCCTATAATACCACGATAAAGAGATACCTCAATGGCAGTTCCAGCTTCATCTTTATCTAATTTGATTGAAGAGCTCATTGGAGAGGCAGCTGCTGAACGATTGTCCGTGCCAAATTTCTTCAGCAGTTCTTTCGTATATTTTGTTGGTTAATGAATATTCCATTTTCCAGCTGTCTAACTTGTAAGCCTAGAAAGAACGTCAGCTCCCCCATCATGCTCATCTCAAATTTATTCTGCATAAGCTTTGAAAACTTCCGGCACAATTAGGGGTTAGTTGACCCAAAAATAATATTATCGACATATATTTGAACTAGTAAGACATGATCAGCTTTAACAAATTAAAACAATGTCTTATCTACTGTGCCTATAGTGAAGTCATGCTCGATTAGGAATTTGGACAGTGTATCATACCAAGCTCTGGGTGCTTGCTTCAACCCATAGAGAGCTTTATCCAGTTTGTAAACAAAATCTGGATGTGTATGATTTACGAAGCCAGGAGGTTGTGCAACATACACTTCCTCTGTTAATATGCCATTGAGAAAGGCACTCTTAACATCCATCTGAAATACTTTAAAATCTTTGAATGCAACAAAATATTTTACTCGTACAGTGTAAAAAGTTTTCAAAATATTTTAATCGTACAATATATAAAAAAATAAATTAAAAAGACGCGCGCCAATTTTGATTTCGCCACAGCTGGTACAGCGATTGAACTAACATCACTGCAGATTTAATGTATCGCTGAGGGGTGGCAAGATCTGATCACAAATAAGCATCAGCTGTGTATATGTAACATCTGAGTGTGTCCAGACGTTGCATATTCAGCCGACGTCGCGCTTAACAATTCAGATCCTGGTTCCCCCTACGACTGATATCCTCCAACGCAATATGCTTGCCTCAGCTGATAGTCTTCGCGTTACCCGTGAACAAAAGACTCACAGCTGATTTAAGCGACAGCTGACAACCTGAAAAATTTTTAGCTCACATAAAAATCAAGGCAATTCAAGGAGACCTAATATTTTTCTAAAATAAGGAAACTTAGCTTCTGATAGAGGCTTTGTGAAGATGTCAGCTACTTGCTGCTCAGTCGACACGTACTCCAACCGGACATATTTCTTTAGCACATGGTCCCTTATAAAATGGTGTCCGATGTCTATATTCTTTGTTCTTTAATGCAAGACTGGATTCTAGGTGATCGTGATTGCACTAGTGTTCTCGCAGAGAATAGACGTTTCAGAGCATCGATGCCATAGTCCTTCAGCTGATGTTGTATCCAAAGATTTGAGCACAGCAGCTGCCAGCTGCGAGGTACTCTATTTCAGCTGTTGATGTTGCAATCGATGTCTGCTTCTTACTAAACCAGGAAATCAAACGATCTCATAAAATTGACAAGTTCCACTGGTGCTTCTGCGATCAATCATGCATCCTGCGTAGTCTGCATCACTGTAACCAATTAGTTGAAAGCCTGAGTCTTTGGGATACCAAAGACCCACGTTGGAAGTACCCTTTAAATATTTTAAAATCCTTTTCACAGATATATAATGTGATTGCTTTGGCTCTGCTTGGAATATAGCACACATACAGACGGTAAACATGATGTCTGGTCTGCTAGCAGTTAAGTAAAGCAAATATCCTATAATACCACGATAAAGAGATACCTCAATGGCAGTTCCAGCTTCATCTTTATCTAATTTGATTGAAGAGCTCATTGGAGAGGCAGCTGCTGAACGATTGTCCGTGCCAAATTTCTTCAGCAGTTCTTTCGTATATTTTGTTGGTTAATGAATATTCCATTTTCCAGCTGTCTAACTTGTAAGCCTAGAAAGAACGTCAGCTCCCCCATCATGCTCATCTCAAATTTATTCTGCATAAGCTTTGAAAACTTCCGGCACAATTAGGGGTTAGTTGACCCAAAAATAATATTATCGACATATATTTGAACTAGTAAGACATGATCAGCTTTAACAAATTAAAACAATGTCTTATCTACTGTGCCTATAGTGAAGTCATGCTCGATTAGGAATTTGGACAGTGTATCATACCAAGCTCTGGGTGCTTGCTTCAACCCATAGAGAGCTTTATCCAGTTTGTAAACAAAATCTGGATGTGTATGATTTACGAAGCCAGGAGGTTGTGCAACATACACTTCCTCTGTTAAGATGCCATTGAGAAATGCACTCTTAGCATCCATTTGAAATACTTTAATCATCAAAATCTATACCTTCCATTTGTCTACATCCTTGTGCTACCAGCCTAGCTTTGTTTCTAGTAACTACGCCATCTTCATTCAGTTTATTCCTAAAGACCCATCGAGTTCCTATAACTGAATTATTAGAAAGTCTAGGTAAAAGTTTCCATACATTGTTACGCTTAAAATTATTTAATTCTTCTTGCATAGTATCTATCCAGCTGGGGTCAGCTAAGGCTTCTTCTATCTGCTTGGGTTCTATATGAGATATGAATGCTGAATCAAAATGATCATGCAATAGCTGGCCTCATGTGCGAACAGGAGATTCGAAATTACCTATGACTTGCTCGGGTGGATGATTTTTATTCCACCAAAGATCAAGTCCAATTGGATTTGCTCTTTGCTCCCCCTGCGTCGCTGGCTGGATAAAAACTGGATCAGATGACGCCAATTGATGTTTATCATTGATGGCTTGTGCGTCTGAATCCAGCTGTTGTGTTTGTTGGTACAGATGTGAGCTAGGATCAGCTCTTGTATCAGTTTAGGTCTTGATACCGATTGATGATTGCTTGCGACTGGTTGTCCAGACGTTGGTCTTGATACCGATTGATATGATGTGCTCGCATCTTGATGTCCAGCTGTTGGTGTAGATACCAATTGATAATGTGTACTGGCAGCTGGCGCTTCAGACATTGGTCTTGAAACCAATTGATAAGCTCTTGTGTCTTGCTCATCAGATGTTGGTTTATGAATAGTGGATCCTGCTTGTTCAACATCTGATTGAACAGCGTCTGGTTGAGCAACATATGGTTGAGCGACGTCTGGTTGATCGTTGGTCGCTTCACCTCCAGCCGCTGGCACACTAGTAGAGATCTGCTCCTGTATAGGATCATCGTTAGTTAAATCGATGACTACTGAATTACCTGTCAGATCTTGTTGGGCAATGTTGTGCATTGTGTCCACTGCTGGTTGTTCTTCAACTGATTGTCTTTGTGGCACGTCATCATCAGATTCATCAAGGCTTGTTGATTCCAGACGTGTGCACAAGTCATGTAAGCTTGCAGCTGAATTTGATCTAAAACTAGTCTCATCGAACACAACATGAGCAGATTATTCAACTGTCAAGCTTCGGTTGTTGAAAACACGATATGCTTTGCTCACAGCTGAATAACCTAAGAAGATACCTGCATCAGATTTTGGTTCAAAGGCTGTTAGGTGCTTTTTGCCATTATTATGAATAAAACATATTCACACAAACACCCTGAAATAAGATATATCAGATTTCTTGCCATTCCAGATCTCATATGGGGTTTTATCGTGCATTCAATTAATCATAGATCTGTTTTGAGTATAACACGTTGTGTTAACTGCTTCTTCCCAAAAATTTTGTGAGACACCAGAATAAGCAATCATAGATCTAGCAGCTTCTTTTAAAGTACGATTTCTTCTCTCAGCAAGCCCGTTCTCCTGAGGAGTTCTAGCTGCTGAAAGCTCATGCTTTATTCCTAAGTCTTCCAAATAAGAAGTCAATTTTTTATTTAAAAACTCTGTACCACGATCACTTCTTATTCGGTTGATTGAACAAGATTTGTCATTTTGTAAACGTTTTAAAAGGCGTATCAGCTGGTCTGCGGTTTCAGATTTTGCTTTTAAAAACAACACCCAAGTAAATTTTGTAAAATCATCAATAAAAACTAGGGTGTAATTCGTTCCCCCTAAGCTAGAACGGGTATAGGACCAAAAATATCCATATGTAAAAGCTCTAAGCTACGGGAAGAACGTTTACCGCCTTTATTTTTGAAAGTAGATTTAATTTGCTTATCCAGCTGACAAGCGGCACAAACCTTGTCCTTAGAAAAATTGATTTTTGGCATACCAGAAACCATATCATGTTGACTCAAATTGGCAAGGGTTTTAAAGTTCAGATGATTCATTCTTTGATGCCACAACCAGCTCTTGGAAGAGCCAGCTGCAAGGCACAACTGTTCAGATTTCAACTGTTCTGACCAATCGATTATGTAGGTATTCCCCGAACGTTTACCTACCAATACAGTCAGACCATTTGCACTCTGAACTGTGCAAGTGTGTTGTTGAAACTTAACTATGTAACCCTTGTCACATAGCTGACTAATGCTAATCAAACTGTAACGTAAATTATCAACAACTAAGACGTCTGAAATAGAGATGTTACCATGGATAAGCTTACCCATACCCACAGTGTTACCATATGCGTTATCACCAAATACGATTTTTGCTCCTTTGTGTGGAACAACGTCTGATAGAAGCTTTTGATTTGCTGTCATGCGTCGTGCACAGCCGCTATCCAGATACCACAAATTTGATACATCTACTGGTTCGTACCTGTTGTCCTCCAATCATACAAACAACTTTTGGTACCCAATTTTACTTGGGTACAGATCGGATTACCCCTTTCGGGACCCATACTTGAATTACCTTGACAGTTTTTCTAGTACTGGAGTCCGTGAGGGTTTGTGCATAATTACGGTGAGATCTATTGAGTGTTGATTTCATATTTTGACCATTTAGATCTCTCCTTGGCTGAACCTTTCTCCAACCAGATTTTACGTTCGTTGAATTACGCCTAGACTGGTTGGGAACAAATGACTTAGGACCAGATTTCGCTTTGTCTTTGTCCAATTTGTTCTTTAGCCAGCTGGGCTTGGAATTCTCAGGTCTTTGAAAGCCGATACCAGCTTTTCCTTTATGATTCAACTTGGGAGAGGTCTGGTCATTATATGTTATCGACTCATAGCAGTCATATATCACGTTGGCTTTGACAAAACTCATCTTGTTGAACTTTTCATATACCAGCTGTGATTGAGTACTAGTTTCTCCTTCACTGCTTTCACTACTATTGAAACCTAAGCCAGTTCTATCATTCGCTGGCTTCTGAATTCCAAACAGATTATCAAGAGAAGCAGAAGACTTTTTGCAGGACCTCAGTGTCAAATTTAATTTCTCAATTTTAGCTTTGAGCTCACTAGATTCATTTCTCAACAGTTCATTCTCAGTCTTCAGCTTACTCAACTCGATTTTCAAACTTTCAGCTTCACCAAGTTCAACAGCACTTGGTTCTACTGAACTATTTTTCAAATCATTGTTTTCAGCCTTAACTTCCTCGAATGTGTGAGAAAGCTTCCTGTACTCTTTAACCATATCATTCAGTGCACTGATAAGGTCTTCTCGTGTAAATTCAATATTGGAGAAGTCGAATACCTCATCATCAGATGTTTGGTCAGCCATGAGATAGTGAACCTCCTCATGTTCACTATCTCTTGATGAGGAACTACTGGATGTAGAATCTGAATCAGTATCTGCCCAGCTTTTGGTGCTTTCCTCAGCAACCAACACTTTTCGATCATTCTTGCGACTGGGTCTTTTATCACCTCTTGTCCTCATCCATCTGTCCTTGGATCTATCATTGGATCTGTCGATAGTTCTCTCATTTTTCTTGTCATCATGTTTATGTCGATCCTGTTTCTTTTCATCTCTCCTGTATCTATCATCCTTCTTGGGCCTGTTGCAATCATCTGCAAAATGCCCTTTGCGACCACAGTTGAAGCAATTTTGATCAGTAGATACTTTATCAGATTTTTTAAAATTATTATAAGGAGTAGAAGGGTTGAAAGATCTTCTCAAGTATTTCCCAAACTTCTTAACGAAGAGGGACATGACGTCGTCGCTGAGTTGATCAGTAGTCTTGCTAGTGCTTGGAGAGCACTGTTCAGTAGTTGTAGCAGCTAACGCTTTGGTTGGTTGAGATGTTGAGGGTCCAGCTTCTGCTCTTGTTTCTAACTCGAACTCATACGCTTTGAGATTTGCAAAAATATCATGCAGTTCCAGTTTGTTAAGATCTTTAGATTCCCTCATCGCCATCGTTTTCACGTCCCACTCTCTGGGAAAAGGTCTCATTACTTTCAACGCCAGCTCACGATTACTGTACTTTTTTCCCAAGCTTGTTAACTCAATAACAATAGAGCTGAATCTTTCATCGAACTCTGTCATGGTCTCTCCATCCTTCATCTTTATTGACTCGTACTTCTGTTGAGCCACAATTAACTTGTTTTCTTTCGTCTCATCATTGCCCTCACATATTTGAGTCAGCCTTTCCCAAATTTCCTTGGCAGTAGCGCAGGTCTTGATTTTACTGAACATGTTCTTGTCCAGTGTCTTGTAAAGTATATCCCTGGCCACATTGTCCAGATTCGCCTTCTTCTTGTCCTCATTAGTATACTCATGTCTGCTCTTTTCCAGAAACTGAGGCTCGCCACCAGATATTGCAAATGCTAGATTTGGCTTCTTTATCTTTAATGGTCCTTCTGTAATGACAGACCACATATCATCATCTTGAGCAGCCAAATGCGCTTGCATGCGAATCTTCCAGTCATCATAATCCTCCTTGGAAAACATAGGAATCTTGTTGTGAGAAGTTGACATTTTAATATATGATAAAACACAAATAACAAATGTTCAATAATGAGATGCGCAGGCTCTGATACCAATTGATAGGATCAATGTGGTTCGAAAAACAGCTGCAGGAGTTCAGAAGGGGGGGGGGTTGAATGAACTCCTACTATTTTAAATTTTCAAAACCTTTTTAAAACAGTTTTACAAGCGCCTCGCTTAACTTAAATCCGAGTTACCAGATTTAAGGTATCTCAGTTTAACTGCTGATCTCTTGGCTAAAAAATATTGTTCGGAAATAATTCAATCGATCAGTGAACAGTAAAGCAGTAAATAAATGCGTTAAGTAAAAGATTAAGGTCGAGAGTTTGTTTTTGGAAGTTCAGATATAAATATCCTACATCTCCCCTTCTTCCTTTTTAGGAAGGTTTCACTAGAAGATTTGATGATTTACAGGCCTTCTGCAAACTCCCAGTCACCGAGCCTCGCTCCAGGTGAACTCCTAGCAACACCACAAACTAACACGCAGACGTAGCTGCTGGTTTACAAGTAAATGATAATATTTCAAACGGCTTTGTGTAGCGCGTTTGTTACAGACTCAAATGGATTTTACAATGAGGTACACAACTATTGAGGTCTGTATATCTTCTGGTTTCTAATCTAAGAAACTCGATTCAATAAAGAACCAGAAGATGAACTCGAAGATAGAATAATAAGTGCTGGTTAAGTGTTCTTCGAGTTTGTGAGCTTTTGAGAGAAAACTTCAATGGAGAGAAAGCTCGAGAATATTTGAGACAAGATAATGGCAGAGTGACGGCAAGTAATCGAGAGTCAAGGAGAGCTTCTTCAATTCAAACTTCTGCTATAAATACCCTTCGTTCACAACGGTCGATTAATTCTGTAAAGGGAACAAAATCCCTTTTGAAATTCTGATAGCCAAGCAACCGTAATATCTGCTCCACTAAAAGGTAACTTGCACACCGTCAGAGCCAAATTGTCGCTTTCCATATTTGTGCAATCACCGTAAAACGTTCTCTGTAAATGTGTACTATTTACCCAAAATAGTACCAACATTGTATCCTTAATTCCAGTCATATGTACGATTCAATCTTCACCATTGATTTTCTCCAATTCGAACTGTGATTACGTTTGAATCGATTCACGTTAGCGCCTGAATGTACTCCATTGATTTCTCTCATCGTTGTTAAGGAAGTTGCAGCTGAAATATGCTTGAAAATATTTGCAACGACTGGGTGCTTTAAACACTTGAATAATACAAGAAGCTGAAAGATAACCAACGACTGGATGAGCGCATATACCAAACGTTGTCGTTTCAACTTATCCATACGACGTAGTTTTGTTGTCCGTTGAGAAACACGCAAAGGTTACGACTGATATTAATCATGTGACTATCTTCACCATCGACTGAATATACTTCCTTCTGAAAGAAAATACCCAACTGCTGATCGTAACAACCAACGACTGATTCTACCATCTACTGATTACTAACCAACGACTGATTATACCAACTGCTGATTACTAACCAATGACTGAAATATCAAAGACTGATTATGCTCGCTACTGAAGTAGAATACAACTGCTGATCATAACAACCACCGACTGATCATTCTACGACTGAATCAAAGACACTGTAGCCAACTACCGAAGATACTTACTACTGAATTATATATCCAACTGCTGAAATTCTTGCTTCTGACGCGAATATCCAACTGCTGAATTATGTTGACTACTGAAGTGAAAATCCAACTGCTGAATCAATATACTTCTGATGTAAGAACCCAAAGACTGATTGAATACTAACGTCTGATTGTGTAACCCTAGATCAACAACTGCATTGCTCTCACGACTGATATAAAAACCCGATACCAGAAACTGATAACTCGTACAAATTCAACCTCTGAAATAAGTAACCCAACAACTGATAGCTTCAACTTAACTTCTGAAATAATCCCCGAATACCGAGATCTGATATCTAACAACTAAACTGTTCAAACCAATATTTTGACTTCTTCTACTCAAAAACTGACATCTGAATAACGATCCAATAACTGATTACTATCATCTGAACATGTGGAGTTGTTAACTGCATCATCTAATTGTCCAGTAGTGACTTGTCTTGTTTTGTTGTCACCAAAACTAATAAATTTTATCTTAACAGTTTAGGCCTCGATTTGGAGAGAAATGAGAGTTCTATGGTGCTGTTTCGCGACCTAAGATTCCTATGGTGTCAGTCATGGAGATGTTTAGTTTGTTGTTGCTAGAGAATTCAGGGTTTATGATCTATACCCTAGATGTTTCCCATGAGTAGAGAGTGGAGTTAAGCGATGTTTCGATTGCTCGAGAGTTCCCAGATGTGTTTCCAGATGAGATTCCTGGATTCACTCCGACGCGCGAGATTGATTTCAGTATAGAGTTGGTGCCTGGTACAACCCCGATTTCTAGAGCTCCGTATCGATTGGCGCCAGCAGAGTTGAAAGAACTCAAGGATCAGTTCAGATATATTCTTGAGAAAGGCTTCATTAGACCGAGTATGTCGCCTTGGGGAGCTCCGATTCCGTTTGTGAAGAAGAAAGATGGATCTATGAGGATGTGCGTTGATTTTTGATAGTTTAACAAAGCGACAGTGAAGAACAAGTATCCTTTCTCGAGAATTGATGACTTGTTCGATCAGTTGCAAGGATCGGCCGTGTACTTGAAGATTGATTTGCGATCTGGCTATCATCAGTTTTGGAATAGAGACGCTGATGTAGCGAAGACATCTTTCTGAACGAGATACAGGCATTATGAGTTTCTTGTGATGCCGTTTGGATTGACGAATGCTCCTACTGTGTTCATGGATTTGATGAATCGTGTATTTAGCGACTACACCGATCGATTCGTGATTGTCTTCATAGATGACATCTTGGTGTATTCGAGGAGTTTCAGAGATCATAAAGAGCACTTGAGGCTAGTGTTGCAGAGACTGAGAGACTCACAACTGTATGCCAAGTTCAGCAAGTGTGAATTTTGGATAGACAGAGTTATTTTCTTGGGTCATGTGATTTCAGCGCAAGGAATTTCTGTGGATCGTAGTAAGGTCGAAGCAGTTCTTAACTGGGAGCGACCTAGGAATGTTTCCAAGATCCGTAGTTTCTTGGGATTGGATGGATACTATAGGCGTTTCATTTAGAAGTTCTCTTCGATAGCTAGGCCGATGACTCAGTTGGCCCAGAAGGATACGAAGTTTGTTTGGACTGATGAGTGCGAGTCGAGTTTTCAGATGCTGAAGGAGAAGTTGACTACTGCTCCTATTTTGGCCTTGGCTTCGGGTTCTGGAGGTTTTGCGGTGTGCTCTGATGCTTCTCTGAGTGGTTTAGGGTGTGTTTTGATGCAGAACGGGTACGTGATTGCGTATGTGTCTCAACAGTTGAAGCCTCATGAGACGAGATATCCCGTTCATGATTTAGACTTGTCTGCGATTGTGTTTGCCTTGAAGATATGGCGACACTATCTGTATGGTGAGGAGTTTGTGGTGTATACTGTGTTGGCGCAGCGGCGGATCCCGATCCCGTTCCCGGGGGCGCAGCGGAAGTTTCAAAATTTGCCCCGGAAACGTTCAATACATAAAAATCAAAGCATTAAAACATTCATAGGATGTTTTATAGAAGATACGTTGATGGCGTCTAGGAGCCTGGATCCGACCAGATTCACAGGGAAAATGGCACTTCAACGGTAGGCGGCGGTAGATCTCCTAATCCGGTCCACGAATGGATTCACGGCTCCTTAGTCAGTCTGCACTAGAAGAGCTGACGAATTTGTCACGAACGTAATCTCCTAGTCGACGTGATCGGAATAAAGCCAATCACGTGAGCAACGACGGCGGCGGCACACGGCGGCGCGTGTGGTGGTGGGCGGCCGAGAGGGAGAGGAGGAGAGGAGGGGCGGCTACTCTTAGGGTTTTGGATGCTTAGTTGTGTGTTACATCAACCCTAGGACAAGTTTAAGTAAACATGTGAGGGGCTTGGACCCGCCCAATGGACCTGGGGCGGGCCCAGGTCCATATGAAAATTCGGTTCATTCCTATCACCGTGGCTTCATCATAACTCCGATCGACGATCTGATCGGACCGATCTACACAGTTTCCAAAACTGAGTATTATAATGCGAAAACAATTTTTCAGACCACCTAGTCCAAAATTGCAGTTTGGCCCTCCAAGTTTCAAGGATAGTCAAACTACCCCAAACTTTAGGGAAATTGCAATTTGACCCCTGTTGACTTTCAGGAAGTCGCACTCCCTAAATTCCTCCTCCTATGCTCAACACATTGAGCTCAGTTTTCGTGCGGGAATCGTGAAGCCAGTACTTGTGTGACCCTCAATGGTTCAGGGATACAGCTAGCCGTGGGCTCACAACCATTGTGACTCCGAAATCACAATTTCGGACTGACCCAACGGATCATGGTAAAGCGCCTAGCAACATCGCCCCATGATCCCCTAGGTATCACAGATAGTGCCTGTAAGAACTAGCCGGTCATGATTAGCGTACAGTACGGTCCTTTAAACACATATATCCCGTTCAGATCAACGACCATTGGTAAATCGAGAGTCGCTAAAGATCCAATAACTATGCATACATCTCGGAGATCAAATAGTGACATCGCGTGTGTTACTAGGTAAACCCATTTACCTAAAACACATCTAGTACTCTGGCCAGAGATTTATCACACTATTACCTCCTCAGATAGCATAGGATATCCACGCATAAAAGCGAGCGGTGAATCCTCGACAACGAAGCATCGACTTCTACATGCATC
>KV013981.1:23943-42770 GCA_001598015.1 Dorcoceras hygrometricum
AATGCGAATATCATATATAAAGATTGTTTGTACAAGAGTCTATAAAACCCACACGCCACAAGTTGGCTAGTTGGGCATCTACTCTAACAATCTCCCACTTGCCCTAAAGCCAACTACTCATCAGACGCAGTCCCATTGTTTTCGTCGATGTTTTTTCAAACAATGGTCCTGGCAAGGGCTTCGTAAGTGGATCAGTAATGTTGTCTGCAGAGGCGACTCTCTCGACTGCTATGCCACCTCTAGCCACAATTTCCCGGATTATGTGGTATTTCCTCAGTATATATTTGGATCTTTGGTGAGACCTAGGCTCCTTTGCTTGCGCAACGGCACCCGTGTTGTCACAGTACATCGGGACTGGACCAACTCCATCAGGGATTACGTCCAACTCTTGGACGAAATTCCTTATCCAAACCGCCTCTTTAGCAGCAGCTGATGCTGCGATGTACTCAGCCTTAGTGGTTGAATCCTCGATGGTGTCTTGCTTGGAACTCTTCCAAGAGACAGCACCACCATTGAGCATGAATACAAATCAATAGGTTGACTTCGAATCATCCACGTCACATTGGAAGCTGGAATTAGTGTAGCCTTCCAATTTCAGTTCACCACCCCCGTAGACCATGAACATATTCTTAGTCCTTTGTAAGTACTTATGAATATCTTTCACAGCCTTCCAATGCATTTGGCCGGGGTTGGCCTGGTACGAGTGACACTCGGAGCATATGCGACATCCGGTCTAGTTGAGATCATTCCATACATAATACTACCTATTGCCGAGGCATATGGCACACGTGTCATACTCTCTATATTTTCATCAGTCTTTGGACACATAGACTTAGATAGAGTGACCCCGTGGCACATAGGTAGGTGTCCTCTCTTGACTCTTCCATAGAGAACCGCTTAAGTATGGTATCGATGTAGGTAGCTTGGGTGAGTCCGAGCATCCGTGTAGATCTATCTCGATAGATTTGTATTCCAAGAATATAAGATGCTTCACCCATGTCCTTCATCGAGAATCTACTAGACATCCATACTTTAGTTGACTGCAACATTCCTACATCATTCCCAATGAGTAGAATGTCATAAACATAAAGTACAAGGAATGTCACAGCATTCTTAACTACCTTCTTATACACACATGGCTCCTCGGGATTCTTGATGAAACCAAATTCCTTAATTATTTCATCGAATCTCAGATTCCAACTTCTCGATGCTTGTTTGTGACCGTAGATCGATCTCTGAAGTTCGCATACTTTATGGTCACTTCCTACAGATGTGAAACCCTCAGTCTGCGTCATATAGATCTCTTCCTTAATGTTTCAATTGAGGAACGCAGTTTTCACATCCATTTGCCACATCTCATAGTCGTACCATGCATCTATGGCTAGTAGGATTCTAATTTACTTGAACATTGCGACTGGTGAAAAGGTTTCATCATAGTCAACACCTTGCCTTTGAGTGTAACCTTTCGCGACCAGTCGTGCCTTGAAGGTCAGTACCTTACCATCAGGCCCGATTTTCTCTTGTATATCTATTTGCACCTAATAGGAACAATTCCTTCGGGAGGATTAACAAGAGTCCAAACTTGGTTCGCATGGATCGAGTCAATATCAGATTGCATTGCCTCAAGCCATAAATTAGAATCAGCATCGGAAATCGCCTCCTTGAATGTTCTTGGATCACATCCAATAACTTGATCACTTTGATCATCTTCAAGGAGGAAACCATATCTTTCAGGAGCCCTAGGAATCCTTTCAGATCTCCTAGATACGACCATTTCTGGTATTGGCTCTTGAGGTGCGGGAGATTCACTTGTTACTTCAGTTGGTTCCCGAACTTCTTCGAGTTCTACTATCTTGCCTTTTCTATCAAGTAGAAACTCCCTTTCCATAAAGGTGGCATTTCTAGAAACAAACACTTTTGTTTCATTGGGATAGTAGAAGTAGTATCCAATAGAGTTCTTCGGATACCCAATGAAGTAACATAAAATGGATCTATTATCCAGCTTATCTCCCACTGTCTGATTCACGTAAGCAGGACATCCCCAAATCCTCATGAATGAGTACTTGGGCGGCTTGCCCATCCATATCTCATATGGAGTCTTAACCACTACCTTGGTGTGGACATTGTTCAACAACATTACCGTCGTTTCGAGCGCATAGCCCCAAAACGAGGTAGGAAGCTCAGTGAAGCTCATCATAGATCGAACCATGTCCATCAAGGTTCGATTACGACGCTCCGCTACACCATTGAGTTGTGGTGTGTCCGGAGGGGTCCACTGTGAGAGAATCTCATTCTCTTTAAGATAGTCTTGAAATTCAGCACTCAAGTATTCTCCAACTCGATCGGATCGAAGTGCTTTAATACTTTTCCCCAACTGATTTTCTACTTCAGCCTTGAATTCTTTGAACCTTTCAAAGGATTCAGACTTGTGCCTCATTAATTACAAGTACCCATACCTAGAGTGATCATCGGTAAAGGTGATTAAAGTATGTGTGACCGTACTTAGTACCAATGCTAAGTGGGCCACACACATCAGTATGGATCAAATCCAAAAGGCCTTGAGCACGTTCAGGCTTGCCCTTGAAGGGTTGTTTAGTCATCTTTCCTTTGAGACAAGACTCACAAGTCGGTAGGGAGTTAATATCTGACGTATCAAACATGTCACTCCTAACAAACTTGTTCATCCTACTTAAGGAAATATGACCTAGCCTAGCGTGCCAAAGTTGTGCTGGGTTCAAGCTATCGTTTTTCCTTTTAATTGTTGTTGTATGTGTTTCCACATCGCGAGTTGGAACTTCTTTTAATTTTAAGGTGTATAGATCATTTTCACGTTCCCCAATTCCAATCAAACAGTCATTCTTGTATATATTGCAAATCGAATTAGCAAAATGACAAGAATATCCATCACTATCAAGCATAGAAACAGAAATAATGTTCTTTATTAACTCGGGAACAAACAAAACGTTTCTCAATAACAGCTTAAAATTCGAAGACAGAAATAAATAAACATCTCCTATAGCTACTGCAACAACCCTTGCTCCATTGCCCAGCCTCAAGTGGGTCTCATCCTCTCTAAGACGTCGGCTTCTTGTCATTACCTGCAAATCATTGCAGATATGAGATCCACATCCGGTATCAAGTACCCAAGAAGTCGAATTAAGAGACATATTTATTTCGATGTAGAACATACCTTTCGCAGTTCGCAACTGCTCGAGGTACTCCTTGCAGTTCCTCCTCTAGTGCCCAGGCTTGTGGCAGTGGTGGCAAACATCCTCAGACTTGTCTGGCTTGGGAGCATTTGCCTTTGGCTTCTTGGCGGGCTTTTCCTCCTTCGCAGGGGCAGAACGCTTCTTACCCTTGCGTTTGGGCCCCTTCTTCGCATAGGAAGAAGAGCCCATAAGGAGGAAGGGCTTGTCCTTCTTTATGGTCCCCTCGAACACTACAAGCATGTTCACCACCTCTTCAATGTGGCTTCCAGCTTGTTCATGTTAAAGTTGACCACAAAGGGGTTGAATGCAGCAGGGAGTGAGAGGAGAAGCAGATCCACAGACAGCTCATGGAAGTGTGAAGTGTGATATCGAGGCCCACTAGCTTTTCAATGAGCCCAATCATACGAACCCCATGCTGGCGGACCGAAGTCCCATGGCGCATGCGGCTCGTCATAAGCTCCTTGACAGTAGTGAACCTCTCAGTCCGAGAGTTCTCCCCAAATAGCTCTTTGAGATGAAGGTGTATGTCAGCAGCATACACCGTCTTCTCGAAACGCCGTTGTATTTCGTTAGACATTGATGCCATCACATAGCATCTAGTCTTAAGCTCGTCATCCCACCATTTGTTCAGCTTTGTCAGCTCCTCAGGGCTGATGTCGGCAGGGGCTTCCTTCGGAGGGCTCTTCTCTAACGTGTAGAGAAGTTTCTCCAAATCCAATACAATATTGAGGTTTCGAAGCCAGTCTTGGTAGTTCAGACCAGTGAACTTGTTGCTATCCAGTATAGCAGCAAGTGGATTTTTGATCGAAGACATTATATGAGCAGTTTATACTGAAAAGAAAAACAGATATGCATTACTAATTATTCATGAAAAACGCTAAGACATAAAACAAGGTCATTTAGTTTTATGAATTACCCTCCCACTATTTTAACGATTTCACCATCCTCTAATGAAATCGAGAAAGCAAGTTTCCTTAGTGGGTACACAGAGTCCAATCAAGCGATCATGGTCCCGAATAATATCAGCAAACCATGACCCTCATAAGGTAGAGCCCAATTGCAACAGGTGCAACCTCCGTGTATTTACCTCACGTCTAGTAAGGCCCAATAATATGACGCCGATTACCACTACGTATCAAGATGACCCATCAATGTTGAGTTGTGAAGGACGGTCCCCTTAACGTCCCCAATAATATGATCGAACGTTAAAGGGAGTTCCAACCAACACACAGCGAGTCTCAATGACGTGTACAGCTTTCCGGCATACATAACCCCCTCAATAATATGAGCTGGGCCATGTATGCGGGTAGCATCGACGTACACTCATTGTTGATGGAAGGTAGGAAAATTTAAACAAATTTAAATTCCCTTAGTTACATGATCTTATCGAATAAGCAATCATGAAACTTTTAATCTTGATATTTATTTTAAATCGTATTTAAAATGAGGGATTTTAATTTTGAAATTTGGTCTCATTAATTTTAAATCACAATTTAAAACGCGGATTTAACTAAAATATATCGCATATAAAATTTGGGATGATCGATAGCGAGAGCTATGCGGTCCGTGGTTGCCAATCACGGACCTAGGTCCAGTCCTAGGTGAAATGCAGTATGCAATGCAATCCTATTACATTAGCTTCCAGTTTTACAAATCTTCGGTCTTCAATATCTTTGATCACCATCTCCACCATCTTCAAAAGTCCTCCCACTAAATCTAATATTTACATTTAAATATCCATGACAAGTAGGGATATAATTTTCAAGGGGTTGGAACAGGCCACAAACAGACCCACTTTGAGATATGATATCAACAATATTACAACCAAAAATTTGCAAAACATAGCATACACCTAACACATTGGGCACGGCTCTCGATCATCCCAAAATACAATCAATTCAAATAATTGACATAAATTAAATAATCAAATCAAATTTTATAATTCTCCAACAAAATCATATTTTAGTATAAAATAACATTTTATAAATAAAATCAAATTTTGTCAGTTTTAATTGCATCAAATTGGGCTTAAAACAATTTTAGGCCCAAAATCTCAAAATTTCCAAAAATTAATTTTGGTCCGACCAAAATCCCAATATCAAATATTGGCTCGAAAACTCCTCGGACCGTCCGGGACAGGCCCGAATAAACCCTAGGAGTCAAAAAACAGCGTCGCAACGCCGCCTCGAGATCGCCGGACGGTGGCCGCACGGCGGCGCACCGCCGCCTGCACAGCGTGCGGCACACTGCCGCACGCTACACACGCCACCGTGCACAACGGGTGCGCACGAGGGTAGCCACCTACGCACACAGGGCGCGCAGGTGGGCGGCAGGCGCCGCGCAACACCATGCGCGACAAATTGCGCACGGTGGCTGGCCAGCGGGCGCAACGCCCACCGACCAGCGCAAGGATGAAGCGTGCGCTCATGTGCACGATGGCGCATGCCTGTGCACGCCTGCGCATGCTAGAGCCGCACGCTACAGTGCGCATCGCGCGCACGTTGTGCGCGCAGGCGCCTAACTTTGCGCGCGGCGGCGCGCACGGTGGTGCGCGCTGCGGCACCGTCTAAGAAATTTTTTTTTTATTATTTTCGAAAAATTTGTGATTTGATGCAATAAGGCACAAATTATGTATTGATAGATCCGAGCCTTGGCTCTGATACCACTGTTGGCGCAGCGGCGGATCCGGATCCCATTTTCGGGGGCACAGGGAAGTTTCAAAATTTACCCCGAAAACGTTCAATACATAACAATCAAAGCATTAAAACATTCATCGGATATTTTATAGAAGATACCTTGCTGGCGTCTAGGCGCCTGGCTCCGACCAGATTCACAGGGAAACTGGCACTTCAACGGTAGGCGGCGGTAGATCTCCTAATCCGGCCCACGACTGGATTCATGGCTCCTTCGTAAGTCTGCACTAGAAGAGCTGACGAATTTGTCACGAACGGAATCTCCTCGTCGACGTGATCGGAACAAGTCCAATCACGTGAGCAACGGCGGCGGCGGCACACGGCGGCGGCGCGTGTGGTGGTGTGCGGCCGAGAGGGAGAGGAGGAGAGGAGGGGCGGCTACTCTTAGGGTTTTGGATGCTTAGTTGTGTGTTACATCAACCCTAGGACAAGTTTAAGTAAACATGTGATGGGATTGGACAGGCCCAATGGACCTGGGGCGGGCCCATGTCCATATGAACATTCGGTTCATTCCTATCACCGTGGCTTCATCATAACTACGATCGATGATCTGATCGGACTGATCTACACAGTTTCCAAAACTGAGTATTATGATGTGAAAACAATTTTTCAGACCGCCTAGTACCAAATTGCAGTTTGGCCCTCCAAGTTTCAAGGATAGTCAAACTAGCCCAAACATTAGGGAAATTGCAATTTTACCCCTGTTGACTTTCAGGAAGTCGCACTCCCTAAATTACTCCTCCTATGCGCAACACATTGAGCTCAGTTTCCATGCGGAAATCGTGAAGCCAGTACTTGTGTGACCCTCAATGGTTCAGGGATACAGCTAGCCGTGGGCTCACAACCATTGTGACTCTGAAATCACAATTTCGGACTGACCCATCGGATCATGGTAAAGCGCCTAGCAACATCGCCCCATGATCCCCTAGGTATCACTGATAGTGCCTGCAAGAACCAGTCGGTCATGGTTAGCGTACAGTACGGTCCTTTCAACACATATATCCCGATTAGATCAACGACCATTGGTATATCGAGAGTCGCTAGAGATCCAATGGTATCACTGATAGTGCCTGCAAGAACCAATTTGTCATGGTTAGCGTACAGTACGGTCCTTTCAACACATATATCCCGATCAGTTCAACGACCATTGGTAAATCGAGAGTCGCTAAAGATCCAATAACTATGCATACATCTCGGAGATCAAATAGTGACATCGCGTGTGTTACTAGGTAAACCCATTTAACTAAAACACATATAGTACTCTGGCCAGAGATTTATCACACTATTACCTCCTCAGATAGCATAGAATATCCACGCATAAAAGCGAGAGGTGAATCCTCGACAACGAAGCATCGACTCCTACATGCATCGGGACCTCACCCAATCCCTCCACCTAATGACCCCAACTGAGTCGGTGAACGGGTCAAAGTGAGGCACCTATCATGTAGAGTCTCAATGAAGTTTCGAGTAGTGAGGACTAATCAGTACAACCAAGACCTCGGACTTATCCACTCGACAAATGGTAACCACTTGAAAAGTCCGAACGAGGGTAGTTCGATAGATCACCAGGTCACTATCCATCTGCATGCTCAGAACATCACAATGTTCCCTACCATTGAAACATGGTACTTCACATCGCAGATGCTAGTCTCAAGCTCGGGCGGCTTTATCCTCATTTTGACACCCCAATCGACTAGGAACGAGTTTAGAATACACAGTGATATTAGATGTGTTTCATGATAGCCATCACATCCACTATCACATCTAACATACACTATGGTGCATTCTAGGTCTTTATCCAACACAATTGTTAACCTTATAAAGTAATGAAGATAAAGAATGCCATAAAACAATACGAATTTCATAAATAAAGATCGCTATACACAGAGTTTATAAAAACCCACACGCCACAAGTTGGCTAGTTGGGCATCTACTCTAACACACTGACCACAAGAGTTTGAAGTATATCTTCACCTAGTAAGATTTGAATATGAGGCAACGTCGTTGGATGGAGTTGCTTAAGGATTTTGATTTCGAGATACAGTATCAACCTGGGCGGATGAACTTGGTAGCCGATGCTTTGAGTAGAAAATCCCAGCCTGTGATTCTAACATCCTTGAGTATCTCGAGAGTCCACGAGCAGTTGAGTACTTCTGGTTGGCGATTCCAGTCGAGTGATCAGTACTTCTTAGTTTCTTCGATTCAAGTTGACCGCAGATTGTGATTGACATCAGAGAGGCGCAGAGGACTGATCCGTATATCCATGAGTTGATGATTAAGGCCCAGAATGGTCAGTCTGAAGATTTCTCTGTTTCTTCGGATGGGTGTCTGAGATTTCCTGGTAGATTACTGGTTCCAAACTTGATTGATTTGAAGGAGACTATTCTGAATGATGCGCATTGAAGTTGTTATAGCGTGCATCCGAGGGAGAAGAAGATGTACCATGCTTTGAAATCTCACTACTGGTGGGAAGGAATGAAGAGCGACATTTCTGGTTTTGTTGCTCGATGTTTGAATTGCCAGCAGGTCAAGGCTGAAAGAATGAGACCTGATGGATTGTTGCAGAGTTTAGAAGTGCCTCAATGGAATTGGGAGCACGTCGCCATGGATTTTGTGACTCATTTGCCTCAATCGACTAGGGGATGTGATGCGATTTGGGTGGTGATTGATAGACTCTCTAAGTCATCCCATTTCATTCCCTATGATGTGAGGTGTTCGATGAAGAAAATGGTGAAGTTATATGTCGACCATGTGGTTAGATTGCATGGAGTGCCTGTTTTGATAGTTTCAGATAGAGATCCGAGATTCACCTCTTGATTTTGGAAGAGTTTGCAAGTACCTATGGGTTCAAGATTGGCTATGAGTACAGCTTATCACCCCCAGACAGATGGCCAATCTGAGAGGACCATTCAGACTTTAGAGGATATTCTGCGTGAAATTGTGATGGATTTCAGTGGTGGCTGGCAGGATTTTTTGTCCTTAGTTGAGTTTTTCTATAATAACAGCTACCAAGTGACTATTGGGATGGATCCGTTTGAAGCTTTATATGGTCGAAAGTGTAGATCACCGATTTGATGGGAAAAAGTTGGTGAAAGATAGCTATCTACTCCTGAATATGGTCGAAAGTGTAGATCACCGATTTGTTGGGAAGAAGTTGGTGAATGACAGCTATCTACTCCTGAGTTTGTGCAGCACATGAAAGATCAGGTTGATTGGATTCGAAGTAGGATGAAAGCTGAACAAGATAGAAATTCTAGCGATGCTAATAAGCAACGCAGACCGTTAGAATTTGAGGTTTGCGATCGTGTATTTCTCAAGATTTCTCCTTTCAAGAGTGTTATGAGATTCAGATTTAAGGGTAAGTTAGCTCCTAGATTCGTTGGTCCCTTTGAGATTGTTGAGCGGATTGGACAGTTGGCTTATAGATTGAAGCTACCTGATGAGTTAGCAGCGATGCATGATGTTTTTCATGTGTCAATGTTGAGAAAATATGAGCCAGATCCATCGCATGTGCTGAGGACTGATGAAGTGGAGCTAGACCAGACCCTGAGCTATATCGAATATCCAGTGCAGATTCTGGATAGGAAGGAGAAGCACCTAAGGAATAAGGTTATACCGTTGGTGATGGTCCAATGGAGCAAGCATGGGCGTGAAGAAGCTACCTGGGAATTTGAGGAAAAGATGAGACAAGAGTGGCCTCATCTGTTTGAGCCATGACAGTAGCGATCCAGGTAACCTTCTAGCTTTATTGATTTTGTGGTTTAAGTGATTTTGCTGCTGAATTGAGATTCTGTTTAGTATTGAGTTGTACAAGGCACTATGGCATGAGTATATTAGGAAAGGTGTCTAGTATACTGTGTCGTGATGAGCTATCTTGCTGTTGTGATTTTGATTTGATGACTTAACTGATTTTGAGGACGAAATTGATTTCTAGTGGGGGAGAGTGTGAGGACAATAAATCTGTTAAGTATGCTTTAATGGCTAATCAGCTCTTGGATTAAGATTTGTCACGGAAATTGTGATTTCTGGGTGCTCATGCTGTTGTGATTTTGATTTGATGACTTAACTGATTTTGAGGACGAAATTGATTTCTAGTGGGGGAGAGTGTGAGGACAATAAATCTGTTAAGTATGCTTTAATGGCTAATCAGCTCTTGGATTAAGATTTGTCACGGAAATTGTGATTTCTGGGTGCTCAGATTTAGACGTAGAGTGATCAGCAGTGAGAAGTTGGTGATCGAGTGAGATCTGCATCGAATTTGGAGTCCAGCAGTTGCATTTCCCTATCGAGAAATGATTCCAGTGGTAATTCTGACTTGGGGTTCATCGCTGGAAGAAGATAGGCCAGCAGCGTTCTTGCGCGAGGTTTTGCGGGCATTCAATAGTGAGTACTCAGCAGTGGTAAGATTCAGATGTTGGTATTCAGTAGTAGCGTGACCAGATGTCAACGCTAGTCAACTCAGCAGTGAGAGTGTAGCGAGAGGCAGCTGTTAGCGTTAGCACGCGGGCGTTAGAAGTTTTCGTGTGTTAGTCAATAGCTGAGTTTACTGCTGGTTGTTAGCGCTATTCAGATGTTGCTAGCGAGAGATAGGTTTCAGCAGTATAAGCTATGCTACGTCGTTTTGATTAGTTGGTGCGACGTCGTTTGCTGTATGAGTTAGTAGTGTGTTTAGATGTTTGTATTGTATCAACAGTGAGCGAAAGCTGGAGCCAGCTTTGGGAGGACTTTTGCCTTAGTATAAGCAGAGATCTGAATTGCTTAGAACATTAGTGATTCAAGGATTTATATACAAAGTGCTGCCCAACACTTAGCGTATTTTGAACCCGATATTCCTCATCGTTTTCTCCAGTAAACCCTCGATAGTTACTGTTCATTCGAACCCTTCTCCGGTAAATTGCCGTCAATTTTCCGCCGTGGTTTGGAGCGAGACTGGTGGCGCTGAGCTCGGCTTGAGTAGCTCTTTCGATTGATACCAGTTAGGTGGCCTGAGTCGACGTTGGAAAGGAACGCGAAGTAGCAGTGTTGATCGAACGTTTTCGCGAAGCTAGACCCGAGAGTTCTTCAGCTCTTTTGAGCTTTTGGGTAAGTGATTTAGGCTTTTTTATGCTTAGTTCTAGCTGTTAGAAGCTTCTTCGATAGGTAGAACCAGATTTGAGTTCTGACCGTAGGTAGTATGCTTTAGAAATTCAGCTGTGAACTAAGATATGAGATTCCTTAACAGATTTGAGCTCCAGGGAAGTCCCTGCTGAGTTGGGCGTGACCAGCAAGGTAGCACGTTTGAGCAGGCTGAAGTTGTCGTGCCTGGTGAGATCTGTTGAGGTAGAACTTGAGAATTGAAGGTACGAGTTGAGCTTTTGCTAACAGCTTGAACATAGCGTGCTAGTATTTGAGGCATGAAATCTGTGCTATGTGAATTCTGTGTTTACGTGAACAGCTTGATTGAATTGATATGTCCTCTTTACGTGTTATATGCATGTTGAAATCAGATTTGAATTCATGGAATTCATGCATACATATTGAGCCTTTGAGCATGTTGAAATCAGATTTGAATTCATGGAATTCATGCATACATATTGAGCCTTTGATCGATTGAGAACCTGAGATAGATCAATGTTGTGACCGGCAGACAGATGTGTCTTGCCTGAAAGGTACAACGCTATCATCGGAGTGGTGACCAACTGATCAGTTGTGTCTGAAAACCACCGAGCTGTGATGGCTGACGGACTTGATGATCACGGACCGATGATTTCCCCGGTTGATACACTGTGCGGGTATAGAGGCTCGATTGAGATTACTGCCATCTGATTAGCAGGCCTTGATGACCGATGTTCTTTGACAGCCACATGCATTCATGACTTAGAATACTGCATGTTTATGATTTGCTGTTATATTAGTGCTCAATCGTACTGAGGCTTGTCCTCGTATTCTCTTCCTGCTTTTGTGTTGTTTGGATCTGTGTGCCCAGTTGCAGGATCTTCAGGTAACCAAGCTGGACAGACTGGAACCCCAGCTGGTCGATCCCCATTTCCTTGAGTCCCAGTTATTATTTTATTATGTATTGATCCAGGGGATGCCCTGAGGTTATATGTATTTGGGGGGATCGCTGTTGATTTGATTTGTGATTACCTGTTGTTGTATGAGTTTGGATTTAGATCGTATTTTGAATATGACTATTTTCAAGACATAATTTGGTTCAGGCCCAACTTTATTTCGAAAATTTTTAGCCTATTTTATGCTTCCGCATTTATGTGCTTAATTGTGCTATTAATCCTTGTTAATTAGCACGGGGCCTGACAGACATGCTGCACAAATCTTGTCTGTTGAAAAATTTATTTTGGGCATGACAGAAATCAATTCAAGCTTACTATGTTTAGCAAGAGTTTTGAAGTTTAGATGGTTCATCATTCGATGCCACAGCCAGCTCTTGGAAGAGTCAGCTGCTAGGAAAATCTTTTTGGATCCCATCTGCTCTGACCAATTGACCACGTAGGTATTCCCCGATCTTTTTCCTACCAATACAGTCAGACCATCCGGACTCTGAACTGTGCATGTGTGCTTTTGAAAGTTAACTGTGTAACCATCGTCACACAGCTGACTTATACTAATCAAATTATAGAACAAATATCAACAACAAGAATATCATTAATGGAAATGTTACCATGGGTAAGCTTACGCTTACCCACAGTGTTACCGTGTGAGTTATCACCAAAAATAATTTTGGCTCCTTTGTGTTGCATCACATCCGACAACAGCTTTGGATTTCCCGTCATGTGCCTCGCACATCCGCTATCCAGATACCAAATGATAGATTCTTCTGAAGCGTTGTACCTGTTGTCCGACAATCATGAAAATAAACTTTTGGTACCCAATTTTATTTGGATCCAGATTGGATGACCCCTTTCGGGACCCATACTTGAATTACCTTAATAGTTTTCCCAGTATGGACATCCACTAGGGTTCGGGCAGAAAAATTACGTGATCTGTTGAGCTTTGGTTTTGCACTTTGACCATTTAGATCTCGTCTGGGCTGAACCTTTACCCATACAGATTTGGCCTTCGTCGAACCACGTCTTTGCTGGTTCGAAGCAGACGACTTAGATCCAGCTTTCGTTTTATGTTTCTCAAGTCTGTTCTTTAGCCAACTAGGCTTGCAGTTCTCAGGCTTGGTATAACCAATACATTGTTTTCCCTTATGGTTCAGCTTTTGTGAGATCTGGTCATCGTACTTCACCGACTCACATGCATCGTGTGTCACACTGGCTTTGACAAAATTTATCTTCTTGAACTTGTCATAGGCCAGATCTCACTGAGTACTTGTTTCCCAGAGCTGCTTTCACCAACACTGAAACCTAAGCCAAATTTGTCATTCAAAGGCTTTTGGGTCTCATGCAGCTTTCCCAAGGAAACAGAAAACATAGTCTAGGGCCTCATCACTTGACTTAATCTCTCATTCTCATATGAGAGCTCACAGGACTTAGTTCTCAAAAGATCATTCTCGATCTTTGGCTTACTTAACTCTGTTTGCAAACTGTCAGTATCCTCAGCTGAGCAGTTCTTGATTCAAATGAGATATTTTTCAAACATCCGTTTTTATTTTTGATCTCCTCGAATGTCTGAGATAACTTACGGTACTCATGAACAATTTAATTTAGTGCGTTGATAAGGTCCTCACGTGTAAATTCAGTATTGAAGAAATCAAATACCTCATCATCCGTTGTTTGATTGGCCATCAGGAAATGAACCTCTTCTTGCTCGATTTTGCTAGAAGAGCTGCTTGAGGTAGTCTTCGAATCTGAATCTGCCCAGTTCTTGTTGCTCTCCTATGCAACAAGTACTTTTCGATCATTCTTTCGGTTGGGATTCTTCTCAAATCTGGTCCTTCTTCTTTCTGTGGATTTCTCTTTGGATCGCTCTGTGGATCTCTTCTCATCCTTCTTGGGCCTGTTGCAATCTGCTGCGAAATTCCCTGGTCGACCACAGTTATTACAATGTTTAGTATAAATCTTTTCAGATTTGTGTGCATTGTTATAAGAAAAAGAAGGTTTTTGAGTTCTTCTCATAAATTCCCAAACTTCTTAACGAAGAGGGACATGACGTCGTTGCTCAGTTGCTCTGCAGATTTGCTAGTGCTAGGTGAGCACTTTTCAGATGTTGTTGCAGCAAGAGCCTTGGTTGGTTGAGAGGTTGAATGCGCCTCAGATCTGTCTCCAGCTCAAACACGTAGGCTTTCAGATTAGGAAACAGATCATGGAGCTCAAGCTTGTTCATATCCTTGGATTCCCTCATCGCCATTGTCTTGACATCCCATTCCCTTGGCAGTGCTCTCATCACCTTGAGGGCCAACTCTCTGTTGCTGTACTCTTTACCTAGACTTGTCAGCTCTATCACCACAACACTGAATCTCTCATCGAATTCCACCATTGTTTCGCCTTCTCGCATCTTGATTAACTCGTACTTTTGTTGGGCAACAGTTAGCTTGTTCTCCTTAGTCTCATCATTTCCTTCACAAATCTGTGTCAACTTCTCTCAAATATCCTTGGCACATAGCGCAGGTCTTGATTTTACTGAACATTGTTGGATCTGTTTTACAGATCAGAATCTATGTTTTGATTCACACAAAATCTGTTACTATCTAACTCACGGCTTTCGTGATATGTGCAGTGAACTTGTTTGAAGAAACAGGGAGATATCCAAACTAGAACAGTGAGGGGACGCCCAAGCTGGTCGAGTTGAAGATATCTTTGCTGATACAGTAAGGGGACGCCCGAGCTGGATCAGCACTGTGACGCCCGAACCCAACGGGGCAACGAGAATTGGGGTAAACAAAAATTTTCGAATAAAAGAAGGGATAAAAGATAATTTGTTATAAGCTGCATTTCTTATAACTCAAAGGAAACAAAACACAAGACAAATTCGAAGATCAGCAGGGACTTAAGTTCGCGCGCTACTGCTAAAACATTTGCGGAAAACAGAGTATTTCATATAACTTTGCAATTGCGGTTTACAACAGCTGTTATTCTGTGTAAATATACAATCATTGCTACTGATTTAATACAGTACAACCTAATCAAAACAATACAACTTAGACACGGAAAACGTAGCCTTGGATAAACACAACGCCACCCATCTGCTGATTTCAAGTTTCACCTGCTGTTCCTCCACCAGTTGTCATACCTGCACCATTTTAAAAGCTAGTGAGACTAAAGGCTCAGCATGTAAAATTTGAGTAGTAACAAGTTCATAAAACGCAGGCAGACATCTGTGCAATTCATATGTTAAGGAACCTCAAAATACAATGTCATTTTCGTAAACATTTCAGTAAACATTCAATGGCAGAAACAGGGGATGATCACCCAGCTTCTCATTTCTTTCAATTTCAATTTCAGTTGATCATGGCATATAAGTTCTATGTGGTCCAATTTGCACTTTGATCAAAATGACTCCCGATATCAGTTTTAGCATATAGCTCATATGAAAGGACAGTCGACATCTTCGACAACTGCTCACCCTTCTCCTTGGTGACCGTAACTATCTATGCCATAATCTAAAACATCTTTTTGTTCCTTAACAAGCTTTCTTTAAACATTTCTGTTAAATCCTCGGGTTCCATCATTTTAAACATTTTCTTCCCATTTTAAAACTTTACTGAGTATCGAATTTAACTTTGGAAACATATCGCTAAAATGGAACTGGTTGAAAGGAAACCAGTCGCAAGACTAATACCTGCTGAAATGAATAGTACCAGTCGCAACAAATAGGAACCAGTCGCAAGACAAGAATCCAGTCGCGAGGTCTTTTAAATAAATATAAAGTGAAACGATGTCGTTGGAGTGATCAGTAGATGGAACAACAAGACTACCTGCTGATCTTACTATGACTTAAAGGAACGACGTAGTTAGCGCGTCAATCAGTCGCAAGGAATACGCTAATCGATCGGCTGCAAGAAAAAGCGCTAACACGTGTATATAAATGAATAGTATCAGTCGCAAGACTAATACCAGCTGGAATGAACAGTACTTGAAAAAATGAGTAAAGCAACTGCTGAATTATCACTATGGAATGCATCTGCTGATGAACAGTGCAAACTAACAACTACTGATTACAAAATCATCAAATTTCGACATTACAACTACAGGAAGATCATTCTAAAACGCTATAACCATACAGCTGCTGAACCTTAACAAGTAGATACAGCTGCTGGATACATAACTCAACATTTGTAATATCAAAACAACAACAATGTCATCAGCTGTTGCCTATCAAACCATACCAATGATTCAACCAGCAACTAACAATTACACCGTTATCAAATTCTAATATTACAGCTACTGTAAGAAGAACTTTCATAGCATTTCTGGAAATAAATTCGAATCCTCAGTACATATAATACTTCATAAACTTTCTGGAAATCATACTGGAAGCATCATAAACATCAAAACATTATTTTCGAACCCATCTTTCTTTCCTTATCATGTCTAAATCATTTCAAACATGAACTTTAAATATATCCATAACATACATGCAAGCATATCCATTAAAACACAATATATGCTTCAAATGGTGTAGAAAAAGATCAGCTTTTACGTGCCTTAATTGAATCTTTGCAACAACAGCAAATTCCCGCAGAAATCCTCCTTTTGAGCAACGCACGAACTTTTCTGAAATTAACATACATGCAAGCATATCCATTAAAACACAATATATGCTTCAAATGGTGTAGAAAAAGATCAGCTTTTACGTGCCTTAATTGAATCTTTGCAACAACAGCAAATTCCCGCAGAAATCCTCCTTTTGAGCAACGCACGAACTTTTCTGAAATTTCTTTTAAGAACACTTTAAAACTTTTCTTTGCAAATGATGAAAATCTTACTTTGAAAACAGGTTTTATATGAAAGGGATTAGTGGCAAGCTACTTGAGAAATCAAGCATGACACACTTTCAAAATTTAGTAAAATTCCCTTCATATCATTTTAATTTGTAAAACACCAAACCTTCTCTTAAAGAAATCATTTCACCTCCTTAAAACATTTTCCAATCGATTTAAAAATCAGCTCGTGCATCGCTCCTTGGAGTCACCTGCTGGAATCAGCCGCAGCGCATCATACCTGCTGATATCAACAGTTCAGCAGATACATAATATTTAAAATTGCCAAAATGGCCCATATGATTTATGAAATGCATAAATATGGTCCTAGGGATTTTGGGGCGTTACAACTCTACCCTCCTTATTGAAATTTCGTCCTCGAAATTTACGTACCAAATAAATATGGGTAAAGACTTAGCATATCAGCTTTTGTTTCCCACGTTGCTTCTCGCTCCGACTGGTTGGACCATTGTATCTTAACCATAGGAATGCTACAGTTTCTTAGTCTTCTAATTTCTCGGAGGAGAATTCATTCTGGTCGCTCTTCATAACTTAAATCTGGAGCTAAATGAATCGGCTCATAATTTAGCACATGCGAAGGGTGGGGAATATATTTCCTCGAAGCTGATACGTGAAAAACATTGTGCACTGCTGACATTTGTGGAGGCAGTGTCAGTCGATAGGCGAGCGTTCCTACCTTTTCTAAAATTTCATATGGTCCAATATACCTTGGACTCAACTTCCCTTTCTTCCCAAAACGCATAACTCCTTTCGTTGGAGCTATTCTCAAAAATACTCGATCACCTATTTCAAAATTCAGTTCCCTTCTTCGATTATCTACATAACTCTTCTGCCGACTTTGAGTAGTTTTCATTCTTTCTCTTATTCTTCTAACAGCTGCTGTTGTTTGCTCCACAACATCTGGTCCCAAACCAGCTCTTTCACCAACTTCATCCCAGTGAAGTGGTGTTCTACACTTCCTGCCATACAAAGCTTCATATGGAGCCATTTGAATCGAAGCTTGGAAACTATTATTGTAGGCAAACTCTACCAGTGGAAAACTTGCATCCCATCCTGCTGAAAAATCTACAATACATGCTCTGAGCAAATCTTCTAAAATTTGAATCACCCTCTCCGATTGTCCATCAGTTTGTGGGTGAAAGGCAGTGCTGAATGTCAATTTTGTACCCATAGCTTTATGTAGACTTTTCCAAAAGGCTGATGTAAACTTAGGATCTCTATCTGATACTATGGAAATTGGAACACCATGTAGCCTCACTATTTTTTTAACATACAATTCAGCGTACCTGCTCACCTCATAGGTCGTTTTAACTGGTAAGAAATGAGCAGACTTAGTGATCCTATCAATTATAACCCATATGGAGTTATATCCTTGTACTGTTCTTAGCAAACCAGTTACAAAATCCATCGCTATACATTCCCACTTCCATTCGGGAATCGGCAGTGGCTTCAACAAACCTGCTGGTCGCTGATGTTCAGCCTTCACCAGCTGACATGTTAAACATTCAGCTACAAATCTAGCAACATCCCTCTTCATTCCTGGCCACCAATACAACTGCTGGAGGTCCTTGTACATTTTCGTGCTTCCTGGATGTACTGAATATGGTGCTGTATGAGCTTCTTTCAAAAGTTCAGCTCTTAAATCATCCACTTGAGGTACCCAAACTCTGCCCAAATACCTCACAATTCCATCCTCTGTAAAATATAAACTGTTACCTCTTTCTTTATCCTGCTGGACCCATTTCTTCAACTGCTGGTCTTGCTGCTGACCCTCTCGAATTTGATTTAATAGATTTGATCTTACCGAGAGATCTCCTAAAATCATATTACTGCTGCTGCTGGACACTATTTCAAGTCCAAACCTTTCAATTTCATTTGACAATGGCTGCTGGACAGTCAAATGCGCTAATCCTGCTGATTTTCTGCTGAGAGCATCAGCCACTACGTTTGCTTTTCCCGGATGATAACTGATAGTACAATCATAATCTTTAACTAGTTCCAACCATCGCCTCTGCCTCATATTCAATTCTTTCTGGGTAA
>KV013982.1:7121-28840 GCA_001598015.1 Dorcoceras hygrometricum
CAGAGATTTATACACTATTATCTCCTCAGATAGCATAGGATATCCACGCATGAAAGCGAGCTGTGAATCCTCGACAACGAAGCATCGACTCCTACATGCATCGGGACCTCACCCAATCCCGCCACCTAATGACCCCAAGTGAGTCGGTAAACGGGTCAAAGTGAGGCGCCTATCATGTAGAGTCTCAATGACGTTTCGAGTAGTGAGGACTAATCAGTACAACCAAGACCTCGGACTTATCCACTCGACAAATGGTAACCACTTGGAAAGTCCGAACGAGGGTAGTTCGATAGATCACCAGGTCACTATCCATCTGCATGATCAGAACATCACAATGTTCCCTACCAATGAAACATGGTACTTCACATCGTAGATGCTAGTCTCAAGCTCGGGCGGCCTTATCCTCATTTTGACGGCCCAATCGACTAGGAACGTGTTCAGAATACACAGTGACTATTAGATGTGTTTAATGATAGCCATCACATCCACCATCACATCTAACATACACTATGGTGCATTCTAGGTCTTTATCCAACACAACTGTTAACATTATAATCATAATGAAAATAAACAATGCCATAAAGAAATGCGTATATCATAAATAAAGATCGTTATACACAAGAGTCAATAAAATCCATGCGCCACAAGTTGGCTAGTTGGGCATCTACTCTAACAGCCAGTTAGCGTATAACATATATGTATCAATACTGTTAGCCGGGGGATGGCCTGTGCTTTATTGTATTCAGTTGTAGTGTTGCTGATTGGTGCTTGGTGCATGCTGTACTGTTGTACTGTGTTATTTTAAACTGGGATATTTTGAGTATTGTAGTATTTTAAATTATGTATCTTTCAGTGAGGCCAAAAGCGAAAATGTAGCCACTATTTTAAATGCTCCGCTATTGTTTGCGTGGTTGAACTATGTGATTGTGCACGAGGCCTGACAACAAGCTTTATAGACTTTGAGCTATCTTCATTAATTGCATCGCACCCTTTGCTTAATTTTAGCTCTGTGAATCTGTATCTTATTTGAACAGGACGAAGCAAATCAGTTTGAACAACGTTAATTCAATCTTCACAAATATTTGTGTTCAAACTGCTTGGCTTTGAGCTGGTCTCTGTTCTCTAAGCTGGTTGCTGAACTCTGGGCTGGTCACTCAACTGATCTCACCCATTTGGTCTCTAAGCTGGTCTCTACCAGCTAGTTGCTGAGTTGGTTTTTCCCATCTGGTCGCTCAGCTGGTTGCTCGTCTTATCCTGATTAATAATGCGCTTCTAATCTGTCTGAGCTGATTCTAATCTGTTCTGTTCTGAGCGTTGTATATCTTCTTCTCCATTGAACTGCTCTACGCTGCACTTGCTCTGTGCTTGGATGTCTACTGTTAGATTAGTTCGGACGCCCCCTTACTTTTCTAGCTTATACATATCCTCTGTTGTGTCAGCTCGGGCGTCCCCTCACTGTTCCATTCTCCATTGAACTGCTCTACGCTGCACTTGCTCTGTGCTTGGATGTCTACTGTTAGATTAGTTCCGGAGCCCCCTTACTTTTCTAGCTTATACATATCCTCTGTTGTGTCAGCTCGGGCGTCCCCTCACTGTTCCAGCTTGGACATGTGAACGACATCAACTCAACCTGCACACTTAAGTTAAATTGTTAGTAAAATATCAGCAAGTTTTGTGTTAATCAAAATTAAGATTATGATATGTAAAAACAGATCCAACAAAGTCAAACCACATTCTTCTATAATAATAAATATAAGATGATAAATATTATGTGCAGTTTGTGGATCATTGAAGCAACGATATGCAAGCAAAAGTTTTTGGATATTCCATGCACTATCAATCCGATGACAAGTAATTTTCATGTATGAACACGATTGCAATGATCAATCCAAATATCAGAAATAAACTTTATTATCTAAACTAGCAAATTCTTTAATCAATTCTTTTTTTTTGTGTAGAAACTAATTTCTTAAGGATACGTTTAAGTGTATTTCATGGGATGTGTCTAATTGCATGATTAGCACTAGATGAAGCCAATTTTCAAAAGCTAATTTATCACCAAAGCTAAAAGAAAGTTGTTTTATAGCAACAAACCTAGCAGTTTCATCCCTAAGTTGAGATTCATAAAATTTAAAAAGTTGAGAGTCGTACCAGATTAAAATGAAAATGTACGTATATGAGTTTGAGTTTTAGAAATATCAATTTCCATCGGATGATTCTTCTCGATGTGTCGGTTCAAGGTGCCATAGCCTCCCCCGTGTTGCCATTTGTAAGATTTTAACATATTTACAAATTGCTTGCTGACACCAGAGTGAAGTGTCACCTTATCATAATGTTTGATGAAGATATCGGATTTGATCGTCCACCCATCAATACCGTAGGCACCAACGATATCGATGTGCTGCCTTGAGTCCCTTGACTTTGTTAGTGTGCTGGTTGAGCTTCAACTTCTTGTTGAGTATTCTCGTCGTCGGAGAAAAAAAATTCAAGATAGTTGATGTTTAATGGAGAAACATCATTCGTATGGAAAACAACATACTTTTCCTTACGACCACCACAACGACTTGATTCCGCCATTTATAATGTAGTATATAGTTGAAAGATTAAAAGAATAAGAAATTAGAAATGTAAGAGAGCTTAAAAAATTACGAGATTGGAAGAGTTTAAAAGATTAAAAAGTTTGAGAGATAAGATATGAGATTGAGAGGAGAGATTGAGATATAAGATTGAAAGTAGGTTGGTGCGAAAAGAATTGAAAAGAGTAGGTGTATTTATAGGTAAATTTGTTTTTGAAAAAAACGGTCGTGTCTGAATCGGTGGGTCGATCGTTGTATATATATGTTTTTAATACAATAACGATCGACAAGTCGGTTCAGACCCAGCCCGGTCCGACGTATCGACGCGTTCTGGAATCCACAACCCTTTATCGGCTCGTATGTCCCATGGTTCGGACCGGTTCCGAGTCAAACTCGTTGACCCGATTAACCGGTTTGTTGATCCGGTCCGGGTTCGAGTCACGGGTAATAATTAACGATCATCAGTTCCATTCATAATGCGATTGAGGTCGGACCTTCTATTCTGTTCGAAGATCCGCCACATATTCATGGCGGTAATTCTACCGCTCACATTTCCACTGCCGCTGCAGCCACACTCCGTCGAGCGCCGATGTCAGCATTTGAATCATTTTACTGTCCATCGGAGGCATTTATTTGAGAAGGTTGAATTCACTTACAAATCCTCCAGCTCGAGGTCTGCTTTCTCGCTTCAGACATCAAATTCCTATGACCTGCAGAGTTTGTGCTTCCGTGTTCTGTAATATGTTTTTTCTTGGTTTGCTCTTGTCTTTTACATTGTGCTATCTTCCTTGCTTTTTTTCATTCTAATCCCGTTACCATCGCTGGAATGTGCAAGCAGCAAGTACCATTTTATTTTTCTTTCCATTTTATTAGATAGAAAGCATCAAGAAACTTTATGCTTGTATTAGTTATGTAGAGTCTTGCAAGTTTGAGAAGGACTTAGATTGATTTACATGCACTTAAGGATTTGTATGTTCGCCGTTTCTGATTATGATTTGGATGACAGTTATTGAATACTGTGTCATTTTTATTTGACATCTCTGCTTTTTATTTGGTCACTAGAAGCTATTCTAGAACTGGATATAGAACTAGTTTAGTTGCAATGGACGTGTTTTGCAGTTTGGCCAGTCATTTGACTCTACTTGGTTGTACTTGCTGTTAATTTTAAACGACCGCATTTTGTTAACTGATTAGTATCGTATAACATGATTTTCCTGTAAACGAAAGTGACTTGCCTAGAAGGAATCTTTTCTCAGTTCGGTCCACTTCTGTATTTCGTTGAGAAAGCAACATCTGGTAACTAAATTACCTGGATATTATCTGATCACCCTTGCTTAAAATTTATGCCTGTATATTTCTACCAATGCAGGATCAAAAGCTTTCAGGATGATGGTGCAAAAAGCTTTGAGCCTTCAAAATCCGAAATTGGTCCAGAGGATCAAAATAGGGCTTCTGATATTTGTTTTGGAAATTTAGAAAATGAAACCACCAATAATGGTGGTTCGTTGCTCCCAAAACTGGGTCTTGTTGTTGGAGTAGCTGCAGTCATTACATTGTTAGCAGTTTGTCTAAAACAGCCTAAACAGGGATCATCAGTTGGGATTCAGAATTTGATAGATAGCTCATCTGCTTCTGCCTTGGCTGCTCCTGCTGGTGCTTTTAGCTTTCAAATATTCGGATATAGAATTATTCTTCCTGAGTATGCCCCTGGGTATGTTTCCTAAATACTGCATAAGTAGAGTATCCTCGATCTTCTTCTTACTTTCCTTATAGAGGCTCGTGGTTTTGAAATGGAACTATATATCATATCTACTTAATAGATCACTTTAATCCTTGCATGAGTATTTTTTCTTCGCTTTATTAAAAGAGCTCATTCATACTTCTTATAAATTAAAGTGAATACATATTGTTCTGGTTTCAGGTGGATCTACTTTTGGTTGCTAATGGCTGCGGGTTGCGGACTTTTCATTAGTGAAGAAGCTTTGAATATATGGGTCTGTCCTTTCTGCTGGCATCCCTCTACCTCATTCTACTATGCTCTTCCAGGTTTGAATTCAGTTTTAGCCTTCTGTTTTATCAGGTCATTTGAAATTATGTAGGTTGGCATCTCCTTAGCACGGTTGCTTTCGTTGGATGGAACATGGAAGTCTTTTGTTGGTTCATTGTCTAGAAATGCTCCATATATAATATCTACTGTGCTGTGGGTGTACTGGTTTGTCCTTTACCTATTTATTTATTTTAGCAATTCTGATTCCTTTTTGAACCAATATTACTTTGTCATCTTTAAACTCTTTTTTGCCGAAAATGTTTATGTACGACTCCCTCTATTTTGCGCTTTCATATCATCTTCCTGAAAGTTTTGGCATTTGGAATATCTCAAATGAATACATTGTGTGACAAGAAAAAGTGTTCATATTTTCAGGGGAGTTTGTATAAGTGATATGATACCCTTTTATATTGGGAAGTTTTTCAGACAATCTGGAGCATCTGACGATGTTTACTCGAAGGTTTCTACTCTCTAAGTACATTTATTCATAAAGCACCTTCAAACTGTGGCTTGTGATTTCTGTCGGTTATTGTAGTTAGGAATTAGCAAAGAGAAAGCTATTGACATTACTCACGCTGTACAAAGACACGGAAATCTTATTGGTTTTGGTAAGTTTAGCTGAAAATTGATTTCAATGTGATGCCCGATACAGCGTTGTTGGGGTTGATGTAATATGTTGAGTCACATTCATGTTAGTCATATAAATGAAAGTGATAATTTGTAGTGAAGGAGTGATTATGAAAACATGGTTCAGATGTTTATTAATTTCTGTTTCTTTTTATGGAAATTTTATGTTCTTGTATATTGTCATACTGTCCATGAGGTTCACTGGGTGAGGACGTGAATTGCGTTGTAGTGTAACTGTTTCTGCTCTCCGACGTGCTTCTCATTATTGTGCAGTGGAACGATTTTCTCTTGGAGTGAGAAATCCTACTTCTTTTTTGGCTGGGGCAATGGTTAGTTAAATTCCTTTGATACAAAGTTTTGGTTATAGGCATTTTCTGTATTTTAAGTTCCTGCAAGATAATCTCATATCTGACGTCAGGGAATATCACCTGAGTGCTTCTTTGCTGGTGTTTGTTGCGGTGGATTATTAACACTTCCATTACAGGTTGTTATTTATTTTCTTGACAACGTTCCATTTGTTTTATAGTTACAGAATGCAAGACCCTTTGCTCATGCAAGAACAAGAAGCTGAGAAAGAATAAATAGTTGCAAATATGTAACTAATTTTAGAAAGGGATGTGGACTCTTAATTTGTGTGTTAAAGATGACTATGATGTTGATGGTATTAAAAGTAGTTAACGGCAAAAGAAAATTCTTCAAACAATATATTAATGTGAGAATTGAGATTACTGACCGCATTTATCCATGCAATGCTATCGCCCATCATTGTGTTTTCAGTCAGACGAAGAAATGGTTTTGCATATATATTGCTTACTATCAATTTTTATCTTAGAAATAAAGATATATTTGTGCTTTGATTAACAATTTTCCCTCACAGTTAGGAATTGGGTTCTTGCTGAGAGAACGTCCAGTTGTCGCCCTTGCAACTGTAGCAACTGTGGTGGTGAGAGCACTACTTTATTTGCGAGAAACAGCGATTTGTTTCAGGAAGACTCTTAATAGTTGTTATTTTACAGGGAATTTGGACATTGTTCCCATATGCAGTAGCTGCTGTGACAACACTCTTCCTATATTTCCGCAACCGCTGATTTCTCTGGTTAGTTCTGCTTTTTATAGTGATATTACATTCTCAAAAGATGGACTGTACGATATCAAACACATGCATATGCAGAACTTTCTCAATCACTCGTTGAGTTTCCTTTTAGATTATGGGAGTAAGAATTAGAATAACGAGAAGGCTGTATTGTGAATATAAATAACACATTGCGATATAACATGGAAATATGGAATCCTAGTTGAGGTTTCAGTTTCTTTCTTATTCTTTTCTTTAATTTTCCGAGCTCGAATTAAGTAATTTATCAAATACTTTTGCTTCGACTGTGGAGCATATTAACATATGAGAGATGTCATCTTGTATCTATTTTATCTTCGACTTGTATCTTACGTTGAAAATCTGCTCACAAATGATCAGCCATGGTGTACTTGTTTGGAATATCCTGGCATGCAATTAGCTTTACACTGAAATAGGAATTGTTTGGTCTCTTAGTTTCCATACTTTATTCTTCTTTTATATTGGCTACACATGTATCGCGGGAAGAGAGTTGTCGCTTTAATATATAGTATAGCATATTAGACAAATTATACCTCAAGTAGGAATGTATCTATCACACAGCATATTATTGTACATAAATAATCCTAGCATATACTGTATATTTAATATACATGGATGGACAAATTAATTTACAAGACCAGAGGATGAAATAAATGCTAGCTGGATATTGTATGCTTCTTCGAGCTCAGCAAGAACTTCTGATATAGTGGGCCTGCATAGTGCATCCCTTTCCACACACCTACAAGCGACCGACGAAGTGCGTTGCATGCTTTCGTATTCAAAACTTCCCATAATTCTCTCATCTACTATCTCAAATGCACCAGCCTGCAAATAGGGCTTTGCCTGCAAAATTTGGAGTCCAATCACCTCAAAACATCACCAGAAGACATACGTTTTACCCTATAGCAGTAAAATACATATATATGAAAAAGTTTATGTAATACTTCGAAGACTTGGAAGAATCTTTACTTATACAGGGATGGGTTTATTAAAAATTGACGTTGATTATTTTTCTTGCATTCATATACTTTTTAAGTTAAAAGAAGTTATAGCTTTCTCATTAGCAAGAAGAAGCAAATTTTACGTACCCATATAAGAATCTGGTGTACCGGAGTGAGTTAGTGGTTCTCTACCACATATGAGCTCCAGAAGTACAACTCCAAAACTATAGAGGTCACTTTTCACTGTCAATTGTTGAGTTGAATAATACCTGAAAAAAAATTATAATAAGGTTTAATACTTGTAAAAGATCAGTATGAATGTGTGGAATGTATCTTACTCGGGGTCAAGATAGCCTGCAGTGCCTTTCACATCAGTAGTCATATGCGATGCATCTGTTTGTGTAACTTGCTTTGAAAGCCCAAAGTCACCAACTTTAGCATTCATATCCAAGTCCAAGAGTACGTTGTTGCTCTTAACATCACGGTGTATTATACAAAGTTCACTTCCATTATGCAGGTAATCCAAACCTATGCCATTGCAAGAGTAATGACTAATGAGTTAAATTTTATTGCTCGTCAGGGATCTTGTGTATTTTTGTTTACCTCTTGCAGCATCAACAGCAATTCTCAATCTTTGAGTCCAGCTTAGCGATAGTTTTTTACTCTTGTTGCCTAATGGAGTAACATGATTAGATATCTTATGAATTAAAAGACCATGATTCTTGGATAACATATCATGCATTTTATAGCATACCATAAAGGTTTTCTGCCAATGATCCACCGTGTAAGTATTCGTAAACTAGAATCTGATGCTTTGGCTCACAGCAGAACCCTTCCAAAAAGACAAGATTCTTGTGACGTATTTGAGATAAAAGTGATACCTGAATTAACACAGTCGGATAGTTAACTAGATGATCCACTTATACTTCATTCTAGTATCCACGACGTGGGAGAAGTAGTAATCCACGCATATTAACTATAAGGTTAAATTATATGAACACTTCTTTGGTGTGGTTAACCCACACTTATGTCCCCTCGCCACACTCTTAGCTTTCAGGAATACGTTCAGGAATCCGTCAAGGAGTCCATTTATAGTTAGATTAAATCTCGTTGATTTATATAAAATTTTAGGATTGGTTTTTGGTTGTTGCACCTAAAGTTATAGCTGGTGATAATTATACTAGCTCAAATATTTTAACTTGTACCGTAGCTCAAAAACATGTGTGGATCGTTGTAGTCTAGACATCGACTCAAGAGAACAGAGCTAATTGATGAGACTTTATATAACTACTGTGAAATAAACGGCAAACCTCGTTAATGAAAGAATTAGCTCCAAGCTGTGTCTTATCAAATCGAACTTTTACCGCAACTAGTTTACCATCTGAAAGCTTTCCTTTGTAAACTCTTCCAAAACTACCACTACCTATTGTTTCTTTGAAATTGCTTGTAATTGTTTTAATCTCTCTGTAGGTGAAGGTTCTTACTGTTTTCCAATTACATATATCTGCTCCAAATTCTGAAAACACAAAGCAAAGAAAGTCAATTTCTGTCCCCTTAAATTGGGTAAAACTTTGACATATGTAATTGATGGTTCATAATCATACGCCAATGCAAGGTGTGTAAATTACCTGATGTATGATATGTGCTCTTGGCTTTATTTTTCTTTATGTACATGAGTACTGAAAGTGAAATCACAAATAGAAAAAGGATGGCTCCTCCAACTGCACTGAGCAGAATGACAATATGTTCACTATTATTATGCTTTCGTTGAGTAAAAATTGTCACTTGTGGAGCCTTAATTGAAGAGTTTCTTGAGAGCGAGCTGCATGTTAATGAGAAAGAAAGGCACAAATTCCCTGACGTCCTGCAGAAAAGGAGGAAAATATTGAAGTTCGATAAACACAAGGTGGATATGGGAAGTGGGAAGCCGCTACATACTTGACATCTGTGCTTTCTCTGTTCAATGATCGTGGAAGTGGTCCTTGCAGGTTGTTGTTCTCTAGATTCCTTAATTTTTGCAGTAAAACCGAGATTAATCACATGCTTTCGATAGATGTCATATTCCCAAGCACAAAATTCATTTGAGAAAAGTAAGTTTTCTTCTTTTTTTAATCGTAGAGGAACATTCTTCTTACAATAGGTGCAGGTTTTTCAGTTCTCCCAAGCTGTCAGGTACTGTTCCTTGCAAACTATTATTTTTTAAGTCCCTGTTTCAAATAGAAACCAGGTTTTTTGTTCAAATTGTCTGCGAGTGCTAGTACTATGTCAAACTCGATGAACTAGGACTTACAGGACTTGTAGGTTTATCAAATCTTCAAACTCAGAACCAAAGGATGTTATCTGATTGAAGCTCAAGTTCCTGCAATACTCATTTCAAGAATTGTTCAATTTTGGGAAGGAAAAAATTAAAGAAATCTGGAGGAGCAACCATACAGTTTCTTGAGACGTTGCAGATCACCCAAGTTTTGTACTTCCCCAGAAAGAGATGCATTATGCAAGTCCCTACAAGCAAAAAGGTGACCGGTTAGACTGCTCTGAAAGTCTAAAACTTCCTTTAACAAATGAGGGAAGTTTATTTTTTTATAATTCTTACAGTGTTATAAGATCCAGCAGATCTCCAAATGTGGGACTAATGGTCCTCAGGCTAATATCAAAAAGCTTCCTATATAGATTCCAAGATTAAATAGTGGCTTACGACAGTGAGATAGTAAAATAAGATCAGAAACAAAATGCCCATTTGAGGTAGATGAACATACAATGAAGTGACCAAATTTCCTTCACAATCGATGTGTTCCCAAGGCGTAGGCAAACAGGGATCATCTAGCCATCCAAGACTCAGGCCTGTGGATTCTTGAATAACTCGAAGTGCTGAAACTGTAAAAAAATAGGATATAATTGTTTCAAAAACCTAGTTGGAGTCGAATATTGCTTATTGGAAACAACACTCGAACCTGTGGTTGAAGAAACTTCTGAGGGAATATCAAGAATTTGATATACCTCAAGAGCATTTACCAAAGGATAATAGGTTATTGTCTTTAAGGTGATATTCAGATTCTTGATTCCTTGGACTGTAAAGAACAGATTATCAGCTTCCCATCTCGAGACTGTATAGTTTGATCTGATAACTTCCCCATTCATCAATACACTGAAAGTCGGTGAAATGGGCAAAATGCCAGCAAAATATAGAACAACATGGTAGTCTCCTTTACTGTCTAGAGGCAACCTATATACTAGGTTATTCCACCTTGCCAAGACTCTCCCTGTCTGAAGTACGACTGTTGGAGGACTCTCTTTGATGGTCGATAAGTTAAAGTTACTCTGAATGTCGAAGCCAGATGACACGTGGTAAGGTGAGAAATCCTCGTCAGCATCCCATATTCGGTCATATTGGTCGAGAGGGTACCTTCATAATTCACAAAAGTGGGTCATATTTCAGGGAGAAATAGTTGATACTAGGTCTTTGAGACACTGGGACTACATATTTTATGGAAAATATAGAATCACTCCAAGGTTATGGAGAATTCCTTGTATCTGGGACTCATAACACCACCTTTGTACTCATGCACTGTTCTAGAACTGTGAACTCACCCGGCATACAAGAGTAATAGAACAGGACATACATACCTTAGTGATCCATCACTATACCCACAGTTAATCCTGTACGACTTCCTAAGTAACTTATCATTGCTATCTCCCAATGCAGTGCTGTAAGCACCCTGAGGAAGAGGCCGGACTTCAAGTGAGGAAATCACCGGATATCCACCATTCATGATCGAGACAAAACAAAGAGGGAGCATGTCCTTATTAACCAGCCATACAAACTCTTCAACCCATGGATCTTTGTGAGCAAGATTCACTGTAGTAGTCATGGCTGTTCCTAGAGAAACAGAGAACACTGGGGGTTTTCCGAGCCCATCATAGTTCTTGTACACGAATCGAGCCCGTACAAGAACTGTGGATGATATGTTTACCGGTAGCCGGTAACACTTTCTTGCTTCAGAATCTGGGAAAAATCGGACTGGGAGACTAGCAGAAGATGTTCCCTCCTGAAAGACTACACTAGCAATGTTGCCACTGGTTATGTAATCCTCATCCGATGTCCATGAAATGTTAGAGGAATCGATGTAATTCGTTGTTCCACCACATGATAAACTCAAGAAACCTGTCCCATTTAAAAAACACAAAGCAAGAAAAAAATTTGAACATAGTTGAAGTAAATCCGCAGCTTCACAGGGAACATGTGAAATCAAGGCAGTTTAAATTTGATACCATCTTGATAACAGGAAATGATTCTAATAAATCTAGATAACATGAAGAAGCCAAGCCAGTATCCGTGATGCTGCTCCATAGAGAAGAATCTTGCTTGATTCGATTGTAGAATGCAGGTTTAAGTTGTAAAAAACTGGTGTATTTACGCCAACGAACTTACTCAGTAGATGCTAGAAGAATGGAATGAGTGTGAAAGAAGTGTTGGAGAAAGTCGAAGCTGAAGCTGTGGGGATAAAAATGTGCAAAAAATAAGAGAGTTGATTTTAGCCGTTGCATTGCATGCTGGATCCTCGATAAAATAAATTATTCCGAAAGTAATGATGAATGATGATGGTAAGACTACCGAGTGTTACGACTTTGGTTGATCCAGCAGCAACATTGAGCCATTTCAGTAAATAAAATTTTTGATATCTATATCCAATATCTATCTTTATATAGAGATAAAAGTGTGATGTATGATTAAGATTCTTTTATTCTCAATTATTAAAATAATACATATTATAGTATATAGTTATCAGATATAAATATAGTTAAAGGACAAATATTAACGTAACAAATTAATGGAAGATATACATTATATATAATAACTATAATTATAAATTAATATTTTAATATGTTTTAAGCTATAATCTTAAAAGTGTGATGTATGATTTAAGATTCTTTTATTCTACAATTATTAAAATAATACATATTATAGTATATAGTTATCAGATATAAATATAGTTAAAGGACAAATATTAACGTAACAAATTAATGGAAGATATACATTATATATAATAACTATAATTATAAATTAATATTTTAATATGTTTTAAGCTATAATCTTTGCATAAAAAATCATAATGATTTATTTTTGGTAGTTTAATAAATCAATGAAGTATATGTGTGTGTTTTTAGTAGTTTAACAAATCAATAAAGTATTGTGTGAAAAAAAATAATTATTTCAATTTTTTATAAACTTTTTATATTCTAATAATTTGCATTTTGTTTAAATATGATACATATTTATAATTATAATATATTTTTACGTTATATTAAATTGTTAGATATTAATAATTAGTCATAAGAACTATTAATTAAAGATGGTGGTTGGATCGGAAAATAGAGTTTAAAGGGGTTTGAATAAACTATTTAAAATTTCTTTTAAAAACACTTCGGTTAAGGCTATCTGAGTTATCAGTTGAGCTTAAACCTCAGTTCGAGCTGATATATCGAGCTACAATAAGATTGTGTGGAAAACTCGATTTATCATTGAGCTAAAATGCGATAAATAAAAGATGTGAGGCGAAACTTGTTTTTGGAAGTTCGAAATTTAATCTACTACGTCTCTCTTGTTTTCAAGTTAGAAAGATTTTCACTAGAAGATTTGATTATATGCTTTAACCAAACCCACTCAACTTAGCACTCTATTGAACTAAAGCACTAACTAGAACATGCTTTGTTAGTGTACAAATAGCGATCAAGCTAACTAATGTTCTATATAAATTTAGGCCTAAGCTAATTCAGCTTGAATAAGTACACATAAGATTTATGAGAGTTTGAAAAGGCTTGAACATTCGAATGAATCTGGTCTCAATTGTAACTTCAGCAACTTCAAATATTCAAAATCTCATTATTTATAGGTTGGAGATCCAACGGTAATAAATATGAATGATATTCTCAGTAGCTAAATCCTCGTACCTTTGTACTTGAGTATTTAATGTGCATTTAATGCAGTCTATGTTCCTTTACTTATGTATTGAATGCTCTTACTTTTAAGTTTAATGAAGCAATCCTCGTACTAAACATTCATGTCAAATTCTAATGATGGCCTTAATGTTCTCCAACCATGCTGATCTAACAAGCTGTTCGAGTTGAGCTGAATTGATATGCTCTTGAACAATCAATCTGATATATCATAAGCCACGTTGTTCCTTCTGAACTTCGATATTCTATTCAACTATCTGGTCTTGTACCCCGAGCCGTTCTGTTCTTAGATGTTCTATTCTAGTTCAACTGATTTTTGCCTTGCTGATTTGATCTGAGACTTGACTGCATGATTATATAGTGTGTCAAGAGATGTTGTGCCGCTTAATCTGGTTGGTTAATGAGCCGTAAAAGAGTTATATAAGATCTTAACATGTAATATTATCTGTAACGCCTAGAATTTCCTGACTACGTAGAAATGAGTGCATGACTAGCGGGAAAATATTTTAAATGATTACATGCCTTATTATGTGATTTATTTATGATTTTATGCTGCATGTTATGCATGTGTCATTTTTCAGCCTGCTTGAACTACGGACGTGTGGACGAGATTAGGGGTCGACCGGAATGAAAATGATTTTTGAGATTTTTAAGTTACGGGATTTTAAGAATGAAATTATTTTATTTTAAGCAAATATTTTTGAAAATTAGAATTTTTATGACTATTTTGGAGGGGAACCCGTTTTTCACCTATACGGGCTGGCATATTGAGTTTTAAGGCATTTTAAATTATGAGGAGGCCTAGATTTCGAAATTTTGTAATCTTTAAAGCCCAAATATGAGTTTTTTTAGCACCTTTTAATTTAATTAGAAGGGCAAACCGGTATTTTTCTTAATTAAAGCCATAGGGGTCATTATAGGCACTTTCATTGTTTCTTAAACACAAATCTACACTAAACCTATCATCCTCCCCACTAACCAGCCGTCCCCTCCCTCACAAACACACAAATTCGAAACCTTCACCGTTGAATAAACTTGGTGATCCAAATCCGGCGGCGCCCCGATCTCGTGTCTAGAACGTCCGTACCTCGCAGATCTACGTCTTCTTCAATCGAGGCATGTTATATCAATCCATTTTCTCACAATTTCAACTGTATTAGACTGATTTTTATGAAAATTCGTGTGAATTACATGTGTATTGTTCAGATCTACTCATCTTGTTCATGGTTCATGCAATATCTCATGTTACATCTCACGGCTTTGAACCTTTCTTGCATGGCTTCGGTTCAGGGGCTGCCTAAGGGACCTTGGCTCGATATTAGGTGGTCCAAGGGGGTCCTAAGAAGGCTAGGAGTGGTCCATAGATGGGTGTTGTCGGACAAATCATGGGCTAGGAGGAGAACATCGCGCGCTGCGTGTTCCTGCACAGCGCCGTGCGCCAGCTTTGAGTGGGTCGTTCTCATTCATACGTGCTCAGTTGGGACCATGGTTGGTCAGGTTGGGACCGACTAGACTTGGGGGTGGTCCAGCCGGAAGGGCTTCGGAAGTGGTGGTCGGAGCATGGAGAACGGTCATGCGAAGTGGCTGCTGGTCGCGGCGGCGCTGCATGGGTGTTGTGTGTTTCGGCCTAGGTTAATTTTTGGGGAATTGGTTTGGTCTAAGTGAACCAGTTTCTGCTGGTTCGGTTTGACCGGACCGGTTCTTCGAGTCTCGAGTCAAATATTTTAAAATGGGGTCAAGTTATTTTAATTATGGACCTGTTATTTTAATTAATGTGTCAAAGGTCCAATTTTAAAGAAATTAGCCAGAAGGTCAAAATTGAGTCAAACCTTTTAAATAATTTGAGTTATGTTTAATTTTAAGTTTTTAGTCAAAATTAGGGCCTTTGGTATTTTATTGGAATCAAAATCGATTTTTGGGATTTAATTTGGTCAAAATCGGTCTTTTGGTCAAAATCGGCTTTAAATAGCCAAAATCGATTTTAATAAGTCCCAAATTTATTTTTAGAAGTCAAAATTGATTTTATTAGCCCCTTTTAGTCTTGATTTTAAGAAATCAAAAATTTAAAGAAAATAGACAAAATGGGAAAAAGCGGTGAACATTCATTTCATCGGCCGAGTTTAGAGAGATGTTTGGTCTAGAAGTGGTGAGCCTGGCCCCTGGAATCAATCATTGACCGAAGTAGAAAAATGCAAAAGCCCGTAAGTGTATATTTAATTATATATGTAGTATTTTATGTACGTAAACGTTTTCAAAGAAATGATTAAATATACATTAACGGGCTAAGTTTTAAATTACATGATTTTAAGAAAATCACGCATCATGAGATTTTATGAAATGATCAGGCATGTTTTTTTAAAGTTAAAACCCGAGGGATTGAAGTGATGTGGCAAAGTCTACGATGGGAGTTAGCTGGGTAGCCGGGCCTGAGGATCCCCTGTTTTTAGGTGATTATAGGGCCTTTGGATCCATGTGATCACGACATGGTGAAGTGACAATTATAGGAGGTGTGACATATAGGGATCCTCGTGTGATATCGGGGTGAACCACACCGCCGCGTACGTTGGTTATTACGACTGATCAGTCATACGGCAGCTCACATTCACTGATACGACTCATACGTTTTTCAGGTTACGTTATGCCATGCCTTATATGTTATATGATATGTTGTGATATGAAATGTACGATATGAAATGTTTTAAGATCATGCACGCATTCACGCTTTAACGTTATTTTAATTACAAGTATATGCTTGCATTAGTATGTACCTTGTTATGCATTACGATAGAGCATGCTGAGCCTCTAGGCTCACTATGTTTAAATAGTGCAGGTGATGACCCTGCTGATGAGTACATCCCGACTGGTGGTGAGGACGTCTGAGTGCCTGTCGTAGCAGTACCCCGTGACCGCCTTCATGTTTTTAGTCTGTCATGATGTAATTTAGATATTGGTTTTTAAACATGTTTACTTTCAGTATTTTTACTCAGTGCATTTATTCCGCTTGAACGTTTCAATGTTTTAAATATTCCTTTATTTATGTTTAAGTATTTTTGAGAAAATGATTTAGAAATGTTTTAGAAAGGAACGAGCCATACTTTAAGTATGTTTACTTCCGCATATGTTTCAAAAAAAAAAATTTCTAGAGTCTGGTTCGTTTCAGTTGGTTTTTGAGCGGTGGTTCTGGTGGGGTACTTGCCTGCTGCGTGGAGCTCAGAAGTCGCACTACCAGTCTGTGAGTTTTATTATTTTATTATTTATGTTTATGTTTGCATGTTGCATGTCTTAGCCTTGCATGATAATTTTTTGGCCTTAGAATTTTAAAACTAGACGCTTAGTCATGCATTTAGATTTACGTGATAAGGTTTTGGTGTATCAGAACAATGCCTCCCCGACGTGCTAGGACCCCACATGATGGTGCTATACCTCCTCCTCCTCCCCGCTAGGACCCCACAGGATGGTGCTATACCTCCTCCTCCTCCCCCACCACCTCAGTTGACTCCGTATGAGCGAGCTAGCGTGGACATGCTAGCTAGGATTACCAGGCTATTGGAGCGTCAGTCAGAGAAACCCGGGAAGTCGCATGAAGAAGACATTGCAGAGAGGTTCCGCAAGCAGGAACCTAAGGAGTTTGCTGGCACCACTGATCCACTTGTTGCTGAGGAGTGGATTCGATCCATGGAGACTATATACGACTACATGGGGCTGGCGGACGCCGACAAGGTCCGATGTGTTATTTTCATGCTGAAGGGAGACGCTGCCCTATGGTGGAAGGGCGCAGTTTGGGCTGTATCTGGAGAGCCTGTCTTGGGGAGAGTTCAAGAAAGTCTTTTACGAGAAGTATTTTCCTGTAGATGCCCGGAGCCAGCTGATTCGGGATTTTATGAGTCTCTGCCAGGGAGACAAGACAGTTGCTGAGTATGTGAGGCAGTTTGAGCGAGGGTGTACCTTTGTGCCCTCGATTTCTATAGTTGAGAGTGAGAAGTTGAGGCAGTTTACTGATGGACTGCGACCTGACATCCGCCACGATGTCAACATGGCTGATGTGGAGACTTATATGGCGGCAGTGAACAGAGCTTACCGGTCTTAGAGGATCCGGAAGGATATGAGTGAGGATTTTCAGAGGAAGAGACAGATGCAGCCGCCCGTCAGAGGCCAGTCTTCGTAGCCACCGGCGAAGAGACCTTTTCAAGGGTCTTCTAAGGGCCCATCTCAGCAGCAGTAGAGGCCACAGGGCCAGCAGAGGCCGCAGCAGTAGGGTGCCAGCACCCCTAGACCTGCAGAGTTTCCAGTCTGCAAGGAGTGCAGTAAGCGGCATACAGGACCTTGTATGCTAGGGACTGGCAGGTGTTTTCACTGCAAGGAGCTAGGGCATGTTTCTAGGGACTGCCCTAAGAGGAGACAGGGTACTGGTCGCGTGTTCGTGATGCAGGCTGAGGCTGCAGATCCGGACACGACTTTGCTCACAGGTATTCCGTTTAGATTTCTGTCGTTTCCGTGTTTTGCCATGTCATTAACTTGGTGTTTTAGAACTGAATGCTAGATAGAGCACTGCTAGGAAACTTGTTGCCTTAGTTGCTAGGTGAACATAGGTGGGAACTGGAAGACTTCTAGGACTTGGCTTGAGAACTTTGACGGATAGTGTAACGCCCGAACCCAACGGGGCCACGAAAATTGGGGTAAATAAAAATTTTCGAAATAAAAGAAGGCAAAAAAGTAAGTTGTTATAAGCTGTATTTCTTATAACTAAAAAGAAACAAAACACGAGACAATTTCGAAGACCAGCAGGTATCTAATTTGCGCGCTAACTGCCAAAGACATTTGCGGAAAACAGTTTTCATTGATAATTGCAATTGCGATTTACAACAACCGATATTTGATGTAAATATACAATCGTTGCTACTGATCTAATACAGTACAATCTAAATCAAAATGATACAACTGAGACACGGAAAACGTAGGCCTTGGATAAACACAACACCCAGCTGCTGGTTTCAAGTTTCACCTGCTGTTCCTCCATCAGTTGTCGCACCTGCACCATTTTAAAAGCTAGTGAGCCTAAAGGCTCAGCAAGTAAAACCTGAGTAATAACAATTTCATAAAACGCAGGCAGACATCTGAACATTCATAACCATTTCATAAACAATTCATTCATAATCTTAGAGACAGGGGATAATAGCCCAGCTCTAATATCATTTCCTTTTTCTTTAGACTATGGCAATAAGATCCTCATGGTCCGTTATGCACTTTGATCAAAATGACTCCCGATATCAGTTTTAGCATATAGCTCATTATGAAAGGGCAGCCGACATCTAGACAACTGCTCACCCTTCTCGTTGGTGACCGTCAACTATCTATGCCATAATCTTAAAATAAACTTTGTTCCATTTCATCCTTTCGTAAAACATTCCTTGAAATTTCTGTAATTCATCGGGTTCCATCATTTTAAAAATTTGCTTCCATTTAAAAACTTTACTGAGTATCGAATTAGAACCTTGAAATCGTAACAATGGAGAGAAACCAGTCGAAATGTAGGGACCAGTCGAAAGAAAATGGAACAGCACTTATGAAACAAAACCTCTGCTGTTCGCAATTATCGCTAAAATGAACCAGCTGGAATAAACAGAAACCAGCTGCAAGATCTTTTACTAAGACAACGTATTTAAATGAAACGATGTCGTTGAAGTAAATAGCAGGTAGGATGACAAGACTATCTGCTGATATTTTATAACTTAAAGAAACGACGTCGTTAGCGCATCAATCAGTCGCAAGGAAAAGCGCTAACACATATATATAAATAAATAGTATCAGTCGCAAGACTAATACCAGCTGAAATGAACAGTACTTAGAAACGAATAAAGCAACTGCTGAACTATCTCAATGGAATGCATCTGCTGATGAACAGTATCTGCTGATTTTATGAAAACAACGCAACTACTGAATTCTAACAAAGGAATGCAGCTGCTGGTTTTACGATAACAACGCAGCTGCTGATTTTCAACAAAGAAGTGAAACTGCTAATTTTAACAAGGAAAGATGCACCTGCTGGTGAACAGTGCATCTGCTGAAATTTACGAAAGACACTTGTAATATCGAAGCAATGATCGCGCTACCAGCCGTCGCCTATTAAACCAGACTTTATACTGATTCAACCAGCAACTACTGATTACACAATCATCAAATCCCGACATTACAGCAAAAGGAAGAACATTCGTAAACATTATAACAATGCAGCTGCTGAATCTTAACAAGGAGATACAGCTGCTGAAACATAACTCGACATTTGTAACATCAAAACAACAACTATGCCATCAGCCGTTGCCTATCAAACCATACTTTATAATGATTCAACCAGCAACTACCGATTACACAGTTATCAAATTCTGATATTACAGCTACTGCGAGAAAAACATTCATAACATTCTGGAAAACGTTTTGGAAGCATCATAATCATCAAAACATCATTTTCGAACCCATCTTTCTTTCCTTTTCATGTCTAAATCATTTCAAACATGAACTTTAAACATATCTTAACATTCAGGCAAGCAGATCCATAAAAACAACAATATATACTTCAAATGGTGTAGCAAAGGATCAGCTTTTACTTGCCTTAAACAAAGCTTTGCGACAACAGCTAATTCCTGCAGAAATACTCCCTTTGAGAAACGCACGAACTCTTCTGAAAATATTTTGAAGAACACTTTAAAACTTTTCTTTGCAAATGATGAAAATCTTACTTTGAAAACAGGTTTTTATATGAAAGGGATTAATGGCAAGCTACTTGTGAAATCAAGCATGACACACTTCTAAAATTTAGTAAAATTCCCTTCATATCATTTTAAATTTGTAAAGTACCAAACATTTTCCAAAAGAAATAATTTCACCTCCTTAAAACATTTTTCAATCGATTTAGAACCAGCTCGTGCATCACTCTTCGGAGTCCTCTGCTGGTACCAGCCGCAGCGCATCTTACCTGCTAACCTCAATAAATCAGCAGATACATAACATTTAAAATTACCAATTTGGCCCATGAAATCAATAAAATATATAAATGTGGTCCTATGGATTTTGGGGCGTTACAACTCTACCTTCCTTATTGAAATTTCGTCCTCGAAATTACGTACCAAATAAATATGGGTAAAGACTTAGCATATCAGCTTCTATTTCCCACGTTGCTTCTCGCTCCGACTGGTTGGACCATTGTATCTTAACCATAGGAATACTACGGTTTCTTAATCTTCTAATTTCTCGGAGGAGAATTCTTTCTGGTCGCTCTTCGTAGCTTAAATCTGGGGCTAAATTAATTGGCTCATAACTCAGCACATGCGAAGGATGGGGAATATATTTCCTCAAAGCTGATACGTGAAAAACATTATGCACTGCTGACATTTGTGGAGGCAGCGCTAGTCGATAGGCGAGTGCTCCCACCTTTTCTAAAATCTCGTATGGTCCAATATACCTTGGACTCAGCTTTCCTTTCTTTCCAAAATGCATAACTCCTTTCATTGGAGCTATTCTCAAAAATACCCGATCACCGGTTTCAAAATTCAGCTCCCTTCTTCGATTATCCGCATAACTTTTCTGCCGACTTTGAGCAGCTTTCATTCTTTCTCTTATTCTTCTAACAGCTGCTGCTGTTTGTTCCACAACATCTGGTCCCAAACCAGCTCTTCCACCAACTTCATCCCAATGAAGTGGTGTTCTACACTTTCTGCCATACAAAGCTTCATATGGAGCCATTTGAATCGAAGCTTGGAAACTGTTATTGTAGGCAAATTCTACCAGTGGAAAATTCGCATCCCAACCTACTGAAAAATCCACAATACATGCTCTGAGCAAATCTTCTAAAATCTGAATCACCCTTTCCGATTGTCCATCAGTTTGAGGGTGAAACACAGTGCTGAACGTCAACTTTGTACCCATAGCCTTGTGTAGACTTTTCCAAAAGGCTGATGTAAACTTAGGATCTCTGTCTGATACAATAGAAACTGGAATACCGTGAAGTCTCACTATTTCCTTAACATACAATTCTGCGTACCTGCTCACCTCATATGTTGTTTTAACTGGTAAGAAATGAGCAGACTTAGTGAGCCTATCAATTATAACCCAAATGGAGTTATATCCTTGCACCGTCCATTTCGGGATCCGGATCCGCCCCCCGGCGAGGCAGCGGAAGAACAATAAACAGAGAACCGGTAGGCGATCAATACGAAGAAAATTAACATTCTACGACATTCATAGGATGTTTTAGCATGTTACCTCGCTGGCACTTGTGCCTGGCTCCAACCGTGATTACAATAATCCGGCTCTTCTCGATAGATTGCGGTAGATTATCGCCAATCCGGTCCACGACCAGAACCGAGACTCCTTCGTCAGGCTGCACTAGAAGCCCTGACGAGATCAGCACGAACGGATTCTCCACGTCGAGTTGGCCGGAAACCGATTTTCCGGCGAAGACGGCGGCG
>KV013982.1:35949-54276 GCA_001598015.1 Dorcoceras hygrometricum
TACTTGTGAAATCAAGCATGACACACTTCTAAAGTTTAGTAAAATCCCCTTCATATCATTTTAATTTTGTAAAGTACCAAACCTTTTCCAAAAGAAATCATTTCACCTCCTTAAAACATTTTTCAATCGATTTAGAACCAGCTCGTGCATCACTCTTCGGAGTCGTCTGCTGGTACCAGCCGCAGCGCATCTTACCTGCTAACCTCAATAAATCAGCAGATACATAACATTTAAAATTGCCAATTTGGCCCATGAAATCAATAAAATATATAAATGTGGTCCTATGGATTTTGGGGCGTTACAGATAGGACTAGCGAACTTAGAACTGTTTTAGGTATCTAATTTGCTTTTTGGGATTTAGTATGACCGTAAACGCGTACCAGTGTGACCTTTCTATTTCAGGCGAGATTCGTGTGCGTGGGGTCACTACACTCGCTTTGCTAGACTCAGGGGTGATCCACTTGTTTATTTCGAGTGCATTCACACAAAGGATGGGAATTATTCCGGAGAGCATGGGTGTAGCTCTCGCCATGAGGGTTCCGTCAGGAGAGGAGTTGTCGACGACCAGCATCGTGTAGGGACTGACGATGATGTTTCAGGATCACGCAGTTAGAGCAGATTTGGTCGTTTTGCCGATGACAGGATTCGACCTCATCCTAGGCATGGATTGGCTGACAGAGTTTGGAGCCGTGATTGATTTCCAGCAGAGGACAGTTTCTATCAGACCGCCAGGGCAGGAGGCCTTCTTATTTGAGGCAGCTAGGAGGCCGCGGAAGCCCAGGTTCATATCCTTTCTACAAGCCAGGAAGCTAGTTGAGCATGGATGTAAGGCATTCTTGGCCAGCGTTAACGCTTCTGGAGTTTCAGTAGGACCTTCACTATCTGATGTGGAGGTAGTCAAGGATTATGCAGACGTCTTTCCTGATGACATAGTGGGAGTTCCACCGGAGCGAGAGGTGGAGTTTTCTATTGAGCTTATGCCAGGGACAATGCCTATCTCTAAGGCACCTTATCGATTAGCTCCTACCGAGATGAATGAGCTTAAGGAGCAGATTCAGGAGTTGCTTGATAAGGGGTTCATTCGCCCTAGCTTTTATCCATGGGCGCGCCAGTGTTGTTTGTGAAGAAGAAGGATGGTAGCATGAGACTGTGCATTGACTACCGGGAGCTGAACAGAGTCACAGTGAAGAATAAGTACCCACTCCCGAGGATTGAGGATTGTTCGATCAGTTGCAGGGAGCTTCGGTGTTCTCGAAGATTGATCTGAGATCTGGCTACCATCAGTTGAGAGTTAGAGAGGAGGACGTGTCCAAGACTGGTTTTAGGACACGTTACGAGTTTTTGGTGATGCCGTTTGGCTTGACGAATGCCCCAGAGATTCTCATGGATCTGATGAACAGGGTATTCAGTCAGTATCTAGACCAGTTCATCATTGTGTTCATCGACTATATTCTGATCTATTCGAGGAGCTTGGAGGAGCATAGACAGCACTTGCAGACGGCTTTGCAGACTTTAAGGGAGCATAGATTGTATGCCAAGTTCAGCAAGTGCGAGTTTTGGTTAGAGCAGGTGGCTTTCTTAGGGTATATTGTATCGAGAGATGGGGTTTTTGTGGGTCCATCGAAGGTCGAGGCAGTGCAGAACTGGGGGATTCTGAGGAATGCAGCGGAGCTTCATAGTTTCTTGGGCTTGGCAGGTTATTATCGCAAATTTATCAAGGGCTTTGTTAAGATAAAATTTATAGTTTTGGTGATAACAAAAATAAGACAAGAATTGGACTTAACGATGACGTTCGAAGCAATCAGACTTCGTGGAATTCAGATATGTTATCGGGTTACAGTTTTGATCAGATTTGGGTTTTGAGACAGTTGGGTTATCGGGTCAGTATATTCAGTTTATCGGGTCAGATTCCTACTGTGGAAAGTGCTCTGGGATGAATATGATATCTGCCAACAGACTTTGTTATTCTATCAGCGATGATATCTGCCAACAGGCTTTGTTATTCTATCAGTGATGATATCTGCCAACAGACTTTGTTATTCAAACAGCGATGGTATATGTCAACAGATACCGTAACAGTGTGTCTAATAGATAACAGCGATGGTTGCTGTCAACAGAAATGTTCGCATTTTGGTAATCAGACAGTGTGCCTAACAGATATCGTTACAGTATATGTTAACAGATACCGTTACAGTGTATTTAACTGTGATAGCTATGTATTCGAACAGCGATGGGATATTCAATCGTCTTCGAGAAAGAAAGATCTGATCAACAGAAAAGCTTCAGGCACAAACGACAAATTGATTCAAACGCGATCTTTTTCAAATTGGAAAGAATCAATGGTGGAGATTAAGATCGTACATATGCCTGGAATTAAGGATACAACTGTCAGTACTATTTTGGGTAAATAGTACACAATATACAGAGGACGTTTTACGGTGTTTGCACAAATATGGAAAGACGACAATTTGGCTCTAACGAAGCGCAATTTGCTTTAGTGGAGCACTATACACCGTAATCGTGATTTGTTGAAGATTTATAGAGGAGAATAGCTTTTATGACCGTTGAGAGCAAATGGTATAAATAGCAGAAATTTGAATTGAAGAAACTCTCCATTACTCTTGACTCCTCATCCAAGTCATTTACTGTCTCCATCATTCTCGAGCTTACACTCTGTAGAAGTTATCTCTCAAAAGCTCACAAACTCGAAGAACACAAGTGTTGATTTTCACAGACATTACCTTCGAGTCATCTTCTGGTTCACCTGTTGAATCGCTTTTCTTTGTTTAGAAACCAGAAGATTTACAATCTCAATAGATCTGTATTCACTGTTACTATTCTAGATTGAGTCTGTAACAAACGTGCCACATAATGGCCGTTTGAAAAGAAAATACAAGTGTTGTAAACAGCAGCTGCGTCTGCTTGGTGAAGTTGTGTTTCTAGGAGTTCACGTTAAGTGCTGCTTGCATGACTGGGTGTTTGCAGAAGGCCTGTAACCATCAAATCTTCTAGTGGAACCTTCCTGAAAAGGAAGAAGGGGAGACGTAGGATATTAATATCCGAACTTCCATAAACAAATCCTTGACCCTGAACTTTTACTTATCGCATTTATTTAAGCTTTCACTGTTCACAGATTAATCAACTTATTTCCGCACAATATTTGTTAGTTGAGAAATCTGAATTAAGACTGAGATACCTTAAATCTGGTAACTCGGATTTAAGTTAAGCGAGTGCTTGTAAAAATCGTTTTAAAGGTTTCGAAAATATTTAAAATACCAAGGAGTTCATTCAAACCCCCCCCCTTCTGAACTCCTAGGCCTATTTTTCGAGCCATTTTGAACCTACCAATTGGTATCAGGGCCTGTGCATCTCAGTATTGAACAGTCTGTTGTTTGTGCTTATCATATTTTAAAATGTCGACTTCTCACAACAAGATTCCCATGTTTTCTAAGGAGGACTACGATGATTGGAAGATTCGCATGCAGGCGCATTTGGCTGCTCAGGATGACGACATGTGGTCTGTTATCACAGAAGGGCCGATGAAAATAATGAAGCCAAACTTAGCATTTGCAATATCCGGTGGCGAGCCTCAGTATCTTGAGAAGAGCAGACATGAGTATACAAATGAGGACAAAAAGAAAGCAAATCTGGACAATGTGGCCAGGGACATCCTCTACAAGGCGCTGGATAAGAACATGTTCAGCAAGATAAAAACCTGCACCACTGCTAAAGACATATGGGAAAAGCTGATCCAAATTTGCGAAGGAAACGATGAGACTAAGGAGAAACAAAATGACGGTGGCTCAACATAAGTATGAGTCAATCAAAATGAAGGATGGAGAGACTATGACGGAGTTTGACGAGAGATTCAGTGCTGTTGTTATCGAGCTGACGAGTCTAGGAAAGGAGTATAGCAACAGAGAGTTAGCATTGAAGGTGATGAGAGCGCTGCCCAGGGAATGGGACGTGAAGACGATGGCGATGCGGGAGTCGAAGGATCTGAATAAACTGGAATTACATGATCTATTCGCCAACCTTAAAGTTTACGAGTTTGAGTTGGAAACAAGAGCAGAAGCTGGACCCTCGACATCCCAGCCAACCAAAGCGCTAGCAGCTACAACATCTGAACAGTGCTCTCCAAGCACTAGCAAGACAGCTGATCAAATCAGCAACGATGCCATGTTCCTCTTCGTTAAGAAGTTTGGGAAATTCATGAGAAGATCTTTCAACCCTTATACTTCTTATAATAATGTCCATAAAACTGATAAACTTGCATCTGACATGAATTGTTTTAATTGTGGACGTCCAGGGCATTTTGAAGCTGATTGAAACAGGCCCAAGAAGGAAGACAGATACAGGAGAGATGAAAAGAAGGAGGATCGATATAAACGAGACGAGAAGACTGATGATAGATCCAAGGATAAATCTAAGGACAGGAGGATGAGAACTAGATCTGACAGAAGGCCCAACAGAAAGAATGACAGAAAGGTGCTGGTTGCTGAGGAAAGCACTAAAAGCTGGGCAGATACTGATTCAGACTCTTCCTCCAGCAGCAGCTCCTCATCGAGTGATAGTGAACAGGAGGAGGTTCACTGCCTCATGGCTGATCAAACTTCAGAAGATGAGGTATTTGATTTTGCTAACACTGAATTTACACGAGAAGACCTTATCGGTGCACTTAATGATATGGTTAAAGAGTACAGGAAGCTTTCTCACTCATTTGAGGAAATCAAAGCTGAAAACAAAAATCTGAAAAATAGTTCAATTGAATCAAGCACTGACATGCTTGAGGACATTGAAAGTTTGAAGACTGAGTTAAGTAAGCTGATGATGGAAAATGAATTGTTGAGAAATAAGTCTAGTGAGCTCAAAGCTAAAATTGAAAAATTAAATTTGACAATGAGCTCCTGGACAAAGTATTCTGCTTCTCTAGATTCGCTGTTTGAAATTCAGAAGCCAGCGAGTGATAGAACTGGCTTGGGTTTCAGTGTTAGTGAAAGCAGCTCTGAAGAAACAAGTACTCAGTCACAGCTGGTGTATGACAAGTTCAACAAAATGAGCTTTTTCAAAGCTAGTGTGATACATGATCCATGCGAGTCGGTAAGGTATGATGACCAGATCTCGGAGCAATTGAATAAGAAAGGAAAAGTTGGCAGTGGCTATGACAGACCCGAGAGTTCTAAGTCTGGTTGGCTAAAGAACAAACTTGACAAGGAAAAGGCGAAAGCTGGATCCAAGTAATTTGTTCAGAACCAACAAAGACGTGGCTCTAGGAAGGTCAAATCTGTTTGGAAAAAGATTCAGCCGAGAAGAGATCCAATTGGTCAAAATACCAAACCAAAGCTCCACAGATCTCACAATTACGCACAGACCCTGATGGACTCTTATACTGGAAAAAATGTCAAGGTAATTCAAGTATGGGTCCCGAAAGGGGTAATCCGATCAGGACCCAAGTAAAATTGGGTACCAAAATCTGTTTGTATGATTGCAGGGCAACAGGTATAAAGCTGCTGATGATTCAATTATCTGGTACCTGGACAGGGGCTGTGCAAGACACATGACAGGGAACCAAAAGCTACTGACAGATGTCATTCCACACAAAGGAGCGAAGATAGTCTTTGGTGATAACGCTCACGGTAACACTGTGGATAAGGGTAAGCTTACCCATGGTAACATTTCTATTTCAGACATCTTAGTTGTTGATAATCTTCGTTATAATTTGATTTGTATTAGTCAGCTATGTGACAAAGGTTACATAGTTAACTTTCAAACACACCTGCACAGTTCAAAGCTCAAATGGTCTGACTGTATTGGTAGGTAAAAGATCGGGGAATACCTACATTATCGATTGGTCAGAGCAGTTGAGATCTGAACAGCTATGCCTTGCTGCTGACTCTTCCAAGAGTTGGCTGTGGCATCAAATAATGAAACATCTAAACTTTAAAACACTTGCCAAGTTGAGTCAGCATGATATGGTTTCTGGTATGCCCAAATTAAAATTTTCTAAGGATAAGATCTGTGCTGCCTGTCAGCTGGGCAAAAAAATTAAATCTACTTTCAAAAAGAAAGGCGGTAAACGTTCTTCCCCTAGCTTAGAGCTTTTACATATGGATCTCTTTGGTCCTATTCCCGTAACTAGCTTAGGAGGAACGAACTACACCCTAGTTGTTATTGATGATTTTACAAAATTTACTTGGGTGTTGTTTTTAAAGGCAAAATCTGATACCGTTGACCAGCTGATACGTCTTTTAAAACGTTTGCAAAATGACAAATCTTGTACAGTCAACCGGATAAGAAGTGATCGTGGTACTGAGTTTTTAAATAAAAAATTGACTTCTTATTTGGAAGACCTAGGGATAAAGCACGAGCTTTCAGCAGCTAGAACTCCTCAGCAGAACGGGCTTGCTGAAAGGAGAAACCGTACTTTAAAAGAAGCTGCTAGGTCTATGATTGATTATTCCGGCATTTCACAAAAATTTTGGGCAGAAGCAGTTAACACAGCGTGTCATACTCAAAACAGATCTATGATTAATAGGATGCACGATAAAACCCCATATGAGATCTGGCATGGCAAGAAACCTGATATATCTTATTTCAGGGTGTTTGGGTGCAGATGCTTTATTCATAACAATGGCAAAAAGCACCTAACAACTTTTGAACCAAAATCTGATGCAGGTATCTTTTTAGGATATTCAGCTGTTAGCAAAGCATATCGCGTATTCAACAACAGAAGTCTAACAGTCGAAGAATCCGCTCATGTGGTGTTTGATGAGACAAACTTTAGATCCAACTCAGCTGCAAGCCTCAATGATCTATGTACACGTCTAGAATCATCCAGCATTGATGACTCAGATGATGACGTGGCACCACAAAGACATTTAGCAGATATGGAATCAGCACTGGACACATCGCTTAACAATGCACAACAAGATCTGACAGGTAATCCAAATCCAGTAGTCATTGATTTGACTAACGTTGACTCAACGCAGGATCAGATTTCTCCAAGTGTGTCTGCTGCTGGAACACAAGCGACAAGCGCACAAGATACTGCTCAAACAGATGGTGCTCAAGCAGATGTTGCACAAACAGATCTTGCTACACAAAGACCAACATCTGAAGCACCAGTCACAAGCACTTATCAATTGGTATCTAAACCAACAGCTGATGAACAAGACGCAAGCACTTCATATCAGTTGGTATCAAGACCAATAGCTAATGCATCAGTCAAAAGCACTTCATATCAAGTGATATCCAGACCAACAGCTGATGATAGAGCTGATTCACGCACACATCTTGAAAAATTATCTCAACAGCTGGGATCTGACGCGCAATTCAACCATGATAATTATCAATTGGTGTCAGAAGATCCAGATGTCACTATCCAGCCAGACATTCAAACGCAACAAGGAGCAAATCCCATTGGACTTGATCTTCGGTGGAATAGAAATCATCCACCTGAGCAGGTCATAGGTAACGTTCTATCTCCTGTTCGCACACGAGGCCAGCTATCTCTTGATCATTTTGATTCCACATTTATTTCGCATATAGAACCTAAAATGATAGATGAAGCCTTAGCTGACCCAAGTTGGATTTATGCAATGCAAGAAGAATTAAATCATTTTAAGCGCAACAACGTATGGAAACTTGTACCTAGACCCTATAATCATTCAGTCATAGGAACTCGATGGGTCTTTAGGAACAAACTGAATGAAGATGGCGTAGTAACTAGAAATAAAGCTAGACTGGTAGCACAAGGCTTTAGGAAAATGGAAGGAATAGACTTTGATGAAACATTTGCACCAGTAGCTAGGCTAGAAGCCATCCACATGTTCCTTGCATATTCTGCATTCAAAGATTTTAAAGTATTTCAAATGGATGTTAAGTGTGCATTTCTCAATGGCATCTTAACAGAGAAAGTGTATGTTGCACAACCTCCTGGCTTCGTAAATCATACACATCCAGATTATGTTTATAAGTTGGATAAAGCTCTATATGGGTTGAAGCAAGCACCCAGAGCTTGGTATGATACTTTGTCTAAATTTCTTATTGAGCATGATTTCACTATGGGCACAGTTGATAAGATGCTATTTAAATTTTTGAAATCTGATCATCTCTTGTTAGTGAAAATTTATGTAGATGATATTATATTTGGATCAACTAACCCACCCCAATTGAAATTTGGCATGGACAACTGTTCAGCAGCTGCTACCCCAATGAGCTCCACAATCAAGATGGATAAAGATGAAGCTGGAACTGCCATTGAGGTATCACTTTATCGCGGTATTATAGGCTCTTTGATATACTTAACTGCTAGCAGACCAGACATCATGTTTGCTGTCTGTATGTGTGCTAGATTCCAGGCAGAGCCAAAGCAATCACATTACATAGCGGTGAAGAGAATTTTAAAATATTTAAAGGGTACTTCCAACGTGGGTCTTTGGTATCCCAAAGACTCGGGCTTTCAACTAATCGGTTATAGTGATGCAGACTACGTAGGATGCAGGATTGATCGCAGGAGCACAAGTGGAACATGTCAATTTTTAGGGGATCGACTGATCTCCTGGTTCAGTAAGAAGCAGACGTCAATCGCTACGTCAACAGCTGAAGTCGAGTACCTAGCTGCTGGCAGCTGTTGTGCTCAAATTCTTTGGATTCAACATCAGCTGAAGGACTATGGCATTGATGCTTCTGAAGCGCCCATTCTCTGCGACAACACAAGTGCGATCGCGATCACCCAAAATTCGGTACTGCATTCAAGAACGAAGCACATTGACATCAGGCATCATTTTATAAGGGAACACATGCTAAAGAAGGACGTCCGGTTGGAGTACGTGTCGACTGAGCAGCAAGTAGCTGACATCTTCAGAAATCCTCTACCAGACGCTAAGTTTTCTTACTTTAGAAACATATTAGGTCTCTTAGAACTGCCATAAGCTGTCTGTGCTAACGCATTGCAGGTTGAACAGTGTTGCTTACGTCAGCTACGAGTCTTCTGTTCAGGGGGAACGCAAAGACTCTCAGTTGTCGCCAGCTCTTGTGTTGGGAGAATATCCGTCACAGGGGGAACAAGGGATCTGATTTGTTAAGCGTGACGTCAGTTGAACATGAGAGATCTGATCATCAACAGATATCTCCTGTACACAACTGATGCTTATCTTTTAACAGATCCCGTTCCATCTCTGAGATACATTAAAACAGATATATTTAGCTGTGACGTACTAGCTTTGGCGCAATATTTTTTACATTATTTTTTTTTACCCTCGCGGTCAAAATTCAAAATCCTTTTTAAAACTATATTTCGAAATCTTTTAAAATCTTTTCAAAATCTTTTCCAAATATAGTACGAGCCGTCGGATGATTGACACGTGTTGTCATCAGGCGAACCGTCACATCTACATCTCTCTCTCTCTTAACTTTTCGCATTCATCGTTCTTATTTACGGCGTTTCATTTTCTCTAACACTTACCGTGCAAAATATTACTCTCTTTGCATTCTTGCTCTTTTGCTCTCGTGTTTTCTTTTGCAGACATTTTGTTTCAGGAACCTTCGCACTCTCTCAATCTACTGAAATGGCATCTTAGTTCATCACCTACACACTCCAAGTAGACTTTGAATCAGTTTTGAAAATCTCTGACCATGAAGGAATTTTGAACATGTTTAAGGCTCTGGAAGCCAGTGGTCTTCGTGGGTTTTTGGGGTGTCCGTCAGTGTTTTATGAGAAAGAGTTGGAACAGTTCTTTGACACCGCCTTAGTGCAAGATGGTGACATTACCGGTGCTGTCTCGGGCAAGGTTTTCACTATTTCTGAGACAAGGTTTGCAGAGATGCTTAAGTTGCCGATAGAGGGTTTAGTGGATTTATCTGAGATGCCCAAGAACTTGGTATATGATGCTAGGAGAATCTTCTCTAAATCTGGTGAGCCTATCTCAACATATGGCAAGAAGAGATTGATGAAGTATGAGTTCAGGCTCTTGAACGACATCTTGGACAACTCAATCACTGTGAAGGCTGGTTCATTTGACGCTGTCACAAATGAACGATTTCTGGTGATGACTGCCATTCACTTTGGCATTAAAGTAAATTGGAGAATAATATTGTTTGGTATTTTGAAGGAGATGGTGGATGAAACCCTGAAGAAGGCCAAGGGTTTTGCGGCGTAAATTTGTGTTCTGTTGAAGAGTGACCCTGTGATAATGATGGGTGAAGCTGTACCTTTTCCGTCCTTGAAGATTCTGTCCATAAAGACAGTTAACACTTATGTTGTCATGAACGAAACCATTGATGCTCGTGGCAAATCCGATGAGCCAAGCATGGCTAAAGGGGCGATTGTAAAGAGGAAGACTGGATCAAAGAAGAAATCTGAATCCAATGAAGAGGACAAAGGTGAGGCACCAGTGGAGGTAGTTTCTGAAAAAGTTGTGTCAAAGAAGCGACCAACTGTTGTGGGTGATGAGGCCGCAATTACAAAGAAGAAGTGGACGACGAAGAGCAAAGCCTCTTCCTCCAAAGCCAGTATGGATATGGTATCTGTCGCACAGGATGCAGTGCCACTTCAAATCATTAAGCCAACTCCTATCGCGACAGCTGAGCAACCTCATGTGCTCAAACGTAAATCGAAGAAGAGGAAGTTGAGGTTACCAAAAGGGTCTGATGATGAAAATGTTGAAGAGAGGGTAGCTGTTGAAAATGTTGAGAAGCCAATCACTGTTGATGTTACTGTTGGAGAAATTGTTGTGGAGCCTACTGAGGAGGAGAGATATGCATCTGCACAGTTGGAGACTACTGATGACGTTGATGTCATTATTGAGCAAGTAATTGCAGAGACTTCTCAGCTGGCGACAGATGAGGAAGAACAACTTTTTGATGAAACAAACGTTGGAGAAATAGTTTTTTGGGATACACCAGTCGACAAAGCTGATGATTTGGAACAGTGGTTCGATAGGTCATACGAGGATTTTGTTTCTAGGGACGCTGAGCAATTGATTGTGTCAACCAGTGATTTGGATAAAGAACGGGAACAGCTGAAACAGTTGCTGGAGAACAACAGGTACCAATGTTAGTTGAGAAAGAAACAGTTGCAGAATCTGAGGGCAGTAAGGACGTTGTGGTTGCAAAGGTCTTTGAGAAATCTATCGGGAGCAACCAAGTTGATGAAGAGCTGATGACTCTGGATGATCTACTGATGCAAATCTCTGATGACATGATGCTTCCGTCAGTAACAGCTGCTGAGATTACCAAAATCAAGTCTGATCTTCCAGTAGAAATTCAAGAATTACATGATCAAGACTGGTACTATGCCAGTCTTCCTAAAATATCAGCTACTGAGAAAGGGAAGGCGCCCTTAGAGGAAGCTGATACAGTGAAAGGGAAACCCGCCAGGGAGATGGTCCAATTGATCTGTGCTGATGTAGATTTTCTTGTACAGCTGCGTCAACAGGTTATGCAAGATGTTGTTGAATTCTTTCATTATTTTAGAATTAACAAGATATCTGATCTAGAATCATTGAGAGAACTAGCATAAAAAGAAAAGCATATGTTGCTTTGGGCAGAGACAGATTCATTAGAAACTGCTGTCAAGCGTAGAGTGTACATTCTTGCCAAGTATAGAGTAATGCTTCTGAGGAAATTTTTGGATTCACACCGTAAATATTTTACTCCAGGCCAACCGTGGACAGCAATGGCCTCTCAAATCATTGATATTTTGTCTGCTGCACATGATAAATCACTTGACGAATTACAGGCACAACAACAAGGACATGGGATAATAATGGATCGACCAAGCTCTTCTCAATCTTTTGATGATTCTGCTGCCAGTAGTGGTGCTGTTCTCACCCAATTCTATTCTCTGGCTAAGTCCACCTACTGGGTACGGCCAATGGTACTTGTTGATGAAATTTGGACGCCCCTACAGGGCAATGATTACTGGAGAAGCAGTTGCAGGTTGTCCATCTTTGTGAATCGAAAACTAATGCCAGAAAGATTGATTGAGAAAATTTTGTTCCCCATGGCTATTTTATTGAGCCTGTTCAGTACTGGGGAGCCACGCCTTCGATAATCAAATCATGGGGCTGGTACCGGCAGTTGCAGGTTGTCCATCTTTGTGAATCGAAAACTAATGCCAGAAAGATTGATTGAGAAAATTTTGTTCCCCATGGCTATTTTATTGAGCCTGTTCAGTACTGGGGAGCCACGCCTTCGATAATCAAATCATGGGGCTGGTACCGAGTTTGTACAGATATTATTAGGTATAGTATGTTCGGTTGTTTGCGCCCAGTTAGGGGTATAAATCTTTGCAGAGATATTGTGGTTCACAGTTCTGCTGTCGATGTTCTTGAGAAGATTCCGAATAATTTCTGCAGTGTTTTTTAGCAAGGTATAGATTCAAACAGTTTTGTAGGTTACTTCAGTGATTCAGGTGTACAACCAGTTTTACAGAGTGTGCCAGACATAGAGTTGCTCTCTTCGGATGGGTCTACAGTTTACCGCTCTCCATCTTCTCAGTCTGATACAATTTTTGATCACGATGACCTCATGGATTTTCATGCCAACAGTGACAGTGATGAACAGACCTCTGACCACCAGTTTGATCTTCCTGTTAGCACTACTAATGTTGAATCTACTCCTGATGTTGCTCAGTTTTCTCTCCCAGCCACCGATATCAAAGAGTCCATCGCTCATTTCCGTGCTTCTATTGACGATATTCGATTTGAGCAAATCAGGCGCAAGGACGATACGGACAGATTCCGGGATGTACTGTTAATGCATATTAGAGATCTTGAGAAGAAATTTACAGAATGATTTGATCAGCAGGATAGGGCCTACAGGACTTTGCTCACCAATTCTCGCAAAGATAGTCAAGATCTAAGGGCCGTCATGTCACTGGATCTCAGCACTTCTCAGAAGAAACTCAGCACTCAAGTTGCTGCTATTGCGCTCGATAATGTTGATGGTCGGAAGGAGGTAAAGGAGCTCAACGCTAAAGTAACATACTTGTATGGGAAAGTTGCTGCTATTCGCAATGATTTGTTAAATTTCCATGCGAAAGCAGAGGAGAACCATTTGAACCTTTCTACCCAGCTCGGCCTCCTCATTGATTATATCAATAGAGGTGGTGATGCCAAAAAGGGGAAAAGTGGTAGCAGCCAGCCTCGTCCGCCTCCTGATGATCAAAGCCGACCCAGTGGGGGTAGTGGTGACAGTGGAAGTCAGCGGAGAAGTGGATCCTCAAAGAGTAGGAGATCGAGTGGTGAGTCACCTGTTAGTGGCATAAGATATGGACCATATCCACCAGGTGCACCACCCAAGAGGAGCGCTAAATATTGGATGACTGGAGAAAAAGATTTTTAAAAATTCTTTAACTATTTGTGTACAAATCTTATGTACAGGTGCTAAGTTTTTTCATCACCAAAAAGGGGGAAATTGTTAAGATAAAATTTATAGTTTTGGTGATAACAAAAATAAGACAAGAATTGGACTTAATGATGACATTCGAAGCAATCAGACTTCGTGGAATTCAGATATTTTATCGGGTTACAGTTTTGATCAGATTCGGGTTTTGAGACAGTTGGGTTATCGGGTCAGTATATTAAGTTTATCGGGTCAGATTCCTACTGTTGAAAGTGCTCTGGGATGAATATGATATCTGCCAACAGACTTTGTTATTCTATCAGCGATGATATCTGCCAACAGACTTTATTATTCTATCAGTGATGATATCTGCCAACGGACTTTGTTATTCAAACATAGATGGTATATGTCAACAGATACCGTAACAGTGTGTCTAATAGATAACAGCGATGGTTGCTGTCAACAGAAATGTTCACATTTGGTAATCAGACAGTGTGCCTAACAGATATCGTTACAGTATATGTTAACAGATACCGTTACAGTGTATTTAACTGTGACAGCTATGTATTCGAACAACGATGGGCTATTCAATCGTCGTCGAGAAAGAAAGATCTGATCAACAAAAAAGATTCAGGCACAAACGACAAATTGATTCAAACGCGATCTTTTTCAAATTGGAAAGAATCAATGGTGGAGATTAAGATCGTACATATGCCTGGAATTAAGGAGACAACTGTCAGTACTATTTTGGGTAAATAGTACACAATATACAGAGGATGTTTTACGGTGTTTGCACAAATATGGAAAGACGACAATTTGGCTCTAACGAAGCGCAATTTTCTTTAGTGGAGCAGTATACACCGTAATCGTGATTTGTTGAAGATTTGCAGAGGAGAATAGCTTTTATGACCGTTGAGAGCAAATGGTATAAATAGCAGAAATTTGAATTGAAGAAACTCTCCATTACTCTTGACTCCTCATCCAAGTCATTTACTGTCTCCATCATTCTCGAGCTTACACTCTGTCAAAGTTATCTCTCAAAAGCTCACAAACTCAAAGAACACAAGTGTTAATTTTCATAGACATTACCTTCGAGTCATCTTCTGGTTCACCTGTTGAATCGATTTTCTTTGTTTAGAAACCAGAAGATTTACAATCTCAATAGATCTGTATTCACTGTTACTATTCTAGATTGAGTCTGTAACAAACGTGCCACATAAAGGCCGTTTGAAAAGAGAATACAAGTGTTGTAACAAGCAGCTGCGTCTGCTTGGTGAAGTTGTGTTGCTAGGAGTTCACGTTAAGTGCTTCTTGCGTGACTGGGTGTTTGTTCACAGATTAATCAACTTATTTCCGCACAAATTTGTAGTTGAGAAATCTGACTTAAGACTGAGATACCTTAAATCTGGTAACTCGGATTTAAGTTAAGCGGGTGCTTGTAAAAATCATTTTAAAGGTTTCGAAAATATTTAAAATACCAAGGAGTTCATTCAACCCCCCCTTCTGAACTCCTAGGCCTGTTTTTCGAGCCATTTTGATCCTATCAGGCTTCTCTTCTATTTCAGTGCCCTTGACAGCCTTGAACAAGAAGAATGCGAAGTATGTGTGGAGTCCCGAGTGTCAGAGGAGCTTTGATCAACTGAAGGAGGCCCTTACTTCAGCACCAGTATTAGCCATGCCAGTGGTACCACGAGGAGTTTGTGGTTTACACAGATGCGCCTTTGAGAGGTTTGGGTGCAGTTCTGATGCAGGGTGGTAAGGTTATTGAATACGTCGAGGCAGCTGAAGAGTTATGAGCAGAACTATCCGACACATGATTTGGAGCTTGCTACAGTGGTTTTTGCGATGAAGATTTGGATGTTGGAGCAGCGTCGGATCCGGATCCCGCTCCCGGGGCGCAGTGGAAGATTTCAAAAATTGCACTGGGAACGGTCAATACCTAACAATAATAACAAATAAACATACATAGGATGTTTGATTTGGTACCTTGCTGGCGTCTAGGCGCCTGGCTCCGACCAATTTCACGAGGAAATTGGCACTTCAACGGTTGGCGGTTGTCGTTCTCCGAATCCGATCCACGACTAAAATCACGATCCCTTTGTCGGTCTGCACTAGAAAACACGACAAATGTTTCACGAACGGAATCTCCACGTCAAGACGGTCGGAACAAGTCCAACGGTGACGACAACGGACGGCGCACGGCGGTGGGGCGTCGCGGCGGGCGACGACGGGCGAGAGGGGCGGCGGCCGAGGAGTGTGGGAGAGGAGGGAGGTGGCTAGCAATCTAGGGTTGTGATAGTCTCGTATGAAAACCCTAGGGCACACATATATATAGACTTGTGATGGGCTTGAATCGGCCCAATAGGCCTGGGTCAGGCCCAGTCCCGTATGAACATTCGGTTCAACTGCATCACCGTGGCTCCATCATAATCCCGATCGACGATCAGATAGGACCGATCTACACAGTTTACAAAACTGAGTATTATGATGCGAAAACAATTTTTCAGACCACCTAGTCCAAAATTACAGTTTAGCCCCTCCAAGTTTGAAGGATAGTCAAACTAGCCCAAACTTTAGGGAAATTGCATTTTTACCCCTGTTGAATTTTAGGAAGTCAACTTCCATCCTTCCTCCTCCTATGCTCAAAAAATTGAGCTCAATTTCCGTACGGGAATCGAGAAGCCAGTACTTGTGTGACCCTCAATGGTTCAGGGATACAGCTAGCCGTGGGCCCACAACATGTGTGACTCCAAAACCACATTTTCGGACTAGCCCATCGGATCATGGTAAAGCGCCTAGCAACATCGCCCCATGATCCTCTAGGTATCACTGATAGTGCCTGCAAGAACCAGTCGGTCATGGTTAGCGTACAGTACGGTCCTTTCAACACATATATCACGATCAGATCAACGACCATTGGTAAATCGAGAGTCGCTAGAGATCCAATAACCATGCATACATCTTGGAGATCAAATAGTGACATCACGTGTGTTACTAGGTAAACCTATTTACCTAAAACACATCTAGTACTCTGGCAGAGATTTATCACATTATTATCTCCTCAGATAGCATAGGATATCCACCCACAAAGGCGAGCGGTGAATCCTCGACAACGAAGCATCGACTCCTACATGCATCGGGACCTCACCCAATCCCGCCACCTGATGACCCCAACTAAGTCGGTAAAGGGGTCAAAGTGAAGTACCTATCACGTAGAGTCTCAATGACGTTTCGAGTAATGAGGGCTAATCTGTACAACCAAGACCTCGGACTTATCCACTCGAAAAATGGTAACCACTTGGAAAGTCCGAACGAGGGTAGTTCGATAGATCACCAGGTCACTATCCATCTACATGCTCAGAACATCACAATGTTCCCTACCAATGAAACGTGGTACTTCACATCGCAGATGCTAGTCTCAAGCTCGGGCGGCCTTATCCTCATTTTGACGGTCCAATCGACTAGGAACGAGTTTAGAATACACTGTGACTATTAGATGTGTTTCATGATAGCCATCATATCCACTATCACATCTAACATACACTATGGTGAATTCTAGGTCTTTATCCAACACAATTGTTAACATTATAAAATAATAAAGATAAAGAATGCCATAAAAGAATACGAATTTCATAAATAAAGATCGTTATACAAAGAGTCAATAAGAACCCACACGTCACAAGTTGGCTAGTTGGGCATCTACTCTAACAATCTCCCACTTGTCCTAAAGCCAACTACTCATCAGACGCAGTCCCATTGTTTCGCGATGATTTTTCAAACAACGGTCCTGGAAAGGGTTTCGTAAGTGGATCAGCAATGTTGTCTGCACAGGCGACTCTCTCGACTGCTATGTCACCTCTAGCCACAATATCCCGGATTATGTGGTATTTCCTCAGTATATGTTGGGATCTTTGGTGAGACCTAGGCTCCATTGCTTGCGCAACGGCACCCGTGTTGTCGCAGTACACCGGGGCTGGACCAACTCCTTCAGGGATTACGCCCAACTCTTGGACGAAATTCCTTATCCAAACCGCGTCTTTCACAGCAGCTGATACTGTGATGTACTCAGCCTCAGTGGTTGAATCCGCGATGGTGTCTTGCTTGAAACTCTTCGAAGAGACAGCACCACCATTGAGCATGAATACAAATCCAGAGGTTGACTTCGAATCATCCACATCACATTGGAAGCTAGAATCAGTGTAGCCTTCAAATTTCAGTTCACCACCCCCATAGACCATGAACATATTCTTAGTCCTTCGTAAGTACTTAAGAATATCTTTCAAAGCCTTCCAATGCATTTGGCCGGGGTTGGCTTGGTAGCGGCTCGTGACACTCAGAGCATATGCGACATCCGGTCTAGTTGAGATCATGCCATACATAATACTACCTATTGCCGAGGCATATGGCACACGTGTCATACTCTCTATCTCCTCACCAGTCTTTGGACACATAGACTTAGATAGAGTGACCCCGTGGCACATAGGTAGGTGTCCTCTCTTGGACTCTTCCATAGAGAACCTCTTAAGTATGGTATCGATGTAGGTGGCTTGGGTGAGTCCGAGCATCCTTTTCGATCTATCTCTATAGATCTGTATTCCTAGAATGTAGGATGCTTCACCCATGTCCTTCATCGAGAATCTACTAGACAACCACACTTTAGTTGACTGCAACATTCCAACATCATTCCCAATGAGTAGAATATCATCAACATAAAGTACAAGGAATGTCACAGAATTTTTAACTACCTTCTTATATACACATGGCTCCTCGGGATTCTTGATGAAACCAAATTCCTTAATTGTTTCATCAAATCTCAGGTTCCAACTTCTCGATGCTTGTTTGAGACCGTAGATCGATCTCTGAAGTTTGCATATTTTATGCTCACTTCCTACAGATGTGAAACCCTCAGGCTGCGTCATATAGATATCTTCCATAATGTTTCCATTAAGAAACGCAGTTTTCACATCCATTTGCCATATC
>KV013984.1:42407-54172 GCA_001598015.1 Dorcoceras hygrometricum
GCTTATGGATCCATGTGATCACGACATGGTGAAGTGGCAAGCATAGAGGTGTGACATATAGTGATCCCGAGGTAAGGTCGGGTGAACCACACCGCCACGTACGTTGGTTTATAGATTGATCAATCGAATTTAACGGCTCTCACTTCATGGATACGACTCGCCTGTTCTTTTAAGTTATGTTATGTATTATGCTATGCCTTAACATATATGTTATGATGATTTATGTACGACTACAGCATGATTTAACATTTTAAGGCCTTTTAATGCACGCATGTCATGAAAATTATGTTCACACACTTATGTTCTACAGCATTGAGTTTTAACATTTTTAAGGCCGTTTTTAATGCACGCATGTCATGAAAATTATGTTCACACACTTATGTTCTTGTATGTGGTTTTATTATATGTACCTTGTTATTAGCGGATATAGCATGCTGGGCCTTTAGGCTCACTAGGTTTATGTGGTGCAGGTGAGCATGATAATGTTGATGATATTACTCCGACCAGCGGTGAGGACGTCTGATGCTCCGCTGCGGCTGTTACCCCGTGACCGCTTAGTTATTTCATGTTATTTGCTTTTAAACATGTTCAGTTTTTCCGCAAACAGTTTTTGAATACTCTGATTTTTATGCTAGCTTATGAGACGTGGATTGAAGATTTTTTGGCAGTTGTTTTAACGATCGTTGAGATGTTATTTTAATGCTGAAGTTATGTTTTATTATTTATAGCTTTTATTTAACGTTATTCCACGTCTGCTTTCAAAAAAAAAAATTTTAGAGATTTAGTATGTTTCATAAGGTGCCACAAAAGTAGACTAGATTAGCTTAGAGAGCATGAAGGGTACTGTAGCAGCACATAATATACCAGCGTAGTTTAGAGAGCATGAAGGGTACTGTAACAGCACGGAATAGAGCAGCTCAGCTTACAGAGCATGAAGGGTACTTTAACAGCACGGAGTAGACCAGCTCAGCTTAGAGATCATGAAGGGTATTGTAGCTGCACGGACAATCTCTGAATAGACTAGCTTAGCTTATCCGATCGGAACAGAAATCCCGATCAGACTAGCACCGTCTATCAGTTCAGAGCCATATCCAGAATTCTACAGCACACCGGGATGCAGAAGTCTTTCATGATTCATACTTAAACTCGAATCTATACAACTCAGTGTTTTGAAATCCAACTTCATTCTTACTGAAAGACATACTGGTGAGTTTTTCAAAACTTAAACAACGTTCATAGCATTCATACTTCCAGTCTTTAAACTGAACATGAACATAAACTGAACTTGCACATGCATCAGGCAAGAATCAACAGGAAAAAGGAAAGAAAACAATATATATTTTCAAGATGCAGCAAAAAATCAAATTTACTTGCGTTAACTGAGAATCGCGGATGAACGGAAGATCACGACTGAATGTCACCACAAGCACAGACTGCCAAGCTTCCAAGTTTAAGAACTAAGATTTTCTTTCGTGAAAGTGAGTTCTATTATTCCAAAAATATCTTTTGTAAGAAGTATGGTTTGTAGTAGGTTTATAATACCAAAAGAGGTATGGGTCATCTTACCAAACCAAAAGAGGTATGGGTCATCTACCAACCCACATATTTTATCAAAACCCCCCTAATACCTCTTTCAATTTAAAATTCTTCTACTATAATTTTTTTGAAAACTTAAACTCACAATAGCCAAAGCTTTTTCTAAAACTCATTGTCAGCTCGGGTTTATGCTTGGGGCGCATTCTTCCGAAAATCTTCTGGACCGTGCTTCTATGCTGGAAAGGAAGAAATCAGCTTAGGCAGAATCAGCTCGAGCGAGAGCTAAATGCAATAATATGAAAACAGTCCTTAAAAAGAAAAATACTAACAAATGTGGTTCTATGGATTTTGGGGCGCTACATGAAAATTCAAAAACTGGTACCGTGATCTCTCACACATCTCGGGTACCAATTCATGGATCAAAAACTCAGATTCCGTGATTTTAAGTAGGATTTTAAAAACAGCACGGAGTGAGGAGGGACAGATCTCACCTAAGCTGAAACAGCACGGAGCAGAGCTGTGCCTAAGCTGAATCAGCATGTAGCAAAGTTGCATGATCTGAATGAGTCAAAACATGATCTGCAATAGCTCTAGTTCTTAAAAGATTTTAGCACTGAGAAGTAGATCAGGTATGATTAAAAATCATGCGGAAACAACTCAAACTACTCTCTGAAAATTGAAATATGTTTGTTTAAAATATGCGATGTATGCAGAAAGGTATATGCAGAAGTTGTAAAGAAAGACAAACAATGGAATTTATTTCTGGAAGTTTTGAGCTTAATCTCCTACGTCTCCCCTTCTTCCATTGCTGGAAGTATCACTACAAGATTTGATCTTACATCATTCTGTACAAACCCGTTCCATCAGCCCGCAAGTTGCGAGAACTCCTAGCACTCTATTGCACACCAGCTCGCAGGTTGTGTGACTTTGTTTCACTAAGAACATGTTTCCAAATACTACAGTGATTTTGTGTTTGATTTGTGATTCACTCAATTATTCTATTCATCTCATCTCTCAATATATGTGAGTGAATCTGTGTGTGAGAATATTACAGTGTAAGCTCACTCTCTCATATGTTTTCTCACACACTGGAAAGTGCTTCTTTAAAAGCTGATATCTTCATATTCTTCCCTGGTTGTGCAGTCAACTATAATGATTCTGCGTTAAGCTCTCGGCAATGCACCAGATCACACCTGGGCACCAGCTCATCTTATACACTGGCTGCCACCTGAGTGTACAATATTTTCGAATACTGCACATGTCTTTCTCATTCTGTTTTTCTCTCGTGCATCACGCTTTCTGTTCATAATCTTCCTCGATATATAAAGCTTATGTGCAAATACATCCGTTGGACACAAGTTCCTAGCCGCTGAAAAAGGCTTCTGAAAAGTTCTGGCATAGTTGTACCTTGTGTCCTTTATCATTTAATGTATTTGCAGGCTTTGTTTACTTTGAGCATGTGAACTCTATACCTGATGTAGATGAGAAGAAGCAAATCATTTTGAACTACTTTATTCCAGTCTTCGCGTACACTCATGTTCTTACTGTTTTGCTCGTAATCTGATAGCCTCTGCTGATCTGTTCTCTGAGCTGCTTGCTTCTAATCTGATCTGTCCTGCCTTTTTCCTTCCTCTTTCAGTTCTAATCTGTTTCTGCGCTTCTCTTCTAAACTACTTATCTGCTCTAAGCTGTTATCATCTGTTCTGCGCTTCTAATCTGATCTCTTATTACACTTTCTCAATTCTGTTCTGATCTGATCTGTTCTAAGCTCTGAGCTGCTCTTGAATGCTCTAATTTGCTCTTATGCTGATCGACTCTGTATCTCTAATCTGTGAGCTGATCGACTCTCTGCTCTTGTTCTCGTACGTTCTTATGTGCTCTAAGCTGGTCGCCTCTGTTAAGCTCTAAACTGATCTGTTGGTAAAGCTCTAAGTTGCTTCGTTCATTTCTGTTCTGCTCTTATCTGTTTCGTTTCTCTGTGCTGACTGCTCTTGCTCTACTGTTTCGGCTTGGACGTTCTCAGCTGATCTGAATCGATTCTGTTCTGAGCTATTCACTATGAACTTATATATATACTACGTTGATTCTGTCTGAGCTTCTTAACTGAGCTGATCTCATGATCTGATCTGTTCTAAGCTCTGAGCTGATCTGAAATGCTTCTCAAAGCTTATCTGATTCTCACTGCACTTCTAATCGGAGCCGATTCAAATATGTTCTGCCCTGAACTGCTCTAAGCTGATCTCTGAACTGTATACTCTTCATCTATTCTGATCTGAACCTAATCTTCTCTAAGTTGTTCATTCTGAACTGATTCATCTGATCTGAACTGTTGAACTATAAGCTGAAATTGATCTGCACATGATCTCTGAACTGAACGTTGTTCTCCTGAGCTGAAACCTGCTCTGAACTGGTTTCTTCAGTGCTGATCTTCGCTCTATGCTGGATTAGCTTGGATGTCGTCTGCTGGACCAATTTGGACGTCTCCTACTGTTCCATCTTGGACATCTTCTCAATTGCACTCAGCTCGAGTCTGGTCTGCTTCAGCTCGCGTCTGATCTGCTACAGCTTGCTACTTTAGTTCACGCCTGATCTGGACTGCTACAAAGCTTATCCTCCACGCTCAATTAAATCGTTAGAAACATAACAACAGATTTGTGTTTATCAAATTAAGATCTGATGTGTTACACAGATCCAACACAGTATTTGTTTTCGAGTAATAAAATCAAGATATTGTCGCTGACACAAGAACCCATTAAAAAAGTAAAATGAGGCTCAGAACAATTGGTTTTATATTTTTTATGGTAATAAAATTGTTGATTTATATTTAAATATTTTTATCATTGTGTAATATGAAATATAGGATGAATAAATTTAAAACAATTTAATTATTATCATAATAATTATAAGAAACGTGAAGTGTCCAATAATATGCAATAATTGTTTCAGGGATGACAATAAATATTTTTGATATAATTACGTCCATACAATTATACAAACTAGTAAAGTAGTCATATATAATGGGATGATTTAATTTATAAAAAAATATTATTTTTATATCAAAAATATTAATTATTATACTTACTACTATATTAACTTGTTCATCGAGGTTTCACGGGTTAAATCGATTCTAATTTTTCTAATTCAAATTTTGTAGTTGATTTATAAGAAAATAAACTCTCAAATAAAAGTTTTTGAATATAAGATATTAAAAAACAAAATGAATCCACATTCAGTAGTACTGAAAACTTTGAACTGTATCATTGATTAATTGATTCTAAAAAATTGAATAAATGAATTTGACACAATTTACAACAACCCTTTGGTTTAGGGTTTTGTTCACCGGGTGACCATAACTATATTGAAATTTCAGCTTATTATCTCCCCAATATTCTGAAGGCAAAATCTGTTTTTGCTTATACATTCTTGTTTGAACTACTAGGCTTTCTTCACCAAATTAAGCCATCTCCAAAACCTTAATATGTCCCATGGAATTTGCAGCAACTAAAGTGGAAGACTGACCACGCCAACACACAGATGAAACGAACTGTGCCGAGTCGTCCACTTCATCAGCAGAGAGCGTATCAGTGCTGCTGAATTTATACGACAGGGCAGGCATAGGCAAAGCCTTATGGTAAACAAAAACCTGTTTGGTTATGGAATATCTCGATATGAGTTTCAAGAGGTTAATAGCGTGACACTGTGACAGTACCAGAAATACCAAAAAAAAATTAACTAGTAAGACGAGTAGCACTATACAGAGTGGAATATAGGATACCTCATTTGTTTCTGAACCAGTTGCAATATATCCTTCAGAAACAGACAAGCCCACAAAATTCTGAAACAAATCAATGTTTCATCATCAGGTTTCAAATTTACACGGCAATTCAACAAGTACTAAAGCGCATCAGTAAAAGTAGAATAGAACACTCATAAACCCAACAGGAGAAGCACAAGTACAGTCATTTAAGAAAATCCTCTTAACAAATTTCCAATACCAATGGCTGAGTGATAGTTTTGGACAGAGCAAGGATCATGACGAGAGAAAATTTAAACTCCAACGATACTTGCTCATGCTAAAGAAGACAATCAAACTATACCTTGACATTCAGGTGACCTGTGAATGACTGCATAGGACAATCAAGAACTCTTGAATTGCACATAGACAGATCCCAGAGCTTCAGCGTATTATCAGTGGACGCAGACACAAGCGTGTTTGAATCTATGAACTTCACATAGCTCACTGTTTTATGATGCCCAACTAGAGTGCACAGTGGCATTTTTGAATTACGAAGATCGTAATAATATATCCTATGATCTGCGGAACCAAATGCTAGACAGTGAGCAGATTCTGACGGAAATTGCACACAGCAAACATTGGCCTTTGTCTTAATAGTAACAACACTTGCTCCCTGCAGAAGTAAACCACGTAAGAGAAGTTATCTTATCACACATCCAGAATCTAATGCATACAGCAGATAGTAACTAGATGCTGTAGTACGTTTAGTTTCAAAGCTGACATCCACCAAGTGCAAAAATAGAATTGCCTGATTGATATTCCAGAGCTTAACTGAACCATCATCACTCCCACTGGCAAGCATAGTAGGATCTGCCATGGAAAAGTCAACAGACCATACACGCCGTTCATGCTCTTTCATTTCCAAAAAAACTTGACTTCTTGTGACATCCCATACCTGAACAACATATTGGGTGAAAATTATTGATGGGCAAAGAGAATATATAAGCATGAACAATATATAGGAGTTTGAATTCATGCTACCTGTACCACACCTTCAAAGTTACTTGAAGCAATCTGACTCTTTATGTAGCTATTCCAACATATACTGCTAAGTTTAGTTCCACTTGCCATTTCAACCACAGGGTAATGAAAATCCCGATCTCCATTCAAGATTGAGCTATATTCAAAAACTTTGATTTTTTTGCTAACCCCAGCTGAAGCAAAAAACTCTCCATCACGGTCGAAGCTAAGGGAACATATCAAGTTAGATGAGTTTAAGAGATCCCCTTGTTTAAAGTCTGCTTTAACTTTGAGTTTACTAAAAAATAGATACTTGCATAACCCTTCTAGAAAAGTATTTATCCATTCACTTTTTCCGTGCTCATTATTCATTTCTTCAGATGTTGGATTAGGAAAACAGCTTCTTTCAGTGACAACTGCGGATCCTTTACCATCACCACTGACAAGAGAATGTTTAGGCAGTGGTATACGTGTTGCTTTGACATCCCTGCGTCTAACCGAATAGTAAGCTGATTCCAGTTTTAGAAAATTCTTCATGAGCCGAAAACTTCTGGAGAGAATGCCTCCATGGTCTGCACCAGGTGTCTCTATGCAGTTAGAGTAATCAGGTTTAGTGTAAAATTCTTGCCTGGGTCGCTTTCTGCTCCCTGAAATTCCAAAATCATCATGAGGAGCAACCTTCATAAAATCAGAGGTTTTGTCCAATTCTAGTTTCGATTTTCCTTTAAGCCTGAGGCCTTTTTGCAACTTTGTGACTTCTTCTATATCTTCCGATATAAGGGCTATTGTCTCACTTAAGCTATCTGAAGCATCATGTTTCCTCTGTTGCAGCAGAAGAAGAAATTCCAGGAGCAAATCCTGCTCCTCTACTTTTTCTTGAAGCTCTACAATAGCTTCTCGTTCATGAAACTCATCTCTAGGTGGATTAAAAAAATTGCTTTGTGACAGCTCACTGCAAAACATTGCAAATTGAAGTAAGGATGGGCACATCTATAACACTGAAATAAATGAGGGTGAAGATACAGAGACCGGACAATTACATCAAATGATATTTTACATCTTTTCCTATGATGAAGTAGTATTTTGGACGTTGAACTCATCATGTTACACATTGAGTCAATCTTTGGAAGACTGTAGAGTCTATTGAAATATAACATGAACACTAGAACAAAAAGAATAACCAACTAAAAAATGTGTACGATCAAAGAGCATACATGAAAGAGTGGAATAGATAAAAACCTTTATTTGGAACTTGGATGGTCAGCAATAAAGAGAAAAGCTAGAACTCAGCTTCAGTACAAAAATGGGGTGATACAACAAAAAATACCTTATCTTGGGACGGTTACTTGGCTCAGGATGCAGTAACCACAAACAAAATGAAGCTTCTTTAGGCCATTTAAGAAGTAACTGAGAAGGAAGGACACGATGCCTCAGGTTTTCCATGGTTGTGCTTTTCTCTTCAGGGGACGCTGAAGTGCAAAATAGCTGCTAAAAGGCAAACAGCTATATTAGTGCCATGCTAAATATTAAATCCATCACATTTAAGCACCAATTCTAACTCATTAAACACTTACACATAAAACGACATGATAATGGCTGAAATAATTGTAGAGCAATTAGTTAAATAAAATGTGTCCATCGCTGACCTCAAAAAGCAAAACTCCAAGCCGATAAATATCAGAAGCACAAGAAACAGGATCACACACAATTTCTTCTGGACTGCAATACCAATTTGATTCCATGAGCAGCATTTGTGAAAAAGAATGCTTCTTATCTCCCATTGGTTCATTGCTAGAGCCTTCTAATGAATGCATGACCTGACCTGAGTATGACTGCAAACAACTGGATTCAGAATTCAACCGTGAATCAGCATTGACTGGATTCCTCGCCAGCCAGGAACCAGGGGTGCCAGTTAGACTTCCTAAACTATCGTACGAGAAAGAATCAAGAGGCAAATAAGAACAATCGATATCAGCTGTTTTGCTATTTGATCTGTGTTCTGGAGCTGAGAAAGAAACGGATCCAACAAAAGAAACACGATTAAATGAGGACATGACAAAGCATGATGGCTTAATATTTTGAAAAACATTTCCTTGAGAATGAACTGCGTTCACGATGTCCAAAATTTGAGAGTATATATGAAGACATTCAAGGGCATTAACTGCCCTTCGTGGATTATCCAGCCAATGTCTCAAACTAATATCATTACATTTTAAGGTCTGGACAACAGGGCCTCCCACTTCATCACCATCGTCACCCCCAAACGCAGTACTATGATTGTGGATACGTGGCCACAGTGCTTTTTCCCTCCCTCTCCTTACTGGTATAAACCCATAATCATGTGATGCAGTATCTCGTGAAAACCTGTTCGTACCTCCTCGAAGATTCCTGATATTTGGATTCAGAGCTCTAGAGCTATCTGACATCTCTCCATTCTGGAGTGATGAAGAACTCAACTCCCTAGAGCTGTCAGACCTCTGCCAAGCACCCTCAGAAGACCCCTTCATCTTATACGTGCAGGAAGACCTATGTATACACATAAAGCACTGCACAGTAACAGGATCAACAGAATTCTAACAGTTCTTTCCTGTTCCCCAATGACAATCCATATCCCAGTTCATGAACCCATTTGCTTAGAAATCAAGGAAAAAAACACCTCGCGGCGGATCATCTACACCACTCAGGCAGAAATGAAGTTTCCTCAGACATTGTCAAATCAAAAGTCACCGTCACCGCATAGCCTTTTCAACGCCGACGACAAATCAGCAAGTAAGAAATCGAAATTAAGAACACCAAGAAAGAATTCTCATAACAATATTTCATACTTGTACAAATATAGTATATAAAAGCGAGAGAGATGCATGAACTGCAAGCTGTACCATGGACAGTGAGATCAGATGAGCTAGAAAACAGACGGGGGAACAATACATGAACCACTTACACCAGACCCCTCGTAGAATCCATCAATTTCGGCCAACCAAAATTGAAACACAAAACCACTTTCTCCGACTCCCGAATTTACAAGTATATACATCAAATCGTTTTCCTTTACTTAGGTCTTTAAATAAAAATTTGTATCCAAGAAACCCTAGCCAACTGTTTCTTCCATTCATTTTGACATCCAAGTACCATGTACATGCTACGTGGCGCATTCTCTTCCTCAAGTTCTAAATTTGTTTTGTTTTTTGGCAAAGTTTCGATCCAATAAAATATATTGAAACAGTGCGGCCAGTGAGATCTTTCCATTTCCAATAACAGCACGGCGCCTTAAACTCGAGAGGGGTCAAATTCATTAATGCAAATTTTCCCTAAATAGCAATAAATTAGTTGCTTTTACGATTCTCGTCTGATCTTAATTCCTATTTATTACTCTCTCTTCTGAAAATTAATTCTTCTCATTTGCAACATATCAAAAAGATACAATGGTGACTAATATTTTGGGAATTTAAATTTTCTGTTTAAAATTTTAAAGAAGAAAGAAAATCTTTTAGTCAAATTATCACGATATATTTAATAAAATGACTCAACATAATGGTTGTACATATCAACCAAATCTAATATTACAATATATTTGTTTACACCAAAAATATAAACCCAAAAAAAACCCAAACTTGTAGCAGTCCAAACCGGTAGCCAAATAGATCCGGCCCAGATTGAAGTAAAAAAAGCGTCAAATCGGTTGAAAGAAACGTGCAAGGTGGAAGCAGATCGTGAGTTTATTGCCGAGCAAGTGGACAAACTCCCTGTAACATAAAAATAAGACGATCAACGAAGATGAAGGGTATTCAACACATTCAGCAAATCTGCACAAAATCTCTGCAAAAATCATCACTAAAAATTTCTTATTTTCTGTTAGAATTTTCAGTATTCAAATCCAGTTTTCAGCATCGTTTTGTTTGTATATTTTGTCTGTAAATTCCTACATCTTGTTGAAAATACAAGCAATGTCAGGTTTATTCCAGTCTCTTCGTTTTCTTGACGTTATATTAGTTTAGGAGATTAGAAATAACAATCAAATTTAGTTTTCGCCGTCGCTTGATTTAGTATGAGTTAGATCTTTTTACAATTTTACACAAATTGATGCTAAGGAACCTGGCACGCCAAGTAATTTGTGCAATAACAAAAACTAAATTCGTCGAACAAGAATAACTGAAATGAGATTAAATCATTGGATTCAACTCCGAGCTCCTCTAGGCACCGTTTAATCAATCCAATCTGAAACATATTCGTGGGAATGGCATGCCAAGAAAATATGACCAATGTGTTAGGATCAGGGATGGCAATGGGGCGGGGGTGGGGCCGGTTTTGCCATTACCATCCCCGCCCCCAAAAATAATTCGGGGATCCCCATCCCCATCCACGCGGGGATCGGTTAGGGGACGGGATCCTCATCCCCGCCTCTAATATTATATATATATTATTTATTAATATATATTATCAATATATACATTCTAATATATCGGATATTATATATATACTATTACATATTATTATTACTCAATAATATATTATTAAATAACAATATATATGTGCATAATAAATGTTATTAGATTATTACGTAGTTTGAAATATTTTTATTCATCTAAATATGTATGAAATAAGAATAGTAATATGATATTTATTAAATAATAATAGTAGTATTATTTTTATTATACATATATCACACACATTATCGGGACGGGTTCGGGGACTTCGGGGATGGGGGGGCTATTACCATCACCATCCTCATTTTATTCGAGGATATAAAAAATTCCACATATCCGTCCTATTTTGGGTTTTCCCAAGGACCCCCCCAAACCTGCGGGGAAAATTACCATCTCTAAGTAGTTGTACTACAACTACGTATATTATTGTTAATAATTAAATAATTTGGTCGTTTTCGTGGAAAGACTGCGTTTACATTTACTTCTAAATGATAATTTGCACTACATATATTAATCGAATGCGTGGATGGGTTATATTTATTTTGGAAGTAGATTTCGTAAATCCGATCTTTGAATATTTTAGAGCCTTCTTAGCAAGAATATTCTATCGCATATCTTCCACATAACAAATTAATTTCGAATAATGATTCTTATTATATTTGCATTATAAAATATGATCAGTTTTTAATTCCATTCGTCAACAAATTGAACTTAGAAAAAGTGATCAAGTCCAAATTATTTAAAATTAAAATATAAATATACTCTTTTTTTTTTCGTGAAAATTGAGATATAACGACTAGTGTCAGTACATAATAAATGTTATTAGATTATTACGTAGTTTGAAATATTTTTATTCATCTAAATATGTATGAAATAAGAATAGTAATATGATTTTTATTAAATAATAATAGTAGTATTATTTTTATTATATATATATATACACACACACATTATCGAGGCGAGTTCGGGGATTTTGGGGATGGGGGTGCTATTACTTTTGGCGCAGCGGCGGATCCGGATCCCGCCCCCCGGGCACAGCGGAAGATTTC
>KV013985.1:0-24190 GCA_001598015.1 Dorcoceras hygrometricum
CATTCAACATGCGGATTCAACTAGCTATATATCAACATATATAAATATTGGGATGATCGATCGCGAGAGCTATGCGGTCCGTGGTTGCCAGCCACGGACCTGGGTCCAATCATAGGGGTAATGCAATATGCAATGCAATCCTATTACAAAGCTTCCAGTTTTACAGATCTTCGGTCTTCAATATTCTTGATCGTCATTGTCCACCGTCTTCGGATGTCCTCCGACTAAATTTAGTAATTTTACGTTTAAATTTACCATGACATACAAGGGATACATTTATCAAGGGGTGGGAACGGGCCACAAACAGGCCCACTTTAAATGATAATCAAAATATTTACAAACCGAATCACAAAAACCTATCGCATACACCTAACAAATTGGGCACGGCACTCGATCATCCCAATCATGCAGATAATCTAATTAACATGCATAAATTAAATAATCCAATTATTTATCCACAAAATCATATTTTAATTACGAAATCGCATTTTATAAATAAAATCGTATTTTGTCGATAAAATCAAAATTTAATCAACAAAATCATATTTAATTTATAAAATCATATTTCAAAAATAAAATCGTATTTCGCAATTTTAATTGTATAAATTGGGCTTAAAACAATTCTAGGCCCAAAAATATCAAAATTTCAAAATCGACCAAAACGGGTCCGATATCGAATAGCGGCCCGAAAACTTCACGGGCTGCTCGGGACAGGCCCGAACAAAACCCTAGAAGAAATCAGCCGTCACGACATCGCCGAAGCTTCACCGGACGGCGGTTTTGTAGAATACCTTGCTGGCAACTCGTGCCTGGCTCCGACCAGTTTCTCGAGGAAACCGGCACTTCACGGTAGGCGGCGGTAGATAACGTCTATCAGGTCCACGACCGGATATGAGACTCCTTCGTCAGCCTGCACTAGAAGGCCTGACGAGATTGGCGCGGATGGATTCTCCTCGTCGAGTAGGCCGGAACAGTTTCCGGCGACTCAAGTCGGCGGCGGCGGCACTAGGCGGCGGCGGCGGCTTGTTTAGAGAGGAGGGGCGGCTACTTTGCTCTAGGTTTAGGGTTTGTATCAAGAGTTAAGTGTTGTCTAGTGTGTTGATTAAAGCCTATGTCTATATTAAATAGACTTAGTGATGGACTTGGACCGGCCCAACGGGCCCGGGTCCAACGGATGAACATTCAGTTCATCCCCATCACCGTGACTTCATCGCAACTCCGATCGCCGATCAGATCGGACCGATCGACTCAGTTTCCAAAACTAAATACTATGATCTGAAAAACCATTTTTCAGAACCCTAGTGCAAAATGACCGTTTTGCCCCTCAACAGCGGGAAATCACGATTTGACCCCTGTTGACTTTTAGGAAGTCGCACTCCCCAAAATCCTCTTATCATGCTCAACACATTGAGCTCAGTATCCATGCGGGAATCTCGAATCCAGTACTTGTGTGACCCTCAATGGTTCAGGGACTAGCCGTGGGCCCACAACCATTGTGGCTCCGAAATCACAATTCCGGACTTGCCCAACGGATCATGGTAAGAGCGTCTAGCAACATCGCCCCATGATCCCCTAGGTATCACTGATAGTGCCTGCAAGAACCAGTTGGTCGTGGTTAGAGTACAGTACGGTCCTTTCAATCCATATATCCCGATCAGATCAACGACCATTGGTAAATCGAGAGTCGCTAAAGATCCGATAGCTATGCATACATCTTGGAGATCGAATAGTGACATCGCGAGTGTAGCCGTCATACCCACTATCACATCTAACATACACTTTAGTGCATTCTTGCTCTTTACTCAACACAATTGTTAATCATCATACAACACAATGAAAGTAAAGAATGCCATATGAATAAATGCAAATATCATATATAAATATTGTTTCATACAAGAGTCTATAAACCCACACGCCACAAGTTGGCTAGTTGGGCATCTACTCTAAAACACTTATCACTAGTAGAGCTTATATAATGACAGCTGAAGAAACCCCAGCAGATACCTCGGCGGCGACGGGTAAGATTTTGTTGCCAATATGTTTACATTAGCATTGTTAGATTCTGGTCAACTTTTATTTTGTATCAGATAGGTTTGTTAAGAAATTGATATCTAACTTAGAAGAAATAGAAGTAGAGCACTCTGTTTAGATCCCTTTGAGTTAGAGTTTACTATTGATTTAATACCAGAAGCTATTTCAATTTTTAAGCCTTTGTATAGATTGCCCTTAAGAAAAATGAAAGGATTAAAAGATTAGTTCTAGGATTTGTTAGGCAAGAGTTTCGTCAGAACCAGTACTCCACCTTGAGAAGTTCGAGTTTTATTTCCCGTATGTTTAGGATTGTTTATCTTCCGGTGAATGGTAATATCGGAACTTGACGCTATGTAATCGGTAGTTGTTAGTCGAATCGGTATAAAGTCTGGTTTGATAGACAACAGCTGATAGCGTAGCTGTCGTTTGATGTTGCAGCACCAAAGTTCATTTTTCAGCAATTGCATTCCATTGTTATGACCAGCAGCTGCACAGTTCATTTCCAGCAGTTGCATTATATCGGTTGTATCCAGAAGTTGCACTATTCATGTTGTTTCGCAAAGGCATCGTTTCAATTAATACGTTTGTCTTTAGTAAAAAGACCTTGCAGCTGGTTTCTTTCAGCAATACTCATGAACAGTAGAAATCTGTTTTGTTCCCAAATACTGTTCCATTTTGTTGCGTCTGAGTTCATTTCAGCGATGCGTCTCTTATAGTAGAATTAGATGCTCAGATAAGAACCTATTTAAGTAGCGTTAGATTTAAATTATGAAGAAGTTCTAGTAAAGATTCTTTTAAGAGAAAACCGTAAGTTAAGGAATAGAACTATCCCTTGATTAAGATGCAGTGGGTAAATCACACCGAAAGAGAAATTATGTGGGAATGTGATTATGATTTGTAGAAAAGCTACCCAGATCTTTTAAGTAAGAAATTTCGAGGACGAAATTTTGTTAAGGGGGGTAGGTTGTAATGCCCAGATATTTTAGAGGCCACAAACTAGAAAGATTTGAGATTGAGGGATTACAATGCTATTCTATTAAACTCTGTTTCTATCGAGTTTCAGAATTCAGATATATATTGTTTAGCTTTTATCAATTAAGAGCTAAATTTCAAATGTTAGAATACGAATGCAGCAGCTGTGTAGCCAATCATAGCAAGTCGAACGAATCCTGTTGTTTTAACTAAAATTGTTCAGTTTTCATGTGCTCAGAATACACAGTGACTATTAGATGTGTTTCATGATAGTCGTCATACCCACTATCACATCTAACATACACTATAGTGTATTCTAGGTCTTTACTCAACGCAATTGTTAATCATCATACAACACAATGAAAGTAAAGAATGCCATATAAATAAATGCGAATATCATATATAAATATTGTTTCATACAAGAGTCTATAAACGGCCCAATCGACTAGGAACTAATTCAGAATACACAGTGACTATTAGATGTGTTTCATGATAGTCGTCATACCCACTATCACATCTAACATACACTATAGTGTATTCTAGGTCTTTACTCAACGCAATTGTTAATCATCATACAACACAATGAAAGTAAAGAATGCCATATAAATAAATGCGAATATCATATATAAATATTGTTTCATACAAGAGTCTATAAACCCACAAGCCACAAGTTGGCTAGTTGGGCATCTACTCTAACAGCTTCATGCATCATTATCTTGAAAACAAATTAGTTCAAAGCGGTGCTCTCTCTATAAGAAACCGAGCAAAAGTTTTAAAGCTTTTTAAAGGAGGCGATCGGAGTGTTGGTGATTTGCTGGATTTCTACTGCGGTTGTGTTCAAGAATTCAGGCAAGTAAACTCTGTTTCTTGCTCACTCAGTGAAAGCATATATTCAATTCTGTTTGCATGTTTATTTGAGATTTTTAAAGAAAGGAAGATGGCTTCGGCTGTTTTTCAAAACCAGAAAGTTCATGCTCTGTTTTTATGAAGGTTGCGTTTTACTGTATTTTGATCCAAAGAGATGTTTTAGAAAATGGTTTGGTGATGTTCATCCAGTAGATTCTTGAGTTTTCTTCAGAAATTCCATCGAAGTATCTTACAAGTAGCTTATTCGATCATTTCCAGAAATTTCTTTAGATATTTTGAATTCTTCAGACAAAGGAAAACCATCGTCATTCACCTGGTTAAGTCTGAAATTTGGTTCTTATACCACGACTGATATTTCTTTGTTGAAAATATTCTAAGTATAGATTTCAGCTGTCGCATTGTTTGAGTTCAGTAGTTGCGACCAGCAGTCGCACTATTTCATGTTCAGCTGTTGCATATTTTATTGTTCATCAGCTGATAGTTTGTTCATCAGCTGATAGTTTGTTCATCAGTTGATAAATTGTTCATCAGCTATTGGTATTCAGCAGTTGCGTTTGTAAAATTCAACAGACGCATTTCCTAGTAAATTTCCAGCAGTTGCACTTCTTTGTTGAAAATCAGCAGTTGCGTTGTTTTCATAAAATTAGCAGATGCACTGTACATCAGCAGGTGCATTCCTATTGAAATATTTCAGTCGTTGTATTTCTTTCGTAAATTCTAGTTGGTGCACTGTTCACCAGCAGGTGCATTTCTTTTGCTAAAACCAACAGGTGTATTTCTTTGTTAACACCAGCAGGTGCATTCCTTTGTTAGAATTCAGCAGTTGCGTTGTCTTCGTAACATTCAGCATATGCACTGTTCACCAGCAGATGCATTCCATTGTGATATTTCAGCAGTTGCTTTATTTGTTTCTAAGTACTGATCATTGCAGCTGGTATTAGTCTTGCGACTGGTACTATTCATTGCAGCTGGTTACTGTTCATTCTTCGATTTCTTGTTAACACCAGCAGGTTCATTCCATTGACTAATTCAGCAGCTGCATTCCTTTGTTAGAATTCAGCAGTTGCGTGTTTCGTAAAATTCAGCAGATTCATTACATTTTGATATTTCAGCAGTTGCGTTGTTTTCGTAAAATTCAGCAGATGCACTGTTCACCAGCAGATGCATGTTGTTGTGATAGTTCAGCAGTTGCTTTATTTGTTTCTAAGTACTGATCATTTCAATCGGTATTAGTCTTGCGACTGGTACTGTTCATTTCAGCCGGTATTAGTCATGCGACTGGTATTGTTCATTGCAACTAGTTACTGTTCATTCTTCGTTTTCTTCAACAGATAACGAAATTTCAGAATTTGATTTCTTATTCATTTCCACTTCAGTTCAAAAGATTATTCGATTCAATTGAACAAGATTTGAGAGCTTTTATTCAGTTTTCATCTTCGTAAATTCTACAGAGAAATCCCTTGAAGTTCCAGAACATCATTAGACAAGAGAAAACCAGTAATTCGTACAAGAGAGAAAGAAAAGAGATTTTAGAAAGAAAAGAAAGAGCAGAACGATGTTTTAGAAAATATTTTAAGTTATGACAACAAAGAGGGTCCCCAGAGGAAGGGTGAGTGCGCGGCTGATGAACCGTGTGCCCTTTCAAACAGAGGAAGGATCAGGTGTATAGGTCGACGGATCTGTATATCCCTTAACCATGAGCCATAGTGCTAGAGATTGATATCAGGAGTTTGATCAAACGAATTGGACCAAAATGTTTAAAGTGTTGTCATATTTTCAAAAGAGCGCAAGTGTGATTTTAATCACAGCTCCAGAGAATGTTTAAAGAAAATGTTTTCAGAATTTGATTATGTTTTATGCTTTCAGTTTCTATCAGAATTCTCAGTTATATATTACGCTTGTTTATTCTAAAGCGTATTCAGAATTCATTTATGTATTCAGCTTTCAGATTCCAGTTACAGTATCAGTTTCTATTGCATGATTTTTCTATTCCAGATTTTACCTGCTGAGCCTTTGGCTCACTAGTTTTCATTGAGTGCAGGTAATAGGCAGTAAGGAGCTGGATGGAGAGTGGCTGGTTGGACAGTGGTGTTTATCGTGGACATCTTCCATTGTTCTTTTCAGCTTTTGTTTTGTTGTACAGAACTTTAGTTACAGTTTTGTATGTTAACAGATTTCTAGTTCCTTATTTTGTAGAAATCTGTCTAAACACTTGGTGTAAAGATATATGCAAGTTCATTGGTATTTCGATCAGCTGAGGATTTAGTTCCGTGTTTGTATACCCTTGCAGCTGATTTTCTTCATTTGTTATGAAAAGTGTTTTCAGAATTTGGTATTACTTCCGCTCACTTCATTGTTCCTTTGTTCCGCATTTCAGCAGCAATGAATTGTTTTTATTCACAATTTAGTCCAGAATTTTAGTAACGACTTTTATTTTTATTAAGATTGAAAGTTTTGGGTCTTTCAATTCGAACCCCAAATTTCTAAATTTCTTTTGAGAAAATTCCGGCCTCTGATGCCTTAATCTTTAACTGGTGGTAACCAGACCTTAAATCAATCTTAGAAAAGACTACTGATCATTTCAACTGGTCAAGAAGATCCTCAATTCTAGAAAGGGGATATTTATTCTTAATGGTCAGCTTATTCAGCTCTCTATAATCTATACACAACCTCAGACTTCCGTCTTTCTTCTTAACGAAAAGGACAGGGGCTCCCCAGGGTGAAGTGCTTGGTCTAATAAATCCCTTATCTAATAGATCTTGTATTTGTTCCTTTAGTTCCTTCATCTCTGATGGAGCTAGATGGTAGGGTGGTCTAGATACAGGGGCTGCTCCTGGTACTAAGTCAATCGAAAATTCCAGTTCTCTGTCTGGTGGTAATCCATGGATATCCTCTGGAAAAACCTCGGGAAACTCATTCACCACCTCCACATCTGAAAATTGGGGCTTACTAATCATTGCTTAAGATGACAAGCTCGCCAAAAATCCTACCCCTCCTTTTCCTCAACAGCGTTGAGCCTTAAGAGCTGATATAATACGGGGAATCCTCCAAACATGATTGGCTTCAAACTTAAATGGATCTCCTCTGGGTGGGTTAACCACTACTGTTCGGAGCTTAAAGTCTATCACTACTCCATACTTAGTCAGCCAGTCTACTCCCAAAATCATATCGAATTCAGGCATTGGTAACACAATTAAATTGGCAGTAATCAAATTCCCTTGAAGTTCAAGTTCTAAACCTCGAAACAAATCATGGGATACTAACTCTTCTCCCGAAGGTACTGTTACACAAAAGCCTATAGCTACTTGATCAGGCTTAATGGGTAACTTCTTAGAAAACTTAGCTGCTATAAAGGAGTGAGTAGCTCCTGAATCTATCAAAGCCATAGAACGCAAACCAGCAATCATAATCTTACCCGTGACTACTGTCGAGTCTGGGTTGGCTTGATCAACGGTCATCATGTAGGCTCTACTAGTCACCAGTTGCCTTGACTTTGGGCAATTCTTCATGATATGCCCTGGCAACCCACATCTGTAGCAGACGTTTTGTCCAAGTCTGCATTGATCAGGATGAATCTTCTGACACTTAGGACACACTGGTCTGTTGCTGCTAGCTGGAACCGCACTAATGGGTTGGATCGATAGAGGTTTCTGCTCTTGAGGCCTCTGCTGATTCTTATTTTGCTTCTTAAAGGGCCTCTGATCTTTCTGCTGAAAGGCCTGCCTCTTCTGCTGCCTTTCTTCATCAACATCCTTCCAGTCTCTTTCAATTCGTAGGGCTCTATCCACTGCTTCTCTATAAGTCTTGGGCACAGAAAGCCTAACGTTCATCTTGAACATATGCTTCAATCCTTCCACAAAATGACTTAACTTCTCTTCTGGGTCGTTACCTATCAAAGGCACAAAGTAACACCCTCTTTCAAATGCTCGTACATACTCCTGTACGGTCATGCTCCCATGTTTCAGGGTCAAAAACTCCCTCTTCAATTCAGACCTCTTGTCTGCCGTGAAGTATTGCTCAAATAATACTTGTTTGAAATCAGCCCAAGTAAGATTCAACAAATCCACAGACAGTTTAGCTCCTTTGTGAGGATTAAGATTCAAAAATTTTGATTTATCGAGAGTTATGGATTTTGGTCAACGATGCTGGGTAGCTAGTGAGCACTGATATGAGAGTAGCGAGAGAAATCTGTTAGCGTTAGCGCATGTATGTGAGAAGCTACCACGTGTTGGTCAACACATCTGAGTTGACTGCTGTTGTTAGCGCTGTTCAGATGTTGCTAGCGAGAGAGAGAGAGATCTGTTCCAGTTGTTGAAGCTCTGCTACGTCGTTTTGATTAGTTAGCATGATGTCGTTTGCTGTTGTGCGTTAGCGAAGAGTAGCGAAGTCTGATTCGTGACAGCTGAGCCAGCTGTGAGTAAGTGCTGGATCCAGATGTGAGGATTCCTGTTATAGTGCAAGATGGGATCAGAGTTGTTAAGAGCAGAAGCTGGATTCGAGGATTTAAATATAAGTTCTGATCGACACTTAGCGTATTTTGAACCCGATATTTCCTATCTCCTTCACTGATACCCTCGAAACCCTTACTGTTCATCGAGCACTATTTATCCGATTTGCCGTCGATTTCCGCCGTTGTTTGGAGAAAGACTGGTGGCGCTGAACTCGTATTGCTTAGCTCTTTCGATTGTTACCAGTTAGGCGACCTGATTCGACGCGTAGGAGGAGCACGAAGGAATCCCTGTGTTCGTGAATTACTGCGACAGTTGACCTGAGAATGTCTTAGTTCATTTGAGCTTCTGGGTAAGAATTCCTTACTGTTTTGAGCTCAGTTCTAGTTGTTAGAACCAGCGTTGATGGATAGAACCAGATATGAGTTTTAACCGTAGGCATTAAGGTGTAGAAGTTCAGATTTGAGTTAAGTTATGAGATGTATAGACAGATTTGAGTTCCCAGGCAGTGCCTGCTGTGTTTGCCGAGACCAGCGAAGGAGCAGATTTGTGAAGGCTGTGTTGTCGTGTCCTGGTGAGATCTGTTGAGGTAGAAACTGAGATCAGAGGTACGAATGGAGCTTCTGATTACAGCTTTGGCATAAGCGTGTAGTGTTTTGAAGCATGAATGATGCTCTGTGGAATCTGTTTGTGTGATTATTGTGCTTTACGTGAACAGTTGTGGCTCATACCTGGATTTATATGTTCTGTTTACGTAATTTGTGCATGTTGAAATCAGATTTGAATTTCATGGCATACATGCACACATATTGAGCCGGATGATTGATTGAGAACCCGAGAAAGAGCCACGTTGTGATCGGCAGACAGATGTGACGTGCCTGAAAGGTCCAACGCTATCATCGGAGTGGTGATCAACTGATTCGTCGTGTCTGAATACCACCGAGATGTGATGGATAATTGAGTGGCCAGCCATAAAGATCACGGACCGATGATTTCCACCGGCTAATTGGCTGTGCGTGGTATAGAGGCTCGCCTTTGATTTGCCAGCTGACTCGTTGGCCTAGATTGACCGATTCTTTGACAACCCTCATGCATTCATGTTTTGATATACTGCATGTTATGAGTTGCAGTTGTCTTAGTGCTCTTCGTACTGAGGTTTGACCTCGTATTTCTTTTCCTGCTTTTGTGTTCTTGGGTCTGTGTTACCCATTGCAGGAGCTACAGGTAATCTGGCTGGACAGAGTGGAGCTTCAGCTAGTAGATCCCCGTTTGGTTGAGTCCCAGTGTATTTATATTATATTGAGCCACGGGATGTCCTGTGCCTTTATGTATTTGGGGATCTGTAGTTTGAGATTTGTTTTGATTACCAGTCTGTTGTTTGGATTTTGAGTAAACCCTATTTTGAGTATGAATATTTTGAATGATGTTTTATTGTTCAGGCCCAAACATTTGAAAAAATTTTAAGCCCTATTTTATGCTTCCGCGATTATGTGCTTAATTGTATGGTTAATCCTAGTTGTTTAGCACGGGGCCTGACATTTTTGGTATCAGAGCTTAAACTGGGATAAGCTCGTTTTCCTTTGATCACACTTGAGTCTAGGCACAGAGTTTTGATTTGATATCTGTCTTTGTGATTATCTGCTGTTAGTCTTATCTTGAGATTTAATTAGATGCCGCCGAGGATAGGTAGAGGTAGGACTGCTAGACGTTCCGCTGAGGAGTCTAGGGCCTCGGAGAGCGACGAGAATGTTCAGGAGAATGTACCTTTGCGTCGTAGAGAGAGACAGGCAGAGGTGGAGGACGTGACTAGACAGATAGGTGAGATGGAGTTAGCCTTAGCCCGATTTCAGAGGACGAATCCCCCTACGTTCACTGGCGCCGAGGGTGGTCTTTCGGCTGAAGGCTGGTTGGAGCACATGGAGGATTTGTTTGACACTTTGGAGTACACCGTAGAGCGGAGATTGAAGTTGTCCGTTTTGCAGTTTAGGGAGCATGCTCAACGTTGGTGGAAGGGTACTTCCAGAGTAATGAGAGAGTCCGGAGTCTTGGTTTCTTGGGAGAGCTTCTGTGCAGTGTGCTGACAGGAGTATACCCCGGAGTCGTATTTCAATAACCGTGAGAGGGAGTTCGACAACCTGAAGCAAGGCAATTTGAAGGTTGCTGAGTATGCCAGACAGTTTTCTTCTCTTCTGGCTTATGTCCCTCATGTTGCTAGCCAGGAGCGAACGAAGTGGAACAAGTTTATTAAGGGATTGAGGCCGGAGTTGTTTCAGTTGGTGTTGGCTGGAGCCCCATCGACGTATGCTGAGGCTGTGAATCGAGCAGTTGATATTGAGGAGAGTTTGTTGGATGCGCCGACGCAGGTTCCAATGACAGTTGGACGAGGTTACTTTCCTGTGCCTGAAGGTACGCATTCTTCCCAGTCTCCTCAGAATTCACAGCAATAGAGGTTCAGGCCTCGTGGGAAGCAGTTTAAGAAGAAGTCGAATTCGAGTTCCTCTGGTTCGGTGAGCTTTGGTGGCAGTGGTTCAGGAGGAGTGTCTTGTGGACAGTGCGGTGGTAAGCTCATGACTTCGCAGTTCCGTGGAGTTCAGGGGACTTGCCACAATTGTGGGCAGCCTGGACACTTTTTGAGAGTGTGTCCTTTGTTGAGGCGACAGTCTTCGTTTCCTTCGCAGCAAGGTTCGGCTGGTGGTTCTTCACAGAGGCCGCAACCTCCTGCCTCGACCCAACGATCTGGATTCCAACCCCGTGAACCATCTAGGTTTGGAGGACCTTCGAGACCACAGTTTCCGGGACCGCAGCAGGCTCAGGTGAATGCTTTGTCGAGGGAGCAGGCTGATGAGATACCTAGTAACGTGATCGCATGTACATGCTCTGTTTTTTATTTTCCTGCGAGAGATTTATTTGATACAGGAGCATCACACTCATTTGTTTCTGCATGAGTGTGGGTTGAGAGTTACCCCACTGTATGATGTGGTGTCTGTGTCGACTCCTGCTGGTGTGTTGTTGTTGTCTCGTGAGATTGTGGTGGATTGTGTGATTAGGTTTGATAAGAATGTGATAGTGGCAAATTTGATTCGCTGGAGATGAGAGATTTTGATTTCATCTTGGGAATGGATGTGCTGTCCAGCTATAAGCTACTGTTGATTGTTTCCACGGTGTGGTGAGATTTCGCCCCGAGTCGGGAGAGATGGGATTTCTACGGTGCTGATTCACGCTTGAAGATTCCACTGATGTCTGCCATGGAAATGTTTAGTCTGTTATCACTGGGTAACGTTGGATTCATGATTTATGCGCTCGATGTTTCCCACGATCCGCGTTTGGAATTGAAAGATATCCCGATTGTCAGAGAGTTTCCAGATGAGATTCCTGGATTCCCTCCGAGAAGAGAGATTGATTTCAGTATAGAGTTGGTGCCAGGGACAGCCCCGATTTCTAGAGCTCCGTATTGATTGGCACCAGCTGAGCTGAAAGAACTCAAGGATCAGTTGAGAGATCTTCTGGAGAAAGGCTTCATCAGATCGAGTATGTCGCCGTGGGGAGCTCCGATTTTGTTTGTGAAGAAGAAAGATGGATCTATGAGGATATGCGTTGATTTCCGGCAGTTGAATAAAGCAACGATCAAGAATAAGTATCCGTTGACGAGGATTGATGACTTATTTGATCAGTTGCAAGGATCGGCCGTATACTCGAAGATTGACTTGCGCTCTGGCTATCACCAGTTGCGAATTAGAGACGCTGACATAGCGAAGATAGCTTTTTGGACGAGATATGGACATTATGAGTTCCTTGTGATGCCGTTGGGTTGACGAATGCCCCTGCTGTTTTAATGGATTTGATGAATCGCGTCTTCAGTGAGTATATTGATCGATTAGTGATAGTATTCATAGATGACATCTTGGTGTATTCGAGGAGTTTCAGAGAGCATAAGGAGCACATGAGATTGGTATTGCAGAAGTTGAGAGACTCGCAGTTGTTTTCCAAATTCAGCAAGTGTGAATTTTGGCTGGACAGAGTAATCTTTTTGGGTCATGTGATTTCTGCGCAAGGTATTTCTGTGGATCCAAGTAAGGTCGAAGCAGTTCTTAACTGGGAGCGACCTAAGAATGTTTCTGAGATCCGTAGTTTCTTGGGTTTGGCCGGCTATTACAGGCGTTTCATTGAGAAGTTTTCTTCGATAGTAAGGCCGATGATGCAGTTGACTCAGAAGGATAGGAAGTTTGTTTGGACTGATGAGTGCGAGTCGAGTTTCCAGACGCTTAAGGAGAGGTTGACTACTGCTCCTGTGTTGGCTTTACCATCTGGATCTGGAGGTTTCGTTGTTTGCTCCGATGCTTCTCTAAGTGGTTTGGGGTGTGTTTTGATGCAGAACGGGTACGTGATTGCGTATGCGTCTCGGCAGTTGAAGCCCCATGAGACGAGGTACCCTGTTCATGATTTAGAATTGGCAGCGATTGTTTTTGCCTTGAAGATCTGGCGTCACTATTTGTATGGTGAGGAATTTGTGGTGTACACCAACCACAAGAGTTTGAAGTATATCTTCACTCAGTCAGATCTGAATATGAGACAACGTCGTTGGATGGAGTTGCTCAAGGATTTTGATTGCGAGATTCAGTATCAGCCTGGGCGGATGAACTTAGTAGCTGATGCTTTGAGTAGGAAAGCCCAACCTGCGATGCTAACATCTTTGAGTATCTCGAGAGTTCACGAGCAGTTGGGTACTTCTGGTTGGCGATTTCAGCTGAGTGATCAGTACTTCATAGTTTCTTCAATTCAGATTGGACCACAGATTGTGATTGACATCAGAGAAGTGCAAAGGACTGATCCTTACATTCATGAGATGAAGATTAAGGCCCCGAATGGTCAGTCTGAAGATTTTATTGTTACTTCTGATGGGTGTTTGAGATCCCGAGGAAGATTAGTGGTTCCGAACCTGATTGATTTGAAAGAGACTATTCTGAATGAAGCGCATTGTAGTCGGTACAGTGTGTATCCGGGCGAGAGAAAGATGTATCATGCTTTGAAGTCTCACTACTGGTGGGAAGGCATGAAGAACGACATTTCTGGTTTTGTTGCTCGATGTTTGAATTGACAGCAAGTCAAGGCTGAAAGAAAGAGACCTGGTGGATTGTTGCAGAGTTTAGAAGTGCCTCAGTGGAATTTGGAGCTCATCGCCATGGACTTTGTGACTCATTTATCTCGATCGAGTAGTGGATGCGATGCGATTTGGGTGGTGATTGATAGACTTTCAAAGTCAGCCCATTTCATTCACTATGATGTGAGGTGTTCGATGAAGAAAATGGCGAGAGTTTACATCGACCATGTGGTTAGATTGCATGGAGTGCCTGTTTCGATAGTGTCTGACAGAGATCCAAGATTCACATCTAGATTTTGGAAGAGTTTGCAAGCAGATATGGGTTCGAGATTGGCAATGAGCACTGCTTATCATCCTCAGACAGATGGCCAATCTGAGAGAACCATTCAGACTTTAGAAGATATGCTGCGAGCAATTGTGATGGATTTCGATGGTGGCTGGCAGGATTCGCTATCCCTAGTTGAGTTTTCTTTTAACAACAGCTACCAAGTGACTATCAGGATGGCTCCATTTGAAGCGTTGTATGGTCGCAAGTGTAGATCTCCGATCTGTTGGGAAGAAGTTGGTGAGAAACAGCTTTCAACCCCTGAGTTTGTGCAGCATATGAGAGATCAGGTTTTGTTGATTTGAATTAGAATGAAGGTTGCACAAGATCGCTTCACTAGCTATGCTAACAGAAGACGCCGACCTCTGGAATTTGAAGTTGGTGATCGAGTGTTCCTCAAGATTTCTCCTTTCAAAAGTGTTATGAGGTTCAGATTTAAAGGTAAGTTAGCTCCTAGATTCGTTGGTCCATTTGAAATTGTTGAAAGGATTGGACAGTTGGATTATAGATTGCAGCTGCCTGATGAATCAGCAGCGATACATGATGTTTTTCATGGTCAATGTTGAGAAAATATGAGGCAGATCCTTCCCATTTGTTGAGGACTGATGAAGTTGAGCTAGATTCTGCTTTGAGCTATGTTGAATATCCAGTATAGATTCTGGATAGGAAGGAAAAGCAGTTGAGGAATAAGATTATTCCGTTGGTGATTGTTCAATGGAGTAAGCATGGCCGAGAGGAAGCTACCTGGGAGGTAGAGGAGAAGATGAGACAAGAATGGCCTCATCTGTTTGAGCTTTGACAGTGGACTTGTGTTGGTGAGTTTTGATGTTTTGGAAATTCTTCCCTATATTTGCCTTTGATTTTGAGGACGAAATCTCTTAAGGTGGGGAGAATGTGAGGATTGAGATTCGAAAAATTTTGATTTATCGAGAGTTATGGATTTTCGAATTTCAGATTTTGGTGTAGAGTTGTCCAGCTTTGAGTCGCCAGGCACTATCGGGAGAAACCTGTGTTGAATTGGAGTTGATTCGTTGAGTCCTTCGATAGAGATCTAGTCCCAGTTAGTATTCAAGCGTGAGTACTCAGTTGAGGTGTTAGCGAGTGACATCTGAGTAGTAGTGACTGGCGCGAGTGGCGATGCATCGTCGTTTTGCAATTTAAGATGTCTCGCTAGTGGGTGAAATCTGTTCAATGGCGTGACCAGATGTAAACACGGGTAAACGATGCTGGGTAGCTAGCGAGCGCTGATATGAGAGTAACGAGAGACATCTGTTAGAGTTAGCGCGCGGATGTGAGAAGCTGCCACGTGTTGGTCAACACATCTGAGTTAACTGCTATTGTTAGCGCTGTTCAGATGTTGCTAGTGAGAGAGAGAGAGAAAGAGATCTGTTCCAGCTGTTGAAGCTCTGCTACATCGTTTTGATTAGTTAGCACGACGTCGTTTGCTGTTGTGCGTTAGCAGAGAGTAGCAAAGTCTGATTCGTGACAGCTGAGCCAGCTGTGAGTAAGCGCTGGATCCAGATTTGAGGATTCCTGTTATAGTGCAAGATGGGATCTGAGTTGTTAAGAGCAGAAGCTGGATTCGAGGATTTAAATACAAGTGCTGATCGAAACTTAGCGTATTTTGAACCCGATATTTCCTATCTCATTCACTGATACCCTCGAAACCCTTACTGTTCACCGAGCACTATTTATCCGATTTGCCGTCGATTTCCGTCGTTGTTTGGAGCAAGACTGGTGGCGCTGAACTCGTCTTGCTTAGCTCTTTCGATTGTTACCAGTTAGGCGACCTGATTCGACGTGTAGGAGGAGCACGAAGGAATCCCTGTGTTCGTGAATTTCTGCGACAGTTGACCTGAGAATTTCTTAGTTCATTTGAGCTTCTGGGTAAGAATTCCTTACTGTTTTGAGCTCAGTTCTAGTTGTTAGAACCAGCGTTGATGGATAGAACCAGATATGAGTTTTAACCGTAGGCAGTAAGGTGTAGAAGTTCAGATTTGAGCTAAGTTATGAGATGTCTTGACAGATTTGAGTTCCCAGGCAGTGCCTGCTGTGTTTGCAGAGACCAGCGAAGAAGTAGATTTGTGAAGGCTGTGTTGCCGTGTCCTGGTGAAATATGTTGAGGTAGAAACTGAGATCAGAGGTACGAATTGAGCTTCTGATTACAGCTTTGGCATAAGCGTGTAGTGTTTTGAAGCATGAATGATGCTCTGTGGAATCTGTTTGTGTGATTATTGTGCTTTACGTGAACAGTTGGGGCTCATACCTGGATTTATATGTTCCGTTTACGTAATTTGTGCATGTTGAAATCAGATTTGAATTTCATGGCATACATGCACACATATTGAGCCTGATGATTGATTGAGAACCCGAGAAAGAGCCACGTTGTGATCGGCAGACAGATGTGACGTGCCTGAAAGGTCCAACGCTATCATCGGAGTGGTGATCGACTGATTCGTCGTGTCTGAATACCACCGAGATGTGATGGGTAATTGAGTGGCCAGTCCTGAAGATCACAGACCGATGATTTCCATCGGCTGATTGGCTGTGCGTGGTATAGAGGCTCGCCTTTGATTTGCCAGCTGACTCGTTGGCCTAGATTGACCGATTCTTTGACAACCCTCATGCATTCATGTTTTGATATACTGCATGTTTATGAGTTGCTGTTGTCTTAGTACTCTTCGTACTGAGGTTTGACCTCGTATTTCTTTTCCTGCTTTTGTGTTCTTGGGTCTGTGTTACCCATTGCAGGAGATACAGGTAATCTGGCTGGACAGAGTGGAGCTTTAGCTAGTAAATCCCCGTTTGGTTGAGTCCCATAGTATTTATATTATATTGAGCCAGGGGATGTCCTGTGCCTTTATGTATTTGGGGATCTGTAGTTTGAGATTTGTTTTGATTACCAGTCTGTTGTTTGGATTTTGAGTAAATCCTATTTTGAGTATGAATATTTTGAATGATGTTTTATTGTTCAGGCCCAAACATTTGAAAATTTTTAAACCCTATTTTATGCTTCCGCGATTATGTGCTTAATTGTATGGTTAATCCTAGTTGATTAGCACTAGGCCTGACATCCTTCCCACCAAATCATGGCGTCATCTCTTAACATGTAGATAGCACACCTAGGCCTATCTAAATCTGGCATCTGGAGGTACTCAAAGATAACCTCCATCGATTTGATCCAACTTTCAGCAACTAATGGATCCGTTGTACCACTAAACTCCTTCGGCTTCTATCTTCTAAGCTTTTCTTGGGGATCATCATGGCTTGGTCCTCTACTGCTAGAAGATTGGCCATTACCCCTGCCGGTTTGCTCTACCAGCAGTCTCAGGAGCTGAGCGATACTAGCATTACTATCAGGGCTGGTTTCCTCTAAGTGATTACCTGTTCTACCTCTTCCTCTTCCTGATATCTTATAATCTGTATCCCGTAATCCACCACATATAATTATCAGAACATGCTAAAAATTAAAGACAATGCTCTAAAAAATAAACTCACAGCTTTGGAGAAACGGTCGATGAAATCTGATCCAACTGACGGGGAATGTGTTTATCTCAGGAACATTGCTCTGATACCATGTTGTGACGCCCAAACCCACGGGGTCACGGATTTGAGGTGAATTAAAATTTTGAAATAAAAGAAGGGCTGAATGATAATTTGTTATAAGCTGTATTTCTTATAACTTAAAAGAATTTCGAAACACAAATACAAATCTGACATACACACGTTCGGCGCCAAGTACTGAAAATTTGCGGAAAACAGATTTCATATATATATACTACAAATGCGATATTACAACATCTAAAATTATATATGAATTTACTAATGTTGCAATAGATCTAATATAGATGTCTAAGATAAAAGACAACAACAGCTAAGACACGGAAAACGTTGTCCATAGATAAACACTTCACCACCCAGCTGTCTCAGCTTCCACCTTCCGCTTGTCCCTTAACTGTCTCGCCTGTACCATTTTAAAAGCTAATGAGCCTAGGGGCTCAGCAAGTAAAATCTGAGTAATGAAAAAGTCATTTAACGAATGCAGACATCTGAACAATTACATAACTGAGTTTAAAGGAACTTCATTTAAACGTAAACATTATTTCGTAAACTTTCTTAAAACTTCATAAAACTTTCTTTCATCTCTTGGATGCAGGGACAATAACCCAGATCCCTTCATTTAATTTCTTGTACTTTATGATTTATGGCTTTGAAGCTCTCCTTAGGTCCGTTGTGCACTTGATCAAATGACTTCTGATATCAGTTCTAGCATATAGATCATTGTGAAGGGGCAATAGACATCTGGAAAACTGCTCACCCTTCCTTTATGAAAGGGCAACTGACATCTGAACAGTTGCTCACCCTTCCTTTATGACCGTCTGTTATCTATGCCATAAATCCTTAAAAATAAACTTTCATTCCTTTAAACTCTTATATTTTGAAATCTCCTTCGAAAATCACCGGGGTTCATTTCTTTTAAAACTCGCTTCCATAAATCCTTAAAAATAAACTTTCATTCCTTTAAACTCTTATATTTTGAAATCTCCTTCGAAAATCACCGGGGTTCATTTCTTTTAAAACTCGCTTCCCATTTTAAAACTTACTGAGTATCAGATTTGACTACTGGAAAATGATCGCTGAAATGCAAACAGATTTCTCTAAAGGAAACTCTACTGGAAAGCAAAATAGATCTCTATCATGAAAACATATTCTATACTAGAAATTGTTGGGGAACCGCGACGGATCCGGATCGCGCCTCCCGGCGAGGCAGTGGAAGAACAAAAACAATACCGGGAGACGATCAATACGATTTAAATTACAAACATGCTATGACATTCATAGGGCGTTTAGATCACTACCTTGCTGGCAACTCGTGCCTGGTTCCGACCAGTTTCTCGAGGAAACCGACACTTCACGGTAGATTGCGGTAGATAACGTCAATCAGGTCCACGACCGGAGACGGGATTCCTTCGTCAGCCTGCACTAGAAGGCTTGACGAGATCGGCACGGACGGATTCTCCTCGTCAAGTTGGCCGGAACAAATTCCGGCGGCACGTGGCGGCGACGGCGGCGGTGCACAAGGGCGGCGGCGGCGGCGGCTTATGAGAGGAGGGAAGGGGTGGCGGCCTTGATGATTAGGTTAGGGTTTGTGTTGAGTTGTGAAGCCTAGGCTTAAGTCTATATTAAATAGAATTAAAGATGGACTTGGACCGGCCCAACGGCCCCGGGTCCAACGGATGAACATTCAGTTCATCCCCATCACCGAGACTTCATTATAACTCCAATCGCCGATCAGATCGGACCGATCGACTCAGTTTCCAAAACTGAATACTATGATCTGAAAAACCATTTTTCAGAACCCCAGTGCAAAATGACCGTTTTGCCCCTCAACAACAGGAAATCACGATTTGACCCCTGTTGACTTTTAGGAAGTCGCACTCCCCAAAATCCCCTTTGTATGCTCAATACATTGAGTTGAGTGTCCGTGCAGGAATCTCAAATCCAGTACTTGTGTGACCCTCAATGGTTCAGGGATACAGCTAGCCGTGGGCCCATAACCATTGTCGCTCCGGAATCACAATTCCGGACTTGCCCATCGGGTCATGGTAAGAGCATCTAGCAACATCGCCCCATGATCCCCTAGGTATCACTGATACTGCCTGCAAGAACCAGTTGGTCGTGGTTAGCATACAGTATGGTCCTTTCAATCCATATATCCCGATCAGATCAACGACCATGGTAAATCGAGAGTCGCTATAGATCCGATAGCTATGCGTACATCTTGGAGATCGAATAGTGACATCGCGAGTGTAACTAGGCAAACACATTTACCTAAAACACTTCTAGTACTCTGGCCAGAGATTTATACACTATCGTTTCCTCAGATAACATAGGATATCCACGCATGTCTGCGAGCGGTGAATCCTCGACAACGATGCATCGACTCCTACATGCATCGGGGTCTCACCCAATCCCGACGCCTTTTGACCCCAAGAGAGTCGGCAAACGGGTCAAAGTGAGACGCCTATCACGTAGAGTCTCAATGACGTTTCGAGTCGTGAGGACTAATCAGTACAACCAAGACCTCAGACTTATCCACTCGACAAATGGTAACCACTTGAAAAGTCCGAACGAGGGTAGTTCGGTAGATCACCAGGTCACTATCTATCTGCATGCTCAGAACATCACAATGTTCCCTACCAATGAAACATGGTACTTCGCATCGCAGATACTAGTCTCATGCTCGGGCGGCCTTATCCTCATTTTGACGGCCCAATCGACTAGGAACATGTTCAGAATACACAGTGACTATTAGATGTGTTTCATGATAGCCGTCATACCCACTATCACATCTAACATACACCTTAGTTTCTAGGTCTTTACTCAACACAGTTGTTAATCATCATACAACACAATGAAAGTAAAGAATGCCATATAAATAAAAGCGAATATCATATATAAAGATTGTCATACACAAGAGTCTATGAACCCACACGCCACAAGTTGGCTAGTTGGGCATCTACTCTAACAATCTCCCACTTGCCCTAAAGCCAACTACTCATCAGACGCAGTCCCATTGTTTCGCGATGTTTTTCAAACAACGGTCCAGGCAAGGGCTTCGTAAGTGGATCAGCAACGTTGTCTGCAGAGGCGACTCTCTCAACTGCTATGTCGCCTCTAGCCACAATATCCCGGATTATGTGGTATTTCCTCAGTATGTGTTTGGATCTTTGGTGAGACCTAGGCTCCTTTGCTTGCGCAACGGCACCCGTGTTGTCGCAGTACACCGGGACTGGACCAACTCCATTAGGAATGATGCCCAACTCTTGGACAAAATTCCTTATCCAAACGGCCTCCTTAGCAGTAGCTGATGCTGCGATGTACTCAGCCTCAGTGGTTGAATCCGTAATGGTGTCTTGCTTAGAACTCTTCCAAGAGAATGCACCACCATTGAGCATGAATACGAAGCCAGATGTCGACTTCGAATCGTCCACATCACATTGGAAGCTAGAATCAGTGTAGCCTTGCAATTTTAGTTCACCACCCCCATAGACCATGAACATATTCTTAGTCCTTCGTAAGTACTTAAGAATATCTTTCACGGCCTTCCAATACATTTGGCCTGGATTTTCTTGGTAGCGGCTCATGACACTCAGAGCATATGCGACATCCGATTTAGTTGAGATCATACCATACATAATACTACCTATTGTCGAGGCATATGGCACACATGTCATACTCTCTATCTCCTCATCAGTATTCGGACACATAGACTTAGATAGAGTGACCCCGTGGCACATAGGTAGGTGTCCTCTCTTGGACTCTTCCATTGAGAACCGCTTAAGTATGGTATCGATGTAGGTCGCTTGGGTGAGTCCGAGCATCCTTTTCGATCTATCTCTATAGATCTGTATTCCTAGAATATATGATGCTTCACCCATGTCCTCCATCGAGAATCTACTAGACAACCATACTTTAGTTGACTAAAACATTCCTACATAATTCCCAAGTAGAATGTCATCAACATAAAGTACAAGGAATGCCACAACATTCTTAACTACCTTCTTATACACACATGGCTCCTCGAGATTCTTGATGAAAAAAAATTCTTTAATTGTTTCATCAAATCTCAGGTTCCAACTTCTCGATGCTTGTTTGAGACCGTAGATCGATCTTCAAAGTTTGCATACTTTATGCTCACTTTCCACAGATGTGAAACCCTCAGGCTGCGTCATATAGATCTCTTCCTTAATGTTTCTATTAAGGAATGCAGTTTTCACATCCATTTGCCATATCTCATAGTCGTACCATGCGGCTATGGCTAACAAGATTCTAATTGACTTGAACATTGCGACTGGCGAGAAGGTTTCATCGTAGTCAACACCTTGCCTTTGAGTGTAACCTTTCGCGACCAGTCGTGCCTTGTAGGTCATTACCTTATCATCAGGCCCAAGTTTCCTCTTGTATACCCATTTACACCCAATAGGAACGATTCCTTTGGAAGGATTAACAAGAGTCCAAACTTGGTTAGCATGCATTGAGTCAAAATCAGACTGCATTGCTTCAAGCCATAAGTTAGAATCAGCATCGGAAATTGCCTCCTTGAAAGTGCTTGGATCAGATCCAACAACTTGATCACTTTGATCATCTTCAAGGAGAAAACCATATCTCTCAGGAGCCCTAGGAACCCTTTCGGATCTCCTAGGTGCGACCATTTTTGGTATTGGCTCTGGAGGTGCGGGAGACTCATCTGGTACTTCGATTGGATCTCGAACCTCTTCGAGTTCTACTATTTTGCCCTTTCTATCAAGTAGAAATTCCCTTTCCATAAAGGTGGCATTCCTAGAAACAAACACTTTTGTTTCGCTCGGATAGTAGAAGTAGTATCCAATGGAATACTTTGGATACCCAATGAAGTAGCATAGGATGGATCTCGTATCCAGCTTATCTCCCACTGTCTGCTTCACGTAAGCAGGACATCCCCAAATCCTCATGTATGAGTACTTGGGTGGTTTGCCCATCCATATCTCATATGGAGTCTTATCCACTGCCTTGGTGTGGACATTGTTCAACAACATTACCGCAGTTTCGAGCGCATAGCCCCAAAACGAGGTAGGAAGTTCAGTGAAGCTCATCATAGATCGAACCATGTCCAACAAGGTCCGATTACGACGCTCCGCTACACCATTGAGCTGTGGTGTGGCCGGAGGGGTCCACTGTGAGAGAATCCCATTCTCTTTCAGATAGTCTTGAAATTCAGCACTTAAGTATTCACCACCTCGATCGGATCGAAGTGCTTTAATACTTTTGCCTAATTGATTTTCTACTTCAGCCTTGAATTCTTTGAACCTTTCAAATGATTCAGACTTGTGCTTCATTAAGTACAAGTACCCATACCTAGAGTAATCGTCGGTAAAGGTGATGAAGTATGTGTGACCGTATTTAGTACCAATACTAAACGGGCCGCACACATCAGTATGGATCAAATCCAATAGGCCTTGAGCACGCTCAACCATGCCCTTGAAGGGTTGCTTAGTCATCTTTCCCTTTAAACAAGACTCACAGGTTGGTAGGGAGTTAATGTCTGACCGATCAAACATGTCACTCCTAACTAACTTGTTCATCCTACTTAGAGAAATGTGACCTAGCCTAGCGTGCCAAAGTTGTGCTGGGTTCAAGTTATCGTGTTTCCTTTTAATCGTTGTTGTATGTGCTTCGACATCGCGAGTTGGAACGTCTGTTAATTTTAAGGTGTATAAATCGTTTTCGCGTTCCCCAATTCCAATTAAACATTCATTCTTGTAAATATTGCAAATCGAATTAGCAAACATACAAGAATATCCATCACTATCAAGCATAGAAACAGAAATAATGTTCTTTATTAATTCGGGAACAAATAAAACGTTTCTCAATAACAACTTAAAATCAGAAGACAGAAATAAATAAACATCTCCTATAGCTACTGCAGCAACCCTTGCTCCATTGCCAAGCCTCAAGTGGGTCTCACCCTCTCTAAGACGTTGGATTCTTGTCATCACCTGCAAATCATTGCAGATATGAGATCCACATCCGGTATCAAGTACCCAAGAATTCGAATTAAGAGACATATTTATTTCAATATAGAACATACCTTTCGCAGTTCGCAACTGCTCGAGGTACTCCTTGCAGTTCCTCCTCCAATGCCCAGCCTTGTGGCAGTGGTGGCAAACATCCTCAGACTTGTTTGGTTTTGAAGCCTTTGCCTTTGGCTTCTTGGCGGACTTTTCCTCCTTCGCAGGGGCAGAACGCTTCTTGCTCTTGCGTCTGGGCCCCTTCTTCGCAGAGGAAGAAGAGCCCAGAAGGAGGACGGGTTTGTCCTTCTTTATGGTCCCATCAAACACTACAAGCATGTTAACCACCTCTTCAAGGGTGGCTTCCAGCTTGTTCATGTTGGAGTTGACCACAAAGGGGTCGAATGCAGCGGGTAGCGAGAGGAGAAGTACATCCACCGACAGCTCATGTGGAAGTACGATATCAAGGCCCGACAGCTTTTCAACGAGCCCAATCATACGAACCCCATGATCGCGGACCGAAGTCCCATCGCATGGAGTTGACCACAAAGGGGTCGAATGCAGCGGGTAGCGAGAGGAGAAGTACATCCACCGACAGCTCATGTGGAAGTACGATATCAAGGCCCGACAGCTTTTCAACGAGCCCAATCATACGAACCCCATGCTCGCGGACCGAAGTCCCATCGCGCATGCGGTTTGTCATAAGCTCCTTGACAGCCGTGAACCTCTCATGTCGAGAGTTCTCCTCGTACAGTTCCTTGAGATGAAAGAGTATGGCAGAAGCATACTTTGTCTTCTCAAAGCGCCGTTGCATTTCGTTGGACATCGATGCCATCACATAGCATCGAGATTTAATATCGTCGTCCCGCCATTGGTTAAGCGTAATCAGATCCTCAGG
>KV013987.1:15967-34808 GCA_001598015.1 Dorcoceras hygrometricum
TATTTTCCGCATGATTTTTAAATCATACCAGATCTGTCTCCGGTGCTCAGATGATTTTATATGTTCAAGAACAACGAGCTATTGCAGCTCAAGTTAGTATCAGCAGCTAGCAAAATTCTTTAGAAAGGTTTTTAACAAACACGCTCTTGCTGCTGTTCTTTCTTATTGATCCTTATTTTCGGATCAACAAGTGGTATCAGAGCAGGTTTTGTTCTTGAACGAGCACTGATTTTAAACCACATGTGCTATGATTTTAATGTTTTAAAGTTTTTGAGAAACTTATTTTATGAAGGCCAGAATCTGTTTTTATGTAGAACCGGTTTTTCGTTTGATGAACTGTCGGGATGCGCGAGTCTCGGGCAGATGCCAAGCTTCTATTTTCGTTGTGCTGTAAGATCACTTGGAGCGAGGCTCAGTGACAAGCACATGGGGCGAGATAGAAGAATGAAAAATCTGAGCTGTTCTCTGTACTGGTTCTTCATAATTTTAAAGCAACTCAGTAGCACGTGTTATTTGAAATATTTGTATGCTCTGATGTGTTTAAATGTTCTGTTTTTGCGGATTCCAGCTGATGCAAAATTTTGAGTTTAAAAATGATTTGAGCTCATGTTATAAAAGACAGGGAGAGTGGCGTCACTGTCATTTATAATTTTGAGATATGCATCAGCTTCGGTTTTTGAAAATCATATAGTGTTGCATGTGGTGCTTCCCAAAGCTGTTTTCGTTTTTCAAAGTTAAAACTCCTGCTGTTACATTGTTTTTGTTGTAACAGTGTAGGGAGAGCTTTTGTTTTTAAAATCGGGAAGTCCAGCAGTTCATTCTCTTTTTGATTCCCACAAAAAGGGAGAGAATTGTTAGAACATGCATTGTTTGTTTAAGGTTTTGTGTAAATCAAAAAGGGAGAGATTGTTGGATCTGTTTTTACAGATCCTGATTAAGTTTTGAATTACACAAAACCTACTGTTGTTACTCTAACAATTCTACTCTAGTGCGCAGATTTCAGGTCGAAGAATATATTCAGCAGATGGTTCACATTATAAATGTTCAGCAGTTGGTTTGATGTTCATAGATCAGCAGTTGAATTAGCGATGGAGACGTCCAGAGTTGATTCAGTTGTTTGTAATCAGGCGATGGCCAAAGTTGAACCAGCTGGAGCATAATAATCTAGCAGATGATGAAGATCAGCTGCAAGCGCTTAAGAGCAAAGTGAACCAGCTGGTACAGGAATAGAGAAGCGCGTTGAAGATTTAGTTCGAGATGATGAAGATCAGCTGGAGGCGCAAGAGAAGAAGATTCGAATTATAAGTACTGCTGATGAATCTATCAGCAGTCGTGTTTATAAGTACTGTTGACGAATCTGTTGACAGTCGCTATTCAAGAAGCTGGATGCTTAGCGAGATGATGAAGATCAGCTGGAGCGAAGTGAAGTAGCGAGATGATGAAGATCAGCTGGAGCGCTAAGATTGGATGACATCAGCAGTGACGTCATCATTCAGCAGGAAGCTACAGTTGGATATTCAGCAGATGTGATTCAGCAGAAGAAGCAAAGCGCAAAAGATGATGCGACGTCGTGTTAAGAATCAGCAGATGAAGAGAGATGTTAAAGAGAAGCGACGTCGTAGAGGAGGAGTTTCAGCAGAGAGCTACTGTTCATCAGCAGATGCTATTTGAAGATTAGCGATTGCAAAACGATGTCGTTTACATAAGTTGATACGACAGCGTTTTGCTCTTGCGTTAAAGATTCAGCAGGAAGACTTTACGCTTATATTCAACCAGTCGCAAGGAATCAGCAGGTAGCAACAGTACTTCCAGTCGAAAGCTTATATGATTCAGCTGTTGCTACACATTCATTCAGTCGAAAGATTCAGTCGCAATATTTCAGCAGAAGCGCAAGATAAGCAGTAGTCGACTTGAATCAGCTGAAGCGAAGCAGTTGACAATTTACGAAGAGTTGCGAGAAATGGATGTCAACTGCTGAGCTCAATTCAAAATGGAGAAAGCGACAGTAGCCTGCAAAAGAAAAGGACGCAAGTACTGTTCTTGTGTCGGTACTTTACAGAGGAGCGTTGCACAATTATAGAAAGAAGACAAGATAGCCTTCTGGAGCGCTGAAGAGTTTTGGAAGCTTTCCAACGGGAAGATATTTTACAAAGGCTATATATTCGAGGCAAAGCCCTTTGAAGAAGTGTCGGTACATAGAGAACGAGACGTTGTGCGTTCGTTCAGTTGGTGCTACTACATACTGTGGGAAAAATATATTGAATATACAGTGCACCAACAGAGGGAAAATAATCTGAAGTGAAGCTGTCAACTAATCATTCGAGAGAGAGTTTCATTGCAGTTGACAGTGTAACTAGAATTAGCTTGTTAGAGCATTTCCCTCGTGTGTGAGAAAAACAGAGAGTTGAGCGTTCATTGTATCAATCTCACACACCCGGATTCATTCACAACTGTTTGTGAATGAATCTCGAAATATCTTCACAGATCCCGTCCAAGCATGATGACGTAAAACTCTTGTGTATGTAGTTAGTCACACAGTTTCGGCTGATGTGCAGTTATGAAGTAGTGGATCCTTCCGAGGTGGAAGAAGGGGAGATGTAGGATGTTGATATCCGAACTTCCATAAACAAATTGCTGTGTATCGTGCTCTGTTATTCATTCAGCAGTCTATTTACTTAGCACGCATTGCACGTTTACATTCAGCACGCACGCATATGCATATCAGCACTTGTTATGTATTTAGCATACGCATTTACAGTTCAGCACTTAGCATTTGCATATCAGCAGCACACACAAGCACGAGTCTCGAACAGATTTATGTTGTACATAAATCTGTTTGAGTTGTTTTAAAATATAGGATTCAGTTTTGGTATTTTCCGCATGATTTTTAAATCATACCAAATCTGTCTTCGGTGCTCAAATGATTTTATACGTTCAAGAACAAACGAGCTATTGCAGCTCAAGTTAGTATCAGCAGCTAGCAAAATTCTTTAGAAAGGTTTTTAACAAACACGCTCTTGCTGCTGATCTTTCTTAGTGATCCTTATTTCCGGGGACCAACACTACCAGTTTTCAGTGATCGATCTTTGATCGAAAGCAAAGTATAAAAGCTGTTTTAAAGTAAAGGGAGTAAAGTTTCAGTTTTAAGGACTTATGTCATAGAGGACCCGATCACCCAGGAAGGGACCAAGATATTATGGTACTACTGTAATATCCCTTCAGAGCATCTATACCATAAGTCACTTAGTACAAAGCAATTCAGATCCGATGTTCCGATCTGTCTTATCAGTAGCGAGATTTCAGATTCAGATGTCTTCCTTTAATTTATGTATTATGATACAGTTATGCCTGCATTTTACGTGATATTTGTTATCCTCGATTTTACTCGTTGAGCCCCTAGGCTCACTAGTTTTCTCGGTGCAGGTGAGTAGCTCAGGGGCAGGCGGGTGGCGCAAGTTGAACCAGATTTGGGGGCTGCGTGTGTTTGTTAATGGCCAGCGTTTCCGTGTAGTCATAGCTGTTGTTGTTTTTGATCTTTTGTCAACTGTATTAAGATCCATTACAACAATAGAGGAATTCATATAGAGTTCCAGTAGTTGTAATATCTGATTTTTTTTGTAATCGAAATCTGAAGTCTTATATTTCAAATCTATTTCTACTGTTTACTTTTGGCGACATCTGCTTTATTTCAGTTTTCTGTAAGGAAATACAACTTACTCTATTTCGAATTTAGTCCTTCTATTTCTTTCGATTTTTATTTACTTCAATTCCGTTGATTCCCATGGGTTTGGGCGTCACAAATACAATCTCACCCAAACTGGTACTATGTGCACACACGCATCTTCTGAGAGTCTCTCGCTCTCCTCTGAGTTCTTGAGAGCCTCTCTTCATCTTCAGTTCAGGAGTAGGTGAGACTATTTATTATCTTTGACTTGTCAAAAATGGCGTTTTGTCGTACTATAGAAATCAGTTTGAACCTCTTCTATTCAGTCTTGAGTAATGCTTGTTCAAACTACATTCCGAACTGGTAGCATGTGCTAATCTGATCTGAATTTCGTTCTGATACGTTCTCTTCAATAAACTCTTCCCTTCTTATATGAACTGATATGATGTGAAGCTCAGACCTGATCTGGTCACCGAACTACACTACTCTTCTTCATCTGAACTACTCTGTTCTACTCAACCGCTCATGTTCTGAGTCTAATCTGAACTGATATGAGCTGCTCTGTTCTGAGCTCTTTTATTTGCTTTGCTCTACTTTGTTCTGATTTGATCTACGCGAATAGTTACGCTCTAGATAAACATGCGTGGGACATGTCTAAATCTCGAAAAACCAGTGCAATTAACCTCGAAGAAAAGGGTCAACCTTGGTATTAACGTCAGCCTCCAAATCTCGGTTAGTCAGTAAGGCCCGCCATAGAATCCGCTCAGACATGATAGTACGGGTAACACGCCTGTGATAGTCGCCAAGCCCTCTATAAATATTCAGGTATGCTTCACTACACCCATTCACAAATTCATAAGTTCTCGGCTTTACATACGCCCTTGTTCTCTATTTCCGAGCACACGACCTGACTTAAGAATCGGAGGGGTTTCGTCGGAAACACTTCTGGCGTCCTCTGATGTGTTTCTGTTGTTGTAGGTGATCCATCATAGCACATTCCCGCTCGTTCATTCAAGTAGTCCGGAGCTCGAGGACTGACCTCCCGTGCAGAGATCTCCCGATCTGGTGACAGCTCGCGGCTGGGAAAATTCTGTTACATCTGATCAAATATGTGTTTAACAATAAAGTTTATTTGTATTATAATTGCATTAAATAATACATAATATCAATAATTAAATGTTCCAAATTTCATTACTCCCCTATTACAATTTAGAACTTCTCTTGTGCATATCACCAAAATCATCTACAAGTGAGTTTACTGACCTCTCTACAATGTGATTCTCGGTACACTTGCTGACAGTAATTAAGAAATTTAACGTCCATCTTATTACAATGGATATTGACTATAATCAGAGCAGAAATTATCGACATGTGGCGGCCGTTGATATTGGAAGAATCAGTACAGTGTATCGACTCTAAACATAAATGGATAGCCTTTTGACTTTGGTTGCTCGCCAACCATTGATTGGGCTCTAAGTCCTTTTCATCGGGGGCAACCATCTGCGGATCACGTTTAGGCTTCACCATGCACGAAACATAGACCATAGCGGTTTGTGAAGGATCTTTTTCATGTTGCAATTGGTGATCATCGCCATAAATAGCCTCCCAAGAGCCTTGTTGGATATGTGGTCTATTCAACTCAGGATGATCTTACACCAGGTAAACCATGGCTAACCGGTTCACGAAGGATTCTTGGACTAACTCATATAGTGACATACTGTTTTGTTCTCCCAGCACTTGGTTTTCTAGGGGTGGATATGGCCCTGGTTGGTTCTGTCACCTTTAAGAATGGACTGACTTTTTATACTTGACTTTTGTTTATCAAAATTTTATCCCCTAACCTAATGTCATTTCTCTCACTCATTTTCCTTGATCCCAGGGAGAGAAATTCTGCTTGCAATGACAGTAAAAATTGCAAGCCAGTTATATATATACATTTATATTCACATTCTTGACAAGAAATCTTGGCTGGGCATCATTGTTACTATGTTATAACTAATGGACCACAACACGAAGACCAACAGAGCAGGCTGCAGAATGAGACTATGGGTTATTTATTATAAGCTGCAAATTTAGAAAGTACGTTTACAGACTGGACAAACTATGCACTGGATCCAAGCATGTGATGAAGAGGTAGCCCCCCTGCAGAGTACTTGCACCATTATTCAATCTTTACATGGACCAGATAGAAATAAATCCACCAAAACGATTTAGTAAATGTGTGTTTCAATTATAGGTGTTGTGGAGCATATTCTGTTTTAGAATCTTGTAAAATCAGATTACCGTTTTAATTATGACGTCTTATAGACTCGGTGGCCGAAGAGTTTTGGTTCATGAGTCGTGATAATCGGTCTCATTGTATGTAGGTAAGATGGTATAAGTCACACAGCTTATAATAGGAGCTACTGCAGGCGCTCGGATCCAACAAAAGGTGAGAATGGCACAGTACAAGCATGGACCATCAAGCTTATCAAATGCACTTTATTATTAAGACTAAATCTTGAACTATAACCATGACACATTAAAATTTGAGGGCAATCTTAGGTACTCCATTTACATCCCCAAGATTTATACATTGTATGGAACTTCCTGAATCATTGTCCCAAACAGAAAAGATCTCAAGAATTGAAAAAGAAACTGAGCCAAGCATTCAAAAAGCCAGCGGTTTTCGACTTCCAGTGCTTTTTTTCTGAATGGCCCAAATGCAGCACAGATACATCACATCAAATAATAACAATATGCCATTCCTAATCCCCATCCACGCCTTTTAAGCCTCCCCAAATACATAGAAAGATTCTCAAGTCACCCCCTTCAATATGTAGGACATACACCGAAGTCTTTTGAATCATGTGCAACAAATCAAAGTTATAAAGAAAGAAGGGAATTATGAATAAACAATAAGGTTTTCAAAAAAGTGATATGCACTAGTAGCATTCATTAAAACCAAACACTACTACGAAAAATGACCTTCCACAGGCTTTAATGGAGCCTTTGGACATTTCTTTGGCTCTCACGCCCTCAACAACTGGCTTTTTTTGCCTACTTTACTTAGCTTCTTGCTCATCACTTCCAAGCTAAAGGTATACTTTTCTTTATTTATCCAAATTCCTCCTTTGCACTATTTGCTTGGTTGTCACTACTTGAGATTTTTCTTGAACTCTTGAAAAATGGAACTTCAGCCTCTCATTAAATATCAAAATCAATATCAAGAAAAACAAGCAACCTTCACAACCCCTTATCATCACACTCACCCTTTAAGATTTAGGAACCTTATGCAGCGGGAAACTTGGATCACCATCAGTATATGTTAGTCTTCGTTTCGTGCCAGACCCGGTTATTGTATCATCAAGGACATCAATGGAGCTTGAATTAGTGGATAACGAATTTCCGGATATGTTAGATATGGGGGTGTTGGATTTCAACATTGCAATCTTTTGTAGTAGACTGTAACATGAAAATGTGTTCTCCTACCAAAATAAAGAAATTCAAGATAAACCGTCTGATAAGTAACAGCTGATTTTTATTTTATCAGTAATTAACAAAAATGCAAACCATTGTAAAGTAAAGGAACTCACTTTTTCTAGGTGCCCCCAAGATGGGATTGCATTAATCTTAATCTCAAATAACTTTTTCGTTAACTGAATATCATAAGCGGCTAAAACCGCCGCTGCTGCGATGACGGAAGGTCGATGCTCAGATACGTCGATCTCTGCATCGAAGCACTCAAACATTCAGAAATAAGTTTCTTATCCCATCCAAGTACGAGAATATAAATGTATCAAGGTTACCTTCCATTACGGCCAAGAGTAAATCAATAGCTCGAGTTATCAGTTCTTTATGCCTAAATTCCCCACAGAACTTGGTGGTGAAATAATTTAGATAAGCAAAAGGAGTGGCATAACTCATTCTCCATTCCAATGTGTTGAGAACCAATAACTCCATTTTTTGAATCACGTGTCCTTCGAAATTGTATTCATCTGTATGATATTCGGATAATCCCGGTACTTCACATTCCTCCATCTTAGCAGCGAGGGATAAACTTGCTACTGACAATAACCGAATAGCCCACAATTTTTCATCCTATCAACATCAAGAACATCTCCAAGTCACGAAACCGAGAGAATCATAAAATCTAGAGAATCCCATCTCGAGAAACGTCTATATCAGATATTTTAACGAAAGGGATTAATCAAAAAATCAAGATTTTTATTAAATTCACACTTACATCAATCCATCTTCTTGAAAAGAACCGATCAAAATAAATCATTGACAGATAGGCTGTACTTGAGTGAAATCCAAACAGACCCTTTGCCTGTAGACACACAGAAAACCATAGGTAAAAGAGCATCAAACAAAGATTGAAGCATAGTAAAACCAAGTAACGCCAGAGAAAGTACATCAAGAATCCATTTGATGGCATCCAAACGGGCGCATTTGAACCAGCTTCTTTTTTCCTTCAGTGAACACTCACTCCCACTTGCTTGAAAACTGGTCTCCCTCTGTATTAGACTTTCAATATAATCACAATCCGATTCCGAAACAGGATAAATCTCAAAGTTTTCCTCTTTCCAGTTATACTTTTCTTGCAAACAGGACTCGTTTTCGTTGCACAAAAGATTGGACAATGGAGTTCCGGAGTCCTCCATCTCGATTTCTTTTTTCCTTGCCAGCGCAAAAATACTGAGCAATCCCGGTATAGAAAAGAGTAAATTTTTACTATATATAATGGTATCGAGAATTAAAAGTTGGGGTTGAATGGGCGTTGAATGGTGGAGAGATTGAGGAAATCTTGATTCCCGAAAGCAAGAATTAAGGTTGTAAGGTAGAGGAGTGAGTGTTCTGGTGCCGCCAAATTTGGCGCATGGAGCATATCAGAGTTTTTTTTTATTATTATTGTATAACAAATTATTATTTTTTAATATGATTCAAAATTTATCATTTCTTCTTCTTCTTGTTTCTAAATTAACTCGGGAATTCAGATTCATGAATTTGTAATATGGTTTCACGAATTACATCACTATTGTATCCAGTTAGCAAATCTTTTTCGTAAGTGATCGAGAGCACCGATGCTGATTGGAAAATGAATATGGTTATAATTAGATTTTGATTATATAGAAAGAAGCAAACATATCATTGCCTATGTAGCATCAGCGACTCAGAGTTTGACACGAGATATAATAATTTTCTTTACTATTTAATTATGTGAGATAAAAAAATTCTGATTTCAAATTTACAAATTAATTGCATTGGTAAAACTAAATGCATTGTAAAACATGGATGAATCGTCTCTTTTTATTCTAAAAAAAATTAATTATTGCGTCGCGTTGGTTCATTAAATAAAATAGTGATAGGAAAATTGTACGCAGGATGTGAAATGAGTGCATTGATTACTATATTTTAGAGAGCAAAAATAGGAAATTGGTTTTTCTATTGATCAATGTAATGTTTAGTTTTGTATAATATTTTCATTTTTGTACATAAAAAATACGATTTTTTAATATATTTTTTCAAGTTATTATTAGAAAGGCATATAAGTAAAAAAGTTTCAAAGATTGTTATATAACCCTACGTTAGATAAGTTACTTTAGATGTATAACCTTGGTTAAATATTTTGTCTTATTAGATATGTATAATTTAGAGGGAGTTTGATAGACTGTCTAAGAGCTAATAAGCTCTCAATATTTTATGTAAAACTTTTTTTAAAAGTCAAAATAACATGTGTTAGAGCGTAGAAATTGCTTTAGAAAATAATTGTATCTTTCTTAAATATCCAAATATCTTTGTATCTTTTCATAAATCTCCATTGTATTAATTATTGAATCCTTATTCTAATAATTTTTTTTGTTGTTAAACATATCTGAAAAAATTATAGCTAGATTATATTATTTTGCAAAAAAAATTATAAAATAATATAAATTTTCTAAACTTAAATACATAAAATTTGTGTTATGTTGGTAGTTTAGACAATAAAAAGATTTTCTATTATCAAATATGTCAATATTTTTAAAAAAAAAATTGAAATAATTTATCCAAATATGTTATCAACTTAATTTAAAAATAAGATGTTAAAAATTTTCCGAAAGTAACAGATCAGATCGGACGTTTTAAAAGTCATTTTAAAACAGAACGAAAGTTATACGCGGTCTGAATAAGATTGGAGTTCCAATCATTCTGGTTCTTGAAAAGTTTTGAGCACCGAAAGTATATCGAGTCTAGTCTGAAATCCAAGCGGAAAATACCCAACATTCTCTTTGTAAACTGAAACTTAAAATCAGTTTAAAGCATGTATGAAAGAAAGTAGTAAACAATAAGCTGCAAAACAGATATGATACGAAAATTGTTTCTGAAAGTTCGAAAACAGCACATTCTACGTCTCCCTTCTTCCAAATTGGAAGACTCTATTAGAAAACTTTGATTTATACAACAGAACGTACAAACCCACATTAGCTGAAACTTACCATAGTGTCCAAACTGAGACTCCTAGACTCATCTCTTTGCACATATTTAACGTCTTGTTCAAAGAATATAGACACTAAGTTTACGTTTTCGTGACAAGACAAAATTTGAAAGATTTGATTGACATTCACTCAACTAATCTGTTTTGCTCTACTTCGAATATGTGATAAAGGTGTGTGTGAGAAATATTCTCTTACAGTGTATTCTCTCAGTTGTATTCTCACACACTGGTAAGTTCTCTCACTAACCTGATATCTCTTCTTCTTTCCTCGCATGGACTCTCAGATCGGACTCTATTCTTCTCTCTTTTCTTTTCTCTCATACGTATGGATGTTCGTCCTCATGCTTTTGAGAGTCTCTTTCTTATTTTCAGTTCAGGTTCGTTTCAGTTCAGTGTATGTATAGGCTCTGTACTGATACGAACGTTGGACACAAATTTATAACCGTTGAAACGGTTACTAAAAAGTTTCTGAATCTGATGTACTTGTTGTATTCTCATCGTACAGGATTAGGTAAGGTTATTTGAACTTTATCTGCTCTAAACTGACATTTTGTCATACTGGCCAAATATGTTTGAACATTTTGTATTCATTATGAGTAATACTTGTTCAAACTGCTCTATTGTTTCGAACTAGTAGTTTGTGCTGATCTAATCCGAGCTCTGTTCTGATCTTTTTTCTTTAATTAAGCTCTGCTCTTCTTATATGAACTGATCCAATGAGAAGCTCCGACCTGATCTGAACACTGAACTACATTGCTCTTCTTCATCTGAACTACTCTCATCCTGATCTGCTTTGTGCTGCTATGTTCCATACTGTCGTTTCATCTCTATTCTGTTCTGAATTATTCTTATGCCATGATCTGATCTGAACTGAACTGGTCAATTGATTTGATCTGAAGTGTTCGTTTCTATCTGAACTAAACTGCTCTAAACTGATCTGATCTCATATGTTCTATTCGAATCTGTTATGTTCTGTTTTGTTCTATTCTGAGCTGTCTCTACAACTAATACGCTCTGCTCTTCAACTGATCTGAACTGCTCTTGCTATCTGAACTGAACTACTCTTCTCAACTCTGAATTGATCCACTGTTTTTCTCAACTCTTCAGTTCTTCGTTTATACTATACAGTTATTATGCTGATCTATTCGGCTGGGTTCTGATTTGTTTTCAGCTTGGCCTACACTCTCACGTAATCAGATTAGAAACATAACAACGAGTTTTATGTATCAAAATTAATATTTGATCTGTTTCCAGATCCGACATAAGATCATATAACCTATAAGGTAATACAACATTTATAAGATATATGAGTTTATGAACTACTTAAAAATAAATTTAGTCAAATACCGTCTTAATTATTTGTTGGATCTATTTCTACATATCAGAATCTAAGTTTTGATTCACACACTGTTGTTATTCTACTAACGTTTTATGTGCGATGTGCAGTGCACTTGATTAAGGAGACAGTGAGACATCCAAACTGGAACAGTAAAGGGACGCCCAAGCTGGAACATTTAAAGATGTCTATGCTGGAACAGTGAGGGGGCGTCTGAGCTGGTACAACACTGATGAACAGGGTGCAAGGAACATCAAGCTGGTCTACTAGCTTGGTACAAAAGCAGTTCAGAGATCAAGCACAGAAAGATTCAGTGAAGACCAGAATTGTTCAAGCGCAGATCAAGTGCAGCGTACAAGTGCAGTGTTCAAGTGCCGATGAATATACAAGCGCGGTGATCAAGTGCAGGTCAGGTCACTAAGCGCAACTATGATCAGTTCATCATAGGGATCTCAGTCCTTGGGAATACTGAATTAGAACTGATCATTATATCCCAAAGAAGTTGAGATATAATAACTGGTGCTGGATTGCAGTCCTATGAGGATAAGGTTTAAAGTATCCTCGGAGAACTGGCTCAATCAACCGGTGAAAGAAATGTGTGCTTGCCGATGATTTGGATGAGGTGTCTGAATGGACCAAGAGAACAAGCAATCACACAGTGGCTCTTGACGAGAAGAAAAGAGCCGAGCTGGTAAACCAGATCAGGGGAGAGAAAACCTGATCAAGGATCTCAGCAGCTGGATGCTTATGATGGGAAAGCAGAAGGCTATTGTAGTGAAAGAAGTAACCAACTGGGAAGGAAACCAGCTCAGAAATGCGACCTGCTAAGTATAATGAACAAGCTGGCTCGAAGCAGCTCAAGAGCAGGAAAGAACGGAACAAGAGCAGCTCAAGAGCAGTGAGAAGAGAAGAAGAGAGCTTTGAACAGCTCGAAGTAAAGACCAGCTCAGTGCAAACCAGAACGGAGATAAGCTGGTAAACTGGTTAAGGTCAAACCAGTTCCGATATCATGGCAAATGCTATCAAATCTACGAGCAAAGCAATTTGAATACAAGACTACACGAAGATTGCTTTTCAGTATTCAAATTGATTTGCTTGTATTGTCTTTAGTACAGTGCTCACGTGCTTAAAGTGAAGAAAAGCCTGCAACGTATTAAAAGACAAAGGAAGCAAAGTACAACATTGTTAGAAGACTTTCAACGGCTACAACTTTGTGTCCAACGGATTAATCTCCGCGTCAGGCTATAAATAACAAAGAGCAGAGCACAAGAAGAGAGAGAGAAAAAGCGCGGACAAAAAGAGCAGTGCGTGAGAAGAGCGAAGTGTTGTGCAAATCCAAAATCTAAAACACAAGAACGCACAACACAAGCTCTGGGGAGACATTGGTGAAACCAGCTCGGACAGGCAGTTCCCAGTGTGTGAGATTTTATCTTCGAGAGATTGAACGTACACTGTAAATCTCACACACGATCCACTCACATATATTTGAGAGATCTGATTAGATTAGGTGAGTGAATAAAAAAAAACCGCCATTGTAGTCTTTGGACAGAGACGTTAAACAAGTCTATGTTGTATTTCGCACTGAAACGTTAAAGAAGTGTATGTAGCCTTTCTCATTGAGGCGTGAAAGAAGTGAAGTTAGACACACGCAGCTTGCGGGCTGGTGTGCAGTGGTGGCTAGGAGTTCTTGCGGCTACTGGTCGTAGGATCGGGTTGCAGCGGGGGCCGCTGTAATCAAAGTCTCCTAGTGGATCCTTCCCGATTGCAGAAGAAGGGTAGACGTAGGAGATTTAGCTCCGAACTTTCATAAACAAATTGCAGCGTATCGTTTTACAGCTTTCTACATTTACATTCTTACGCATTGCATATTTAACAACTGTGAAACCGTTAATGAGCTTTCGATTATAAGAGTTCAGTTTGAGTTATTCCGGTTTTATCTCATTACTCAATCTGTATTCGGTTCACTTAAGTTCAAGAACACTGAACTATTGTAACTCAAGTTTCAACTTACCAGATCGCATGTGTGTCGGACCAGCTTGCAGAGCAGCTGGCAGTACACCCATACAATCGGTTCCAAGTTGCATGCTGTTTTTGTCTCTTTCAAAATTTTAAATTGCACGTGACTTAAGGGTTCTATGTCTTAGGTTGTGTGAGAGCCTACGTGAGTTGTGTGAGAACTCACGGACACCCCCCATTTTAGATCCCAACATATGGAATCAGAGCTCTTTTGTGATCTGGTAGCCCGAATAATGGGACCAACATTATTTACTCTGAAACTGAAGCACAACTTCATTAACCTTATGTAAAAACAAACTAATGCTTGCTTCACGTTATTTTATCCCAATTACTGATAAAAAGGTTAAAATTAACCATAATTATTGATTAAAATTCTATTAAACGACAAAATCCTAGTAGCCCATTAATTACAAACATATTCCTGTAAAGTCCCAATCAGATAAGCAGTCTTATAGTTACAATTTTGGTAATATGGAGAAATAAATCATCACATATTTATCATACATACATACGTGTATATATATATATATATATATATATCGACCATCTGATATCGACCATCTGCAATATAATATACTCAGTCCCTCACCCCGACTGGATTAATAGAAATGCCAAGCAGCAGCTCTCTTCTTTTCTGAACAATATAGCAATTTAATAATTTTTGTGAATTCTGATAAGCGGAAATAAATATAAATATAAAATAAATATGTGTGTATGTGTGTGTATTTTGCACATGTAGGTCAGTGAGGACACAAGATCCAAAACTGGATAATTTATGATACCCAGTGGGAATGAAGTTACATAAGACTGCAATAATATTGTATGTATAGTGACAATATTAATCTATTTTTACTTTTATTTTTTTATTTGTTTAGTTACACGGGATCATTTGGAATATAATTGAACGCAAGTCTCTCTCTTATTGGGAATGATTTATATCAATAGATGCGACATAAAATTTATTATTCATTGAATGAACTATGGAAGAAAGAATGAAGTATACTATTCACTAGCATTTATCAGATATAGAACAAGCATATGATAGTTGAAGCAAAAGTCGATCCAATTATTAATTATAATTAAACCTCTGCAATGTCGGTTTCGAACATCTCTCTCTTCGATCACTCTCATTGTAACATTTTATTTCAGAACAATTTTCTAGTTGATCACCACATGTAAAATCAATTTCATGATATATAATATAAATTTGATATTGTAGATATCCTGTGTGAGCATCTTTGTCGGTGCCTAACTAAAACCTGGCACCGTGTTTTATGTGAGTGTACCACATGAGTAATATATATATATATATATATATAAATATACAAATTTGATATGGTGGGCACCCAACATGGGCACAGGCTGACGTGGCAGCACCTGAAAGTGTCACGTCAGCCCGGTACCCACATGGTGTGGCTTTGTCGATGCTTCATGTGTTTCAGAACAATTTTCTAGTTGATCACCACATGTAAAATCAATTTCATGATATATAATATAAATTTGATATTGTAGATATCCTGTGTGAGCATCTTTGTCGGTGCCTAACTAAAACCTGGCACCGTGTTTTATGTGAGTGTACCACATGAGTAATATATATATATATATATATATAAATATACAAATTTGATATGGTGGGCACCCAACATGGGCACAGGCTGACGTGGCAGCACCAGCAAGTGCCACGTCAGTCTGGTGCCCATGTTATATATATATATAAAGTTGATGTGGTGGACGTCCACAATGGACGCCTGTGTGGGCGCCTGAGATGCTCAGCCGAACATCTCATGAAATTGCTACGATTTTCATGAGATGTTTGGCTGAGCATATCAGGTGCCCACACAGGCGCCCATTGTGGGCGCCCATAATATCGGCAATATATATATATATATATATATCATGTGAGATATATATATATATCATAAACCATGAAAAGTTGGTGTATACTGGTGGACGTCCACAATGGACGCCTGTGTGGGCGCCTGAGATGCTCAGCCGAACATCTCATGAAATTGCTACGATTTTCATGAGATGTTTGGCTGAGCATATCAGGTGCCCACACAGGCGCCCATTGTGGGCGCCCATAATATCGGCAATATATATATATATATATATATCATGTGAGATATATATATATATCATAAACCATGAAAAGTTGGTGTATACCAGTGCTCTGATCCTCGTTATGATAACAACAAACAAATTGATGGTGTACCAGTCAAGTAAATTTTTTCCTACATATTGAAAATAACTATATATCTATAATGATGACGGAAGCTGAAGATCGAGATATTTAATTTGAAGCAATGCAAGAAAAAGACCAGGAGACTATGCATGAGATTTCAACATGAGCAAAAAACTAAAAGTTCCAAGGATGATTTAATTGGTTGTGAACCAAGACATTTACTTAGGTGATTACAAGATATGCGTCTCTATGTTTCTGTGACCCTCAAAACTTCATCCGTATACTTGTTTTTTGTGAATTTATTATGTACGACTGATGTTGCACTATTTGTTAAAAAGACTCAAAATATTGATTTATTAATCAAGCCGTGCCTCGTTTTCATGTCGTGTGGCGTATTCACTAATACATCTTATAGCAAGGCTTGTGTTCTTGTAAGTATTTGATCGAGGTTTTATTCCACTATTTGAATTTATACGTAAAGATTCGATCGAGCCTGATGAGTTCAGTTTATCTATTTCCTATTGTGTTTTTTTTTAAAAAAATAATTTTATTTTTTATTTGTTACGTATGTTAAATAAGTAATCTGTTAAACTTTCAATTCTTTTGGGCCATTAATTTGAGTTTTGAGGCACAATGGTTGTATCGAATACTCACTGGCACGGTGTGACATTGTTAACCATAACCATACAACTTTCAGTTTTTTCCATCACACATATATTTTTAATAATAATAATAATAATTGGTGGAATGGTATAATTGGTGATGGGTGGGAGCGGGTTCACGTGAGCCAGAAGCTGGACCACCATGAGCTGGAAAATATCATAATTCAAACCAATACGCTCCTTCTCTTATTTATCATAACTAAATTCATATATTATTCAACCATAACGATGCATATGGCACCACCCACAATTTATTTCAATTCACATTTTATAACATGCATATAAATATCACATATATATGTATATATAATAAGTTGTTTATGATGAAGCAAACCCACTGTAATATGTAGAGTTTTATACGATTGAAAGGGGAGTATATGGGTAGAAAAATATAAATTCTTATATATGCTTTTGATAGAAAGGATGAACTTTCTAGAACAGAAATACTACATTGGGAAATATATATTTGTCTTCTAAAAATAATAGAAAATCAGGTTTTTTTTTTTGAAAATTTAATTAAAAATATGATTTTGAGATGGTATTATCCAGCAAATTTTGACATATTATTTATGCCGCATGGGACTGTGTGCAAAGATTCTGATTTCTGAACTTTGACCGGGAATTACCTAAACGAGATCTCTATTCCCAATTTTGACTGATTAAAATATATGGGTGTCTTTTGTATTTTATATTTATTTTGTGCACACTCACATTATACATATAACATAGAATATATATATATATTCTATTTTATTACGGAGGAGTTGCTACAGAAACTGGATGATTTATTTGGTGTCAAATAAAATAAAATAAATAAATAGGTAAAATTTAAAAATTCATCTTAACAACTTCCACACCCGTGACCCGACCCGCTCTCATGCTGCAACGTAGTCCTTTTTCTTTTTTACCCATTATTTGCTCTTTGTTGGGCTTATTGAGTTTTTGCCCTTCCAATTTTTCTTACACCTCTTTCTCTGTTTTAGTTGAAAACCTTCTTCTCAAATAAAATCTTTTTTAAATCGATATATTATGATTCAATTTGTAATGTATGTGTGGTAAATGTTGGGCTCTTGGTATGGAAATCCTTGATTGTTAAAGTCAAATTGTGAAATATGGTAGAATGCATAAAAAATGTTTGCCTTTAAAACAATATTTGCTATATTTTTTATATATTGCATATTTTGTCTAATGTTTTATGTTTAATACATGCAAAAACCAGGATACGTTGTAATATATATATATATATATATATATAATCAATTGCTCTAATAATGAAGAAACTTATTAGAGTAAATTCAAGCGTTACGAGTCGAACCCTTTAATGTTTGGGTTTGGTTTGTTTGTTATTGAGTCAAGCTCGAACTTGAATTTAGTTAATAAATCTATAAGTTCATTAATTTGTTGAGTTTAAACGATAAACTGTGAATTTAAATACTCATTATTCATTAAAAAGTAAATTATATATTTATTGAGAAATTATAATCTTATTATAGTTTGTCATTTTATTCTAATTAATTAAGGTAATAAATTTTGTGTAAATGTCATAAGTTAAAGCTTAAGACCTATAAATCAAATATTACATACTGTTTTTTAGGAGTTGACACATGAGCCTACTAACGAGATTGTGCTGAAACGACTTTTGCTCATAAATAAAAAAGATAGTAGTAATTTTTTTAAAAGGGTTACTCTATTCATGTGGATAGTGACCGAGATCATCTCAACGGAAATTAACAATGCTGGCGCAAAAATATCGGTCTAATTAAAAGTTGATAATAAAAAAACGTAGTTAGCAAAAACAAGCAATTTAATTTTCAACCCGAAAACATTTTCTCCTAAAATGATAAAAAAAACAAAAATGATATCCTCAAATTTAAAGATTTTGGTGAAAACCTCAAAAGATCTCGGGGGTGCACTTCCAGGATGCTCAATGGTCATCATCTCAAGACTCTTATTCTTCACCTGCATACATTCATATTAGTGATTCTAAAAAATTCAGCAAGATTCAAACTTTAATATTAAAATAATAAATATACATTTGTATGCAATGCCAAACTTCCTCTATCCCAATCCTTTAAACTTCGGTTCCTCCCACGTAACTTCCTGATTATCACCCTCACTAATGAAGGAGATTACTCTCGCCTCTGGACCATGGGGGGTCTTTATGTGGGGGCCCTTGCCATCCGTTTTTCAAAATGGACCCCAGAATTCAAGCTAGAAGCTGAATCCCCTATCGCTCCGGTTTGGATCCGTTTTCCCGAATTACCTGTCCATCTTTATAACAAGAAAGGCCTTTATGCTCTTGCCAAGATTCTTGGCAATCCAATCAAAATCGACGACTTTACAGCCGATGAAACTCGTGGGTCATTTGCTCGTGTTTGTGTGGAACTTAATGTTCTTGAACAACATCCCAAACAAATCTGGGTTGGATGGGGGGAACACTCACAGGTCATTAATGTTATCCTCGAACGTCTCCCATCATACTGTCTTGATTGCAAAATAATTGGGCATTCGACGACCTCTTGTT
>KV013988.1:3035-24571 GCA_001598015.1 Dorcoceras hygrometricum
CTATCAGTGATACCTAGGGGATCATGGGGCGATGTTGCTAGACGCTTTACCATGATCCGTTGGGCGGGTCCGGAATTGTGATTCCGGAGCCACAATGGTTGTGGGCCCACGGCTAGCTGTATCCCTGAACCATTGAGGGCTATCAGTGATACCTAGGGGATCATGGGGCGATGTTGCTAGACGCTTTACCATGATCCGTTGGGCGGGTCCGGAATTGTGATTCCGGAGCCACAATGGTTGTGGGCCCACGGCTAGCTGTATCCCTGAACCATTGAGGGTCACACAAGTACTAGATCCGAGATTCCCGCATGGATACTCAGCTCAATGTGTTGAGCACGAGAAGAGGATTTCGTGAAGTGCGACTTCCTAAAAGTCAACAGGGCTCAAACCGGGGTTTCCCGCTGTTGAGGGGCAAAACGGTCATTTTGCACTGGGGTTCTGAAAAATGGTTTTTCAGATCATTGTATTCAGTTTCGGAAACTGAGTCGATCGGTCCAATCTGATCGACGATTGGAGTTACGGTGAAGTCTCGGTGTTGGAGATGAACTGAATGTTCATCGTTGGACCCGGGCCCGTTGGGCCGGTCCAAGTCCAACACTTAAGTCTATTTAATTAGACTTAAGCAAGACTTAACATATAACCAAACACTTGACACTCCCAAAACCCTAGTGCTAGCCGCCTCCCTCCTCTCTCAACTCACGCCGCCGCCGCCGCCCGTTGTCGCCGGAAATTTGTTTCCGGCCAACTCGACGAGGAGAATCTGTTCATGCTGATCTCGTCAGCGCTTCTAGTGCAGCCTGACGAAGGAGTCTCGGTTCTGGTCGTGGACCGGATTGGCGATTATCTACCGTAATCTACCGAGAAGAGCCGGGTTCTTGTAATACCGGTTGGAGCCAGGCACAAGTGCCAACAAGGTATTCAATTTTGAACACCCTATGCATGACGATTTTGAATTCTACCTTTTTGTATTGATCGTCTTCCGGTATTTCTCTGTTCTTCCGCTGCCTCGCCGGGGGGCGGATCCGGATCCCCAACAATATCCTGCTCCATCAAATGTTAATCTGCGCTTCGTCAGAGCCAAAATGTCGTCTGTCCATATTTGTGCAAACATCGAATAACGTCCTCTGTATATTTTTTACTATTTACCCAAAATAGCACTGACAGTGTCTCCTTAATTCCAGGCAATTGTACGATTCAATCTTCACCATTGATTCTTTCCAATTTAACCATTGATAGCGCTTGAATTGATTCGTCGTTTGAGCCTGAAAGTTTTCCCTTTAATACTGTTATTTCTTTCTTGAAGAGGAAGACTATTTCATCGCTGAATAGCTGTCACAGCTGAATATACCAACAGCTGAAATACTTCAAGAACTGAAATACTAGTTCCGTTACTTATGTAATCCATAGTCTGAATAGTTTCTAAATAGTCACATCTGAGTCAAAAGCACTGTAGCCAACGTCTGGAAATACTCACTACTGAAGTAGATACCCAACTGCTGAATACACTCGCTTCTGAAGTAGATACCCAACTGCTGAATACTCGTTTCTGAAGTAGATAACCAACTGCTGAATACACTTGCTTTTGAAGTAGATACCCAACTGCTGAATACAAACCAGAGACTAATTGCGTAGCCCTTTGAATCAACATCTGAATATGCGAAGCTGTTAATTGCAACGTCTGATTGTCCCGAAGTAATTTTTAATTCAGAACTTGTCTTATTTTTGTTATCACCAAAACTAATAAATTTTATCTTAACAATTTCTCCCTTTTTGGTGATGACAAAACTTAGGAGCCTTTAGACTTATGAGGATAGGCAAAAATAAATTGCGCAAAGTCTGTGAAATTTTATAAATTTCATTACCGATTAATGTACATAAGATTTGTACAAGAAATAGAAAAAAAAAGTCCTAAAACTCTTTTTCTCCATAGACCCAATATTTAGCACTCCTTTTGGGAGGTAGATACGGTCCATAGGTTACACGACCAGAACCAGATCCACCGCCACTGCTATGTTGTCTATCTCTTGATCCACCACCAGAGCCTCTTCTTCGTTTGCTACCACTACTACTCTCAGATCCTCTGCCACCACTGTTACCACCTTCTCTGCTGGCGCTGCCTCCACTAGGTCTAGCTTGATCGTCAGGAGGCGGTTGAGGTCGGATGCTACTACCACCTTCCCCCTTTTTGGCATCACCACCTATATTAATGTAATCAACGAGGAAGCCAAGTTGGGTGGAGAGGTTTAGATGATTCTCTTCAGCTTTCGCACGAAAGTCCAATAATTCACTGCTAACAGTAGCAACTTGCCCATCCAAGTCTGTTATCATAGCTCTTTGCTCTTTCACCTCCTTTCGAACGTCAACATTATCTAAAACAGCAGCAGCCACCTGAGTGCTCAGCTTCTGATGAGATCTAACAACATCCAGCGACAAGGCAGTCTTATGATCATGCATATCTTGGAGTAATATTTGTAAGTAACGCCCTGTACGCCCTATCATGTTCATCAAAGCGTGCATTAACCTGCTTCTCAAGGTCTCTGATGTGCATTAGCACCTGAGTGCTCAGCTTCTGATGAGATCTAACAACATCCAGCGACAAGGCAGTCTTATGATCATGCATATCTTGGAGAATATTTGTAAGTAACGCCCTGTACGCCCTATCATGTTCATCAAAGCGTGCATTAACCTGCTTCTCAAGGTCTCTGATGTGCATTAGAAGAATATCCTTGAGTTTTTCGGTATCATCCTTCCGCCTCAACTGTTCAAACTGAAGTTGTTCAATAGAAGCACGTAGTTGTTCGAAGGATGCTTGAAGATCTGTGGGGATATCGGGTAGAGAGATTGGAGAAGTAGCCGTTTCATCGTCATCAAAACGCATAGAAGACTCATCTGAGGTAGTTGCAGAGTGAGGACGCTGGATTATAACCAACTGTACATGTTGATCCTAAAAAACTGAACTGGCAGCTATCTGTACAACCTGATTAACGGCTGAAGCAATAGAAATATGTGCACTAGGAGCAACTGAAATTGAACGAGTAACTAACTGTACATCTCTCAAAACTGATCTGTCCAGAGCAAGAATGGAAACAAAATTGTGAATATCAACGGTACTCAATCCACTAAATAAACTGTACCGGACAGAAGCTGTACAAAGCTGGGACCAGCCCCAAAAGGTAACTGTCGACCTCTGAGAACCAAAAACTAAGACTGGCTCAACAACAACAATAGTCCTGCAAAAATTGAGTGATCCACGCGGCAGTAGTTTCCCCGAAACAAAGAATTGGGCGGCTTCTATACACATGTCAACCCATCTCTTTTTCATCACCTTGAAAAATTCACTTATTGGAGGGAGTGTATCGACATAAGAAATTTAAGGCAAAATTTATGTACAAACAACTGGCCTAGGAAATGTCTTTCATAATCAGCGCACGGCTCATTACCCAAGAGCCATCAACCATAATCATGGTCCTTATCCAGCACGTGGACCGAAAGTTGGTATTGGATCTGGCAATAACAGCGCCACGATCACCCATTTCTCCTTCAAATAAAACAGAACAACTCTCCCTGTCCCACTGTAAACCATGTAATTTCACCTGACATATGAGTCCTGCTAAGACAGAGAGATAAGTCTTTGATAGCATTTGTAGGAATTTAATATCAGTAGCTGTGGAAGGCCGGCCATAAACAAAATTGCCGCGTCGGGCTGTCAAAAATTTGCGAAGAAGCAATTCTCTAAACTTAAGTAGTATATACTCTCGTCATTGAAGTTTTACCCTTGTAGAATCTGTACCTGCCCAACATAGAACCATTTCCTATTTGGCATAGAACTCTGTCGGATTCAGCGCAGCCATTCTTCGAAAACTGTAAGAATTAAAGAATTGTTCAACCTCATCAATAATTTTCTCCCGTTTCTGTACAAGAAAGTCGACATCGGCACAAATCAAAGTAAAAATATCCTTGGATGGATTCCTCTAACTGGATCCACTATCTTAAGGGGTGCCTTCCCCTTAGCATTAGCAGGAATCTTGGGGAGACTGGCCTTGTACCAGTCCCTTCATTGACTCCTTTGATCGAAATCCCCTTGCTAAACTGAATTTTGGTAATCTCACCGGCAACAGATGGTAGAATGGAATCCTCGGAAATTTTGAACAACTTGTCCTCAAGAGACAATGATTCATCATCAGTTTTCTTCTCAACAACAGCTGTTTGAACCTTCTGCTCCTGTACAACTGTTCCACTAACAACTGTTTCCGGTTCTCCATCAGTATCACTGGCTGTTTCAACTCTCCTATTAGTATCACTGGCAACAAATTCCTCGTAGGACAGATTAAACCAATGCTCCATCTCATCAACTCTTGGTTCCTCCTGATCTCCAACGTCTGGTCTACTGACACCTGTTACTTCCTCCTCTGTTTCCAGCTGAGCGGTTTCAGCAATTACTTGCTCAATGATGTTATCCACATCATCAGCAGTGGATATCCCCTCATCAACTACATCTGCATCAGATGGAACCGGATTCTCAACAGCAACAGCTGTTGGTTCTTCAACAATTTCATCAGCAGAACCTAGTGCCAACCTTCACTCCCTCTTCTGAATTTTACGTTTTGGTGCAGAGAAGGCATGGTTGAGATTGGTGCAATAGTTTGAATAGGTACTGCCTCAAGTGCTGGACTGGCAGTAACAACAGAGACTTTTTCAACACAAGTCCGCTTCTTCTTCACTACTGGTTTATCAACAGCAGCTGGTCTCTTCCTAGACACAGCCCTTTTAACTGGTGTCTTTTCACCCGTGATACATCCTCCACTTCAATCTTATCATTAACAGCAATGTATCGGTGGACAGTCTTGTCAGTCAATATTTTAGAAGCAGGGAACTCCTTGGAATCTCCCAGTGCCAAAAGAGGAACATTTTTCAGCAGTAAGAAGATTTGAATAGCGTAGCCCTTGGCTTGACTCGATCCCGGAGTCACCATAGCTTGAAAGATATTGAACAGCTGTGAGGCTCTCTGCTCACAATTAATCTTCTAATTCCATCTTATGGAGTTTAATTAGCGTCTAACTTAAACTTCGAATTTAAGTGGTGAAATCTGGAAACACACATTTTTTTTAAGTTGGTCCCAAAAGCTGGTCCTGGGTAACAATACAGAACTACGTTTGCGCTTCAAAACTATTTATTTATAAACAGAACAAACTAGTACAAATAGTTATCACATGTTACGTCTGCTAATATAAAAGCTGACCAGCAGCAGCAAAACCAGATTTCATCCTAACGCTAACTATATCAAGGCTATGCTAACAGCAGATCTCTAGAAGTTCTTCTTCATTGTTGCGCTTCGTCTAGGTAGCCAGCTCTCACTACCCATGCCCATATCAATTCACCTCTCGCCTACCTGTTGTCATGCACACACACAAAACAAAACAACAGCCGGATAACTCCGGTGAGAATCATCTCAGTATAATCAACAGATATATGCACTAGAACAAATAACCTCATAACCACATATATAAATGCTAAAATGCAATGCATCTATCTCAATTCTTCATTCCAGAATTGATTCCATTTCACATCAACGCCATCAAGATTCGTAACCGATCTTGACATGGATATCCATATATCGAAGTTAACTCCAACTTCGAAAATCAGGTCATCTCAGTCCCGGGCATTAGAATCAATTCATATTCTCTTTATGCAATATCATGCAAACATAAAAGATCCACTACCTGTGATGGATCGACACATAAAACTTCAGTTCTAAATCAAGAACAGAAACTACAGAGTATGTGATTTCATCGGGATAACTCAAGAAATATCATTCCTGAGTAATCTAATCCCTGACTCTCACTGTCAAATTATACCTTCGTTATTCTCTGTTCGAATTCTTCAGATATCACTTCAGCTTTCTTGCAACTGTTATTGATAACTCACGCAGTTAAATCCTGAAGTCTGTAGCAAGAAGTACAAGGATTTCAAATTCCATCCTATTTATAGACAACGGTCTCTGCTTTTTTGCAGCATTTCCAATGTGTTCAATTCGAATTCCACGTGTCATGCTGAGTATTTATCTATAAATATAGGATAAACTTCCACCGCTTCAAACCCAGCTTCTTCGATCAATGCTTATAGCTTATCAACTGTTCTTCATGATACAGAGCAATTCTCGCGACTGGTGCTAACCATTCTCACAACTGGAAGCAATAGATATATTTAGTTGTTGAAATATCCAGTCGCAATAAAACCAGCTTTCACAACCAACCAGTCGCAACATAACCAGCTTTTACAATCAGCTGTCATAACTAAGAATAACACCTAGTCGCTGTTTTTCAATATCAAAACGACGCTGTACCAACTAACCCAAACGACGTCGCAACATACCAACAGCTGATTTCAGATCTCTACTGAAGGAACTCAACAGCTGGTTTCACTATTAATTCAAACGGTGTCGTATCGTGGTTCCTGTTTCATAAATCAAAACGACTTCGCGTGTTCCCATGACTGGTTGAACCAGCAGATACAACAACTCTCGACTGGTTTCAAATTCAAAAGCTTGACAATCAGTCGTTGCATCAAAACGCCGCGTTCCAAATAATTCAAACGACATCGCATAACTGACGTCATCAAATCCAGTCGCTAACTCTCTTGCAAACCAGCTGCAGGCTACAGTAAAATTGACTGGCGTTGACGTCTGGAACTCAAATTACGTGCATCGACTGAGTAGCGAAACGACGTCACTTCAACTAAAACCAGCGATCACTCTTAATCATATAGTTGAATAACGTTGACGTCTGGATTCCCAGATTACATGCGTCGCCTGGATTTCTTAGCGCTTATCAAAACGATACCGTTTCATCATTTGCTCGCGCCAATTCACGCACGCACCAGACTTCACTCAAAACAGCAGCGTTTTATTTCCAATTGCTAAGAATCAACTCAAATTCCAATCTCAACCAGATTTCACCTGGAAGAGTTCTAATTCGAAGCATCACATTTCCAGAAGAAATTCGAGAATCCTAAATCAGACTTCATCACCAATCTTATGTTCAGAATGTCCAATTTCCTTAATCACGACATACTAATCTCGGGCATTACAACAACAACCTGCTCCAGTTTATTTTCACTCCACCGTTTATAGCAGCCATCATCAAAAACCTTTCACGAGTGACTGTATTGAAGGACCCGGCCTTCACAGAAATAGTTTTCGCCAGAATGTCACCGAAGGCGAAACTCAATTTTCATCTCCTGCTTTTTGCCGAAAGAGCTCACATGTTCACCCAAGAGAGAAAAGATGCTTCTCGCATCAAAAACTATATCCTTCGGAACATCAGACAAATCTGTCAACCCATCAACTGGCAACTCAAACGAACTAGCAAACAACTCCTCAGATATTTCCACCTGTTTTCCGCCAACTGATCACCACCCCATCCCTGATGGATGCGTTCTCAAAGAACTCTATCAAAGCAGCTTCGTAAAGGACTGCTGGACTCCCGAGAAATCCCTTTAGTCCAGATGCCATTAGGGCTTCAAACATCAAACCATAACGGGGTTGTCCATGGCAAGGATAGAGTCAAAGCAAATGTGAACGGTGTTGTAACAGAGAAGATGCCATTTCAGATTGGTTGAAAGAACTGAGAGTACGCCTGTAAAATATTTGCAAGAGAAAGCACAAAGAGAGTACGAGCACAAGAATACTGAAGAGAAGTTATGCGCAAGGTAATTGACAGGAAATAGGAAACGCCGTAATATATTCAAGGAAAACGAAAAGTTACTGGAGAGAGAAAATGTGGATGTGACTTTTCGCATGACGACAAACCACTTGATAATCATGCGACGACGCGTACAATATTTTGAAATGATTTTGAAAAGATTTTATCAAAATTGCGAAATAAAAATGATTTTAAAATGATTTTTCAAATATTTTAATCGTACAGTGAAAAGTAAAAATGCGCGCCAATATTGTATAACGTCACAACTGGTTTAATATATTGCTGAGGGTAGAGGATCTGATCACAAATAAGCATCAGCTGTGTATATGTGGCATCTGAGTGTATCCAGATCCCACATATTCAGCTGACGTAGCACTTAACAATTCAGATCCTGGTTCCCCCTACGATTAAGATCCTCCCAACGCAATATGCTTGCCTCAACTGAAGGTCTTTGCGTTCCCCCTGAACAAAAGACTCGCAGCTGAGTTAAGCAACAACTGTCAACCTCCAAATTGTTAGTGCATAGACAATTCAAGGAAATTCTAGGAGACCTAATATGTTTCTAAAATAAGAAAACTTAGAGTCTGGTAGAGGCTTACGAAGATGTCAGTAACTTGCTGCTCAGTCGACACATACTCCAGCCTGACGTCTTTCTTTAGCACGTGGTCCCTTATAAAGTGATGCATGATGTCTATATGCTTTGTTCTTGAATGAAGCACAGGGTTTTGAGTGATAGCAATAGCACTGGTGTTGTCGCAGAGAATGGGCGCTTCAGAAGCATCAATGCCATAGTCCTTAAGCTGGTGTTGTATCCATAAGATCTGAGCACAGCAGCTTCCTGCTGCTAACTACTCTACTTCGGCTGTGGACGTTGCAATAGATGTTTTCTTCTTACTGAACCAGGAAATCAAGCGATATCGCAAGAATTGACAAGTTCCACTTGTGCTCCTGCGATCAATTCGACATCCTGCATAGTATGCATCACTATAACCGATTAGTTGAAAGTTTGAGTCTTTGGGATACCAAAGACCCACGTTGGAAGTTCCTTTTAAATATTTCAAAATTCTTTTCACAGCAATATAATGCGACTGTTTAGGCTCTGCTTGAAATCTAGCACACATACAGACAGCAAACATGATTTCTGGTCTGCTAGCAGTTAAGTATAGCAGGGAGCCAATTATACCACGATATAATGATACCTCAATGGCAGTACCAGTTTCGTCTTTGTCTAGCTTGATTGATGAGCTCATTGGGGTCGCTGCTACTGAACAGTTGTCCATGCCAAATTTCTTCAGCAGTTCTTTCGTGTATTTAGCTTGGTTAATGAAATTTCCATTTTCCAGCTGTCGAATTTGTAACCCAGAAAGAATGTTAGCTCGCCCATCATGCTCATCTCAAATTTGTCCTTCATCAGCTTAGAGAACTTTTGACACAATTTGGGGTTAGTTGACCCAAAAATAATATCACCAACATATATTTGTACCAATAAGACATGATCAGCTTTAACAATTTGAATAAAGTCTTATCCACTGTGCCTATTGTGAAATCATGCTCGATTAAGAATTTGGACAGTGTATCATACCAAGCTCTGGGTGCTTGCTTCAACCCATACAGAGCTTTATCCAATTTATAAACGTGGTTTGGATATGTATGATCTACGAAGTCAGGAGGTTGTGCAACATACACTTCCTCTATTAGAATGCCATTAACAAATGCACTCTTAACATCCATTTGAAATACTTTAAAATCTTTGAATTCTGCATATGCAAGGAACATGCGTATAGCTTCTAATCTCGCTACAGGGGCAATGGTTTCATCAAAATCTATTCCTTCCATTTGCCTAAATCCCTGAGCTACAAGTCTAGCTTTATTTCTCGTTACTATTCCATCTTCATTCAGTTTGTTCCTAAAGACCCATCGTGTTCCTATAACTGAATGATATGAAGGTCTAGGTACAAGTTTCCATACGTTATTTCTCTTAAACTGATTTAATTCCTCCTGAATAGCTTCTACCCAGCTTGGGTCTGCTAAGGTTTCATCTATTTGCTTAGGTTCTATATGCGAGATGAAAGCTGAATCAAAATGATCATGCAATAGCTGGCTTCATGTGCGAACAGGAGATTCGATGTTACCTCTGACCTGATCAGGTGGATGATTTATATTCCACCGAAGATCAAGTCCAATTGGGTTTGCTTCATGTTCTTCTTGAATGTCTTGCTGGATAGCCACATCTGGATTGTCTGTTACCAATTGATATGAAGTACTTGCAACTGGTGCTTCAGATGTTGATTGTTGTTATATTCCACCGAAGATCAAGTCCAATTGGGTTTGCTTCATGTTCTTCTTGAATGTCTTGCTGGATAGCCACATCTGGATTGTCTGTTACCAATTGATATGAAGTACTTGCAACTGGTGCTTCAGATGTTGATTGTTGTGTGGCAAGATCTATTTGTGCAACATCTGGTTGAGCACCATCTGTTTGAGCAGCATCTTGTGCATTTGTCGCTTGAGCTCCTGCGTTGAGTCAACGTTAGTCAAATCGATGACTACTGGATTACCTGTCAGATCTTGTTGAGCATTGTTGTGTGGTGTGTACAGTCCTGGTTCCATCTCTACTGAATGTCTTTGTTGAGCCATGTCATCATCTGTGTCAGGCCTCGTGCTCTACTCAGAGTTAAACCACGCAAACATAGCGGAAGCATACATAAAATGGCTTAAAATTTTCGCTTTAGGCCTGACGGTTTAAAACATATGATTTAAAATACACAATACTCAAAGTAATCCCAGTATTTTACAATCACTCAGTACAAGAGTACAACATTTAAACAAATACAAATACCAGTACTACAACGGATAACACAATCCCACAAGCACAGGGCATTCCCCGACTAACAGTACTAGTACATATATGCTATACGCTAACTGAGACACTCTATCCACCTCCTGGGGCACCTCCAGCTGGGTCAAATCCACGACCAGCAGAGAAACCTGGGAATCCTGAAAACACACACAGGCAACAATACACCAGCCCCAGAGGAACCTCGAGGTCAAACCCCAGTACGGAGAGCAGCAATAAACAGCATAAGGAAAGCAGCAGATAATATGCCAATGCTATGCAAGGGATCAAGGCTACAACCGAAAGCAGGGAGCCAAAGGATCTCAACAACATCTCAACAGCAAGATCTGATCAAAGGAAAGACAATCAGTGGACACATGGTATACCGAGCACATGGGAGCTACCCACTCATCTCCAGTACACCATACCAGATGCTAAACAAACAACACAATGCGCAAACGATAACAGCATAGAGCATACACAGCAAAGCACATAATCCATGCTCAATCCTAAGCTGTAAACAAGATCACATCCGTACCTCTAATCTCTGGGCAACAATTACTACAAGCAGATTGCCACAATGACGCAGATCCACCACCTACTAAGCCAACACAAGCAACTGCTCAAAGACCGAAGCACAAAAGCAGCAACAGCTGGGAGCTACAACTCAACCAGCGCTATCCTACCTCATCTAACTCAACAGAAAACTCTAAACAAGTTTAAAGGTAGGATCTAAAATTACCCCAAAAAGCTAGGTGCGAAATCCGACGCTTATGCTAACAGACTACACAAGGGAGATGTCTTCGCACACCTCACCAGCTTCAAGCAAACTTCCGAAAGCAATATCCAAACGAATCATTTCAACAAGAGGAGTCCAATGCTACCACTCTCGCTCTCGTCGGAGCTGTCTACTGCCGGCAATCGAAGAAGATAAGGTTCGGTGAACAGTAGCTAGGGTATCGCGACAGGATTTGGCAATCTGGAAAATATTCTAAGTATGGAAACTGGATACTCAATTTGTAGACCAAGTCCTCTCATATAAGCCAAAGCTGCTCACAGCTGCTGGAACAGTATCCACCACACTTAATCTATCGCAACTGATATTCCCGCTTGCAAAACAGATCTTGCAACAGATCTCACTAAGCCAAAACAGATCTCTACTAACTCAAACGACATTGCAGAGAACTACTGTCGCAACTGGACACGTCACCCGCACTCAATGCTGAACACTAACCACATCTGTTAGCAACGCTACAACAGATCTCTCACACAGCTGACGCTAACGCAACTCAAAGCTGAGTCTTCTTCGCTAATCCAAAACGTTGTCGTTCCAACTAATCCAAACGACGACGTAGAAGCACCCGATACTGAAAGCATGCTAACGCGCTCTCTACTGCGACAACAGATCTTGCTACGACTGCTGAATACAACCACTACTGCTGACATCACCACTACAGAACGCAAACATTCAGCGATGACTCGTGCTAACTGCTGAACAGATTCCCCGCCAACTCTAACTCTCCAGAACTGTTCCAAGGGCTAAAACAAAACCCGATTAATTAACTCCATTAATCTTATCAGCTTTCGGTCTCACATCTCTCCCCCACTAAAACAAGATTTCGTCCTCAAAATCAATCAACTCCAAAACAAGAGTTCAAGATATTTGGGGAAAGGAACACAAGCAACCAACTAATGGAACAAAAACAATATCTACTCAAACAGATGCGGACACTCACGCTGCATCTTCTCTTCCAGTTCCCAAGTAGCTTCTTATTTACCGTGCTTGCTCCACTGAACCATCACCAAGGGAATGGTTTTATTCCTCAGCTGTTTCTCTTTTCTATCCAAGATCTGCAAGAGATACTCAACATAGCTCAAAGTCCGATCTAACTCAACCTCTTCAGTTCTCAACACATGCGAGTGATCTGGCTCATAATTCCTCAGCATCGAAACATGAAACACATCATGTAAGGAAGACAAAACTGGTGGCAACAATAGCCGATAAGCCAAAGGACCAATCTTCTCTAAGATCTCATAAGGACCAACATAGCGAGGAGCTAACTTACCCTTGAGACCAAATCTCATAACACTGCGGAAAGGAGAAACCTTAAGGAAAACTAGATCCCCAACCTCAAATTCTAAAGGCCTACGCCTCTTATTCGCATAACTATCTTGGCGATCTTGAGCAGCTTTCATTTTTTGGCGAATCAAGTCCACCTGATCTCTCATCTGCTGCACAAACTCTGGGGAAGACAGCTGCTTCTCCCCCACTTCTTCCCAACACACTGACGATCTACACCTCCTGCCATACAAAGCTTCAAATAGTGCCATGCCAATCGTGACCTGATAGCTGTTATTGTAGGAAAACTCCACCAAAGACAACGAGTCCTGCCAGCTACCACCAAAATCCATCACAACAGCTCTTAAAATATCCTCTAAAATCTGGATAGTCCTCTCAGATTGGCCATCTGTTTGGGGGTGATGCTGTACTCATAGACAATCTAGTACCCAAAGCTGTTTGCAAACTCTTCCAAAACCTGGAAGTAAATCTCGTATCATGATCTGAAACAACCGAAACTGGCACACCATGCAAACGCACCGCAAAATCTATGTACAGCTTCGCCATCTTCTTCAAATAATAGCTCATGTTGTAGGGAATGAAGTGCGCAGACTTCGACAATCTGTCTACCACTACCCACACAGCATCACAACATCTGTTGGAACGGGGCAAATGCGTGACAAAATCCATAGCTATATGCTCCCAATTCCATTGGGGCACCTCTAAGATATGCAACAAACCACCAGGTCTCATCCTCTCTGCCTTGACTTGCTGACAATTCAGACATCGGGCTACAAAATCAGCAAAATCACTCTTCAAACCTGCCCACCAGTAATGCTGCTTCAAGGCATGATATATCTTCCTTGCACAAGGATGGACACTATATCTACTGCAGTGAGCTTCTCGCAAGATCTCTTCCTTCAAATCAATCAGATTTGGCACAACAAGCCTGCCTCGAAACCCAAACAACCATCAGAAGAAACAGAATACTCCTCAAACTGACCAGCTCTAACCTTCAGCTTCAACTCATGGATGGATGATCAGTCCTCTGAGCTGTTCTAATGCTAGAAACAAGCTGTGGCTCAACTTGAAAAGAAGACACCAGAACATAATCCTCAGCTGGATATAATCTCCAACCAGTAGTGCTAAGATGCTCATGGAACTTCGAAATCTGCATCGAAGCCAGCATCGCTACTTGAGCCTTCCTGCTCAATGCATCAACAACTACATTCATCTTCCCAGGCTGGTATTTGATCTCACAATCAAAATCCTTTAGCAGCTCCATCCATCTACGCTGTCTCATATTCAAATCTGACTGAGAAAACAAATACTGAAGACTCCTGTGGTCGGAGTACACCACAAATTGCTCACCATACAGGTAGTGGCGCCAAATCTTCAAAGAAAAAACCACTGCTGTTAACTCCAAATCATGAACTGGGTAACGAGTCTCATGCGGCTTCAACTACCGAGAGGCATATGCAATGACTCGACCATTCTGCATCAACGCACAACCCAATCCATTCAAAGAAGCATCTGCGCAAACAACAAAACCTCCTGAACCACACGGCAAAGCTAACACAGACGCGGTAGTTAGCTTCTCCTTGAGCAACAGAAAACTACTCTCACATTGCTCAGTCCAAACAAACCTCTTGTCTTTCTGAGTCAACTGCGTCATTGGCTTAGCTATACTAGAGAATCCTTCTATAAACCGCCGATAATATAGCCAATCCCAAGAAACTACGAATCTCCGCAACGCTCTTGGGACGCTCCCAGTTAATCACTGCTTCAACCTTACTGGGATCCACAGAAATACCATCAACATAAATCACATGACCCAGAATCACAATTCGAAATCACATGACCCAGAATCACAATTCGATCTAACCAAAACTCGCACTTGGATAACATAGCATACAACTGCGAGTCTCGAAGCTTCTGAAGAACTAGCATCAAATGCTCTTTATGCTGCAACGGAGTCTTAGAGTACACCAAAATGTCATCGATAAACACAATCACAAACCGATCGATGAACTCTCTAAAGACTCTATTCATCAAGTCCATGAATCTGCGGGAGCATTCGTTAAACCAAAAGGCATAACTAGAAACTCGTAATGCCCATACCTCGTACGAAACGCAGCCTTCTCAACATCCTGCTCACGGATGCGCAACTGATGATACCCAGAACGTAGATCGATCTTAGAAAACACGGCAGACCCTTGCAAATGGTCAAAAAGATCATCGATCCTAGGCAAAGGGTACTTATTTTTCACTGTCGCCTTGTTCAACTGCCTAAAGTCGATGCACATCCTCATCGACCCGTCCTTCTTCTTGAAAAACAAGATAGGCGCTCTCCACGTGGACATGCTAGGCCTAATGAATCCCTTCTCCAGCAAGTCACTAAGCTGCTCCTTAAGCTCCCTCAACTCAGCAGGCGCTAAACGATACGGAGCACGCAAAATCGGAGCTGTACCAGGAACCAACTCAATGATGAAGTCTATCTCCCGCCTCGGAGGAAAACCAGGAATCTCCTCCGAAAACACATCCGGGAAATACCGAACCACGGGGACTCTACTAAGATCTACACTCGAAGAAGAAGACGCATCTAAGGCATAGATCATGAAACCATCATTCTCAAATGACAACAGGCTAAACATCTCCATCGCAGAGACTAAAGGAATCTTCAACTGGGAATCTTGGCCGTAGAAATTCCATTTCTCGCCAGACTGGGAAATCGCACAACGCCATGGAAACAATCCACGATGGCCCTATAGGTATACAACATGTCCATTCCCACTATACAGTCAAAATCCCACATCACTAGTCTAATCAGATTGGCTAACAACACACTCTCGCCAAACCTAAGAACACCATTCAAAAAAATCTCCTGGGAGAACAGGCTCGCACCGACAGGAGTCGCAACAGATACAACATCACTCAAAGGAGTGGTATGAAAACCATGCTCAACCACAAATGCATCAGAAATAAAAGAATGCGACGCTCCTGTATCAAACAACACATGCGCAGGAAAATAAAAAACAAAGCATGTACCTTGGATAATCCCGCCGCCCGATGTGCCTTCCGCTTGCTCCCTAGTCATGGCGTTCACTTGGGCAAACTGAGGTCCAGAAAACTGAGGGTGGGAAGACTGTCCAAACCGTGAAGGACCAGGCTGCTGAAACGGCCTAAACTGAGGCTCCCCCAACCTCTGCTGCTGAACAGGAAAAGCAGAACGACGTCTAGACAATCCACCTCGACCCTGTGGTGGAGCTACGGTATGCTGCGATCCAGACAAAGGACACACTCTAGCAAAGTGTCCGTACTGACCGCAGACATTACAAGAACCCTGCACACCTACACACTGCGCTGTAGGGTGCTTTCCACCACACTAGCCACAATACTCCACCTTGGTACCACCGCTGCTGGAGCTACCAGAACCAGAAGAACTAGAACCAGACTTCTTCTTAAACTGCTTACCACGAGGCCTAATTAGCACGGGGCCTGACACAAACCTTCCTCTATGTCGATCGCACTGTCCACCGCCTCTGCATAGCTCTTCGGCGAGCTAGCCAAAACCAAGGAATACAACTCCTCGTTCAACCCCTCAAGAAACCTAGTTCTCTTTGCTCGCTCCAGACCAGAAACATGCAGCATGTACGCAAGAAGGGAAGAAAACCTACGGGCATACTCTCTAGTAGACATACTGCCCTGCTCCAAATTATCGAACTCACGCTCACGGGCGTTCACGTAGGACTCCGGGACATACTATTGACGAAAAGCAAGCAAAAATTGTCCCACGTAATCCCTACTCCAGTCTCTTCCAAAGTCCTCGAAGCGCCTCTCCACCAACACTCCGCACCTTTCCTCAACTGGAAAGTAGCCAGACTCAACTTGAGTTCATCATCATACTGCACACGGTTAAACAAACCCGTGACATGCTGTAACCATGAATATACATCGGCACTAGACTCATCCCCATTGAAAACCTGAGGATTCATACGCTGAAACCTCGCCATGACGAGCTCCATGTCATTCACACGAGCAGCCAACTCATCAACCTCATCCTCGGCCTGCCTATCACGACCACGATGAGGAAAACTACGCCGATCACCTTCTGTCTAACCTTCAGACTCTTCCGGAATCTGCCCTCTACCTCTACCCCTACGTCTAGGCGGCATCTAAGAAACACTAAGAGGGTAAGATCACAACAGAACAAATACAGCACAAGTAATTGCAGCATATACATCACATAATCAAGCACATGCAATACACAACACCGTGCCTAGACTCAGTGTGATCAACAGAAATCGAGTTTATCCCAACTTAAGCTCTGATACCAAAAATTTCAGGCCTCGTGCTCTACTCAGAGTTAAACCACGCAAACATAGCGGAAGCATACAAAAAATGGCTTAAAATTTTCGCTTTAGGCCTGGCGGTTTAAAACATATAATTTAAAATACACAATACTCAAAGTAATCCCAGTATTTTATAATCACTCAGTACAAGAGTAAAACATTTAAACAAATACAAATACCAGTACAACAACGGAAAACACAATCCCACAAGAACAGGGCATTCCCCGGCTAACTGTACTAGTACATATATGCTATACGCTAACTGGGACACTCTATCCACCTCCTGGGGCACCTCCAGCTGGGTCAAAGCCACGACCAGCAGAGAAACCTAGGAATCCTAAAAACAAACACAGGCAACAATACACCAGCCCAAGAGGGACCTCGGGGTCAAACCCCAGTACGGAGAGCAGCAATAAACAGCATAAGGAAAGCAGCAGATAATATGCCAATGCTATGCAAGGGATCAAGGCTACAACCGAAAGCAGGGAGCCAAAGGATCTCAACAACAGCTCAACAGCAAGATCTGATCAAAGGAAAGACAATCAGTGGCCACATGGTATGCCGAGCACATGGGAGCTACCCACTCATCTCTAGGACATCATACCAGATGCTAACAACCAGCTCCACCTGCTGTTGCTCACTCATGAGATGTGGGAGCTACCCACTCCGCTCATAGCAGCTATCAAACCCAGCAGGGAGAATGAGGTACGGGAGTTACCCGCTCAGCCTCCAAGGTATACGGTGTTAGAGTAGATGCCCAACTAGCCAACTTGTGGCGTGTGGGTTTATAGACTCTTGTATTTGACAGTCTTTATATATGATATTCGCATTTATTTATGGCATTCTTTACTTTCATTGTGTTGTATGATGATTAACAATTGCGTTGAGTAAAGACCTAGAATGCGCAATAGTGTATGTTAGATGTGATAGTGGGTATGACGGCTATCATGAAACACATCTAACAGTCACTGTGTATTCTGAATTAGTTCCTAGTCGATTGGGCCGTCAAAATGAGGATAAGGCCGCCCGAGCTCGAGACTAGTATCTGCGATGCGAAGTACCATGTTTCATTGGTAGGGAACATTGTGATGTTCTGAGCATGCAGATAGATAGTGACCTGGTGATCTATCGAACTACCCTCGTTCGGACTTTCCAAGTGGTTACCATTTGTCGAGTGGATAAGTCCGATGTCTTGGTTGTACTGATTAGTCCTCACGACTCGAAACGTCATTGAGACTCTACATGATAGGCGTCTCACTTTGACCCATTTGCCGACTCACTTGGGGTCATTAGGCGGCGGGATTGGGTGAGACCCCGATCCATGTAGGAGTCGATGCATCGTTGTCGAGGATTCACCGATCGCAGACATGCGTGGATCCTATGTTATCTGAGGAGACGATAGTGTATAAATCTCTGGCCAGAGTACTAGAAGTGTTTTAGGTAAATGGGTTTACCTAGTTACACTCGCGATGTCACTATTCGATCTCCAAGATGTATGCATAGCTATCGGATCTATAGCGACTCTCGATTTACCAATGGTTGTTGATCTGATCGGGATATATGGATTGAAAGGACCGTACTGTACGCTAACCACGACCAACTGGTTCTTGCAGACACTATCAGTGATACCTAGGGGATCATGGGGCGATGTTGCTAGAGGCTCTTACCATGATCCGATGGGCAAGTCCAGAATTGTGATTCCGGAGCCACAATGGTTGTGGGCCCATGGCTAGCTGTATCCCTGAACCATTGAGGGTCACACAAGTACTGTATTCGAGATTCCCGCATGGATACTGAGCTCAATGTGTTGAGCATAGGAGGAGGATTTTGGAAGTGCGACTTCCTAAAAGTCAACAGGGGTCAAATCGTGATTTCCGCTGTTGAGGGGCAAAACGGTCATTTTGCACTGGGGTTCTGAAAAATGGTTTTTCAGATCATAATTTTCAATTTTTGGAAACTGAGTCGATCGGTCCGATCTGATCATCGATCGGAGTTATGAAGAAACCGCAATGAATTAAACGAACCGAATGTTCACATGGACCTGGGTATGACCCAAGTCCATTGGGCCGGTTCAAGCCCATCTAGCAACTTAATTTAATTAAGATGACTTAGGGCTTTGATCAATGTAACACACAACACGTAAACCTAGCTCTCCAAACAGCCGCCCCCTCCTCTCCCTCATATCGCCGCCGCAGGCCACCACCATCGCCGCCGCCGCCGCCCAACGCTGGAATTTGTTCAGGCCAACTTTTCGAGGAGTTTCCGTCCGTGATGATCTCGTCAAGCCTTCTAGTGCAGGCTGATGAAGGAACCTTGCTTCCGGTCGTGGACTTTATTAGACGTAATCTACCGCGGCCTACAGTGAAGAGCCAGTCTCCCTGTGATTTTGGTTGGAGCAGGCGCCTAGACGCCAGCAAGGTAACACCCCGAAAATCATCCTATGAATGGTTTATAGTATTGATTTTATTGTATTGAACGTATCCCGGCGCTTCATTTTTAAACTTCCGCTGTGCCGCCGGGAGACCGGATCCGGATCCGCCACCGCTTTCCCAATAGTCTGACCCAAGTCCAATGGGCCGGTTCAAGCCCAAGTATATTTAATATATACTAATGTGTGATTAGGGATTTGATCATTGTAACTACACCCTAACCCTAAAGCACGCCGCCGCCTCCGCCGTCGGCCGCCGCCCGCCGTTAATTGATCAGACTTGCTCCGATCAGTTTTTCAAGGAGAATCCATCCACGCTGATCTCGTCAGGCCTTCTAGTGCAGGCTGACGAAGGAGTCTCCCTTCCGGTCGTGGACCTGATTGACGAATCTACATCCGCCTACCGTGAAGAGCCGGTCTTCTTGTAATTCCGGTTGGAGCCAGGTGCAAGTCGCCAGCAAGGTAACTGCCTAAACGCCCTATGAATGGTTCATAGTTTGCAGTACTTTCAAAATTGTATTGAACATTTCCCGGCCTAATTTTATTCTTCCGCTGCCTCGCCGGGAGACGGGATCCGGATCCGCCACGGTTCCCCAACAGTGGTATGAGAGCTATGGCTCGGATCCTTCAATACAATTGTGCCATAATTGTATCTAATCTCTTTTTTAGATTTGAAATCGTCCAAACAATCAAAAAAAAAATTTTTTTGGATAATGGCCGCCGGCCGCCGCCGTGTGCGGCGGCCCCTCCCCTCCACCGCACGCATATGCGCGCACGGCGCATGCGCGCTGGCCGCGCAGTGGGGCGCGCATATCGGCGCACCGGCCAGCGCAATTGTTGCGCAATGGCCGAGATTGGCCGCTGCCGCTGGCCGTGCAAAATGTTGCGCACAGGCTGGCCGATGGGCGGGGACGTGCGGCCTAGTGCTGCACGATGTACAGCGCAATTTGTTGCGCGTTGGGCTGGGTGCATCGCGCTCCACACCGCCACGCACGTCGCGGCCAAGCATGCGGCCAAGCGTCGCATGTTGTGTGGTGGCGGCGGCCGCCGCCGTCCGACGATGATCACCGGCTGAATTTTGCGACGGCTGAATTTTTCTTCTAGGTTTTGTTCGGGCCTGTCCCGGGCAGTCCGTGAAGTTTTCGGGCCGATATTCGATATCGGTTCCATTTTGGTCGATTTTTGAAATTTTGAGATTTTTTCAGCCCAAACCTCCGAAGGAAGCCCCTGCCGATATATCCCATGAGGAGCTGGTTACGCTTAAACAATGGTGGGACGACGAGGTTAAAGCTCGATGCTATGTGATGGCATCGATGTCCAATGAAATGCAACGGCGCTTTGAGAAGACAAAGTATGCTGCTGACATACTTTTTCATCTCAAAGAACTGTACGGGGAGAACTCTCGACATGAGAGGTTCACAACTGTCAAGGAGCTTATGACGAGCCGCATGCGCGATGGGACTTCGGTCCGCGAGCATGGAGTTCGTATGATTGGGCTCGTTGAAAAGCTGTCGGGCCTTGATATCACACTTCCACACGAGCTGTCTGTGGATGTGCTTCTCCTCTCACTGCCTGCTGCATTCGACCTCTTTGTGGTCAACTTCAACATGAACAAGCTGGCAGCCACCCTTGAAGAGGTGGTTAACATGCTTGTAGTGTTCGAAAGAACCATAATCCTCCTTATGGGCTCTTCTTCCTCTGCGAAGAAGGGGCCCAGACGCAAGGGAAAGAAGCGTTCTGCATCTGCGAAGGAGGAAAAGCCCACCAAGAAGCCCAAGGCAAAGGCTTCCAAGCCAAACAAGCATGAGGATTTTTGCTACCACTGCCACAAGCCTGGGCATTGGAGGAGGAACTGCAAAGGAGTACCTCGAGCAGTTGTGAACTGCGAAAGGTATGTTCTATATTGAAATAAATATGTCTCTTAGTTCGACTTCTTGGGTACTTGATACCGGATGTGGATCCCATATCTGCAATGATTTGCAGGTGATGACAAGAAGCCGACGTCTTAGAGAGGATGAGACCCACTTGAGGCTGGGCAATGGAGCAAGAGTTGCTGCAGTAGCTATAGGAGATGTTTATTTATTTCTGTCTTCTGATTTTAAGTTGTTATTGAGAAACGTTTTGTTTGTTCCCGAATTAATAAAGAACATTATTTCTATTT
>KV013988.1:25702-37900 GCA_001598015.1 Dorcoceras hygrometricum
ACTCTAGGTATGGGTACTTGTACTTAATGAAGCACAAGTCTGAATCCTTTGAAAGGTTCAAAGAATTCAAGGCTGAAGTAGAAAATCAGCTAGGCAAGAGTATTAAAGCACTTCGATCCGATCGAGGTGGTGAATACTTAAGTGCTGAATTTCAAGACTATCTGAAAGAGAATGGGATTCTCGCACAGTGGACCCCTCCGGCCACACCACAGCTCAATGGTGTAGCGTAGCGTCGTAATCGGACCTTTTTGGACATGGTTCGATCTATGATGAGCTTCACTGAACTTCCCACCTCGTTTTGGGGCTATGCGCTCGAAACGGCGGTAATGTTTTTGAATAATGTCCACACCAAGGCAGTGGATAAGACTCCATATGAGATATGGATGGGCAAACCACCCAAGTACTCATACATGAGGATTTGGGGATGTCCTGCTTATGTGAAGCAGACAGTGGGAGATAAGCTGGATACGAGATCCATCTTATGCTACTTCATTGGGTATCCAAAGAATTCCATTGGATACTACTTCTACTATCCAAGTGAAACAAAAGTGTTTGTTTCTAGAAATGCCACCTTTATGGAAAGGGAATTTCTACTTGATAGAAAGGGCAAAATAGTAGAACTCGAAGAGGTTCAAGATTCAATCGAAGTACCAGGTGAATCTCCTGCACCTCCAGAGCCAGTACCAGAAATGGTCGCACCTAGGAGATCCGAAAGGGTTCCTAGGGCTCCTGAGAGATATGGTTTTCTCCTTGAAGATGATCAAATTGATCAAGTTGTTGGATCTGATCCAAGAACCTTCAAGGAGGCAATTTCCGATGCAGATTCTAATTTGTGGCTTGAAGCAATGCAGTCCGAGTTAGACTCGATGCATGCTAACCAAGTTTGGACTCTTGTTAATCCTCCCGAAGGAATTGTTCCCATTGGGTGCAAATGGGTATACAAGAGGAAACTTGGGCCTGATTGTAAGGTAATGACCTACAAGGCATGACTGGTCGCGAAAGGTTACACTCAAAGGCAAGGTGTTGACTATACCAGTCTTTAGACTCGATGCATGCTAACCAAGTTTGGACTCTTGTTAATCCTCCCGAAGGAATTGTTCCCATTGGGTGCAAATGGGTATACAAGAGGAAACTTGGGCCTGATTGTAAGGTAATGACCTACAAGGCATGACTGGTCGCGAAAGGTTACACTCAAAGGCAAGGTGTTGACTATACCAGTCTTAATGTTCAAGTCAATTAGAATCTTATTAGCCATAGCCGCATGGTACGACTATGAGATATGGCAAATGGATGTGAAAACTGCGTTCCTTAATGGAAACATTAAGGAAGAGATCTATATGACGCAGCCTGAGGGTTTCACATCTGTTGGAAGCGAGCATAAGGTATGCAAGCTTCAGAGATCGATCTACGGTCTCAAACAAGCATCACGAAGTTGGAACCTGAGATTCGATGAAACAATTAAGGAATTTGGTTTCATCAAGAATCCCGAGGTGCCATGTGTATATAAGAAGGTAGTTAAAAGCGCTGTGACATTCCTAGTACTTTACGTTGATGACATTCTACTCATTGGGAATGATGTAGGAATGCTACAATCAACTAAAGTATGGTTGTCTAGTAGATTTTCGATGAAGGACATGGGTGAAGCATCCTATAGTCTTGGAATATAGATCTATCGGGATAGATCGAAACGGATGCTCGGACTCACCCAAACTACCTACATCGATACCATGCTTAAGAGTTCTCTATGGAAGAGTCCAAGAGAGGAAACCTACCTATGTGCCACGGGGTCATTCTATCTAAGTCTATGTGTCCGAAGACTGATGAGGAGATAGAGAGTATGACACGTGTTCCATATGCCTCGGCAATAGGTAGTATTATGTATGGCATGATCTCGACTAGACCGGATGTCGCATATGCTCTAGGTGTCACGAGTCGCTACCAGGCCAACCCCGGCCAATTGCATTGGAAGGCTATGAAGGATATTCTTAAGTACTTACGAAGGACTAAGAATATGTTCATGGTCTATGGGGGTGGTGAACTGAAACTGGAAGGCTACACTGATTATAGCTTCCAGTGTGACGTGGATGATTTGAAGTCAACCTCTGGATTTGTATTCATGTTCAATGGTGGTGCTGTCTCTTGGAAGAGTTCTAAGCAAGACACCATCGCGGATTCAACCACTGAGGCTGAGTACATCGCAGCATCAGCTGCTGCTAAGGAGGCGGTTTGGATAAGGAATTTCGTCCAAGAGTTGGGCGTCATTCCTAATGGAGTTGGTCCAGTCCCGGTGTACTGCGACAACACGGGTGCCGTTGCGCAAGAAAAGGAGCCTAGGTCTCACCAAAGATCCAAACACATACTGAGGAAATACCACATAATCAGGGATATTGTGGCTAGAGGTGACATAGCAGTTGAGAGAGTCGCCTCTGCGGACAACGTTGCTGATCCACTTATGAAGCCTTTCTAGGATCGTTTTTTGAAAAACATCACGAAACAATGGGACTGCATCTGATGAGTAGTTGGCTTTAGGGCAAGTGGGAGATTGTTAGAGTAGATGCCCAACTAGCCAACTTGTGGCGTGTGGGTTTATAGACTCTTGTATTTGACAGTCTTTATATATGATATTCGCATTTATTTATGGCATTCTTTACTTTCATTGTGTTGTATGATGATAAACAATTGCATTGAGTAAAGACCTAGAATGCGCTATAGTGTATGTTAGATGTGATAGTGGGTATGACGGCTATCATGAAGCACATCTAACAGTCACTGTGTATTCTGAATTAGTTCCTAGTCGATTGGGCCGTCAAAATGAGGATAAGGCCGCCCGAGCTCGAGACTAGTATCTGCGATGCGAATTACCATGTTTCATTGGTAGGGAACATTGTGATGTTCTGAGCATGCAGATAGATAGTGACCTGGTGATCTATCGAACTACCCTCGTTCGGACTTTCCAAGTGGTTACCATTTGTCGAGTGGATAAGTCCGAGGTCTTGGTTGTACTGATTAGTCCTCACGACTCGAAACGTCATTGAGACTCTACATGATAGGCGTCTCACTTTGACCCGTTTTCCGACTCACTTGGGGTCATTAGGCAGCGGGATTAGGTGAGACCCCGATCCATGTAGGAGTCGATGGATCGTTGTCGAGGATTCACCGCTCGCAGACATGCGTGGATATCCTATGTTATCTGAGGAGACGATAGTGTATAAATCTCTGGCCAGAGTACTAGAAGTGTTTTAGGTAAATGGGTTTACCTAGTTACACTTGCGATGTCACTATTCGATCTCCAAGATGTATGCATAGCTATCGGATCTATAGCGACTCTCGATTTACCAATGGTCGTTGATCTGATCGCTAGCTGTATCCCTGAACCATTGAGGGTCACACAAGTACTGGATTCGAGATTCCCGCACGGATACTGAGCTCAATGTGTTGAGCATAGGATGAGGATTTTGGAAGTGCGACTTTCTAAAAGTCAACATGGGTTAAATCGTGATTTCCGCTGTTGAGGGGCAAAACGGCATTTTGCACTGGGGTTCTGAAAAATGGTTTTTCAGATCATAATTTTCAGTTTTGGAAACTGAGTCGATCGGTCCGATCTGATCGTAGATCGGAGTTATGATGAGACCGCAATGAATTAAACGAACCGAATGTTCACATGGACCTGGGTATGACCCAAGTCCATTGGGCCGGTTCAAGCCCGTCTAGCAACTTAATTTAATTAAGATGACTTAGGGCTTTGATCATTGTGAGACATCACAATTAACCCTAGTCTCCATCACTAAAAGCCGCCGCCCCCTCCTCCACAAAACCTCACGCACGGCCGCCGCTTGTCGCCGCCGCCGCCGCCTCCCTCGCCGGAATTTGTTCCGGCCAACCTTTCGTGGAGAATCCGTCCACGCTGATCTAGTCAGGCCTTCTAGTGCAGGCTGACGAAGGAGTCTCCCTTCCGGTCGTGGACCTGATTGACGAATCTACAGCCGCCTACCGTGAAGAGCCGGTCTTCTTGTAATTCCGGTTGGAGCCAGGCGCAAGTCGCCAGCAAGGTAACTGCCTAAACGCCCTATGAATGGTTCATAGTTTGCAGTAGTTTCAAAATTGTATTGAACGTTTCCCGGCCTAATTTTATTCTTCTGCTGCCTCGCCGGGAGACGGGATCCGGATCCGCCACGGTTCCCCAACATACGGGAACTACCCGCTCGTCCTTGAACATAGCATCATGGTACTCACAATTCAACAGAACAGGCATAGCTAGCAAATAAGGGCTCGACAGCAATATGCGTGTATGCAAATGCAACAACTGATATTATAACACAGGCACAAGTAATAACAGCACAAAGCATACACAGCAGGAATATAATCCATGCTCAAATCCTAAGCTGTAAACAAGCTTACATCCGTACCTCTAATCTTTGGGCAACAATTACTACAAGAAGATTGCCACAATGATGCAGATCCACCACCTGCTAAGCCAACACAAGCAACTGCTCAAAGACCGAAGCATAGAAACAGCAACAGCTGGGAGCTACAACTCAACCAGCGCTATCCTACCTCATCTAACTCAACAGAAAGCTCTAAACAAGCTTAAAGGTAGGATCTAAACTTACCCCAAAAAGCTACACAAAGGAGATGTCTTCGTACACCTCACCAGCTTCAAGCAAACGTCCGAAAGCAATATCCTAACGAAGAATCTCAGCAAGAGGAGTCCAATGCTACCACTCTCGCTCTCGTCGGAGCTGTCTACCGTTGGCAATCGAAGAAGATAAGGTTCGGTGAACAGTAGCTAGGTATCGTGACAGGATTTGGCAATCGGGAAAATATTCTAAGTATGGAAATTGGATACTCAATTCGAAGACCAAGTTCTCTCATATAAGCCAAAGCTGCTCACAGCTGCTGGAACAGTATCCACCACACTTAATCTATCGCAACTGATATTCCCGCTTTCAAAACAGATCTTGCAACAGATCTCTCACTAAGCCAAAATAGATCTAACTCAAACGACGTCGCAGAGAACTACTGTCGCAACTGGACACGTCACCCGCTACTCACTGCTGAACACTAACCAACATCTGTTAGCAACGCTACAACAGATCTCTCACACAGCTAACGCAACGCAACTCACAGCTGAGTCTTCTTCGCTAATCCAAAACGCTGTCGTTCCAACTAATCCAAACGACGACGTAGAAGCACCCGCTACCGAAAGCATGCTAGCGCGCTCTCTACTGCTCAGCGGCAACAGATCTTGCTACGACTGCTGAATACAACCACTACTGCTGACATCACCACTGCTGAAAGCCAACATTCAGCGATGACTCGTGCTAACTGCTGAACAGATTCCACGCCAACTCTAACTCTCCAGAACTGTTCCAAGGGCTAAACAAAACCCAATTAATTAACTCAATTAATTTTATCATCTTTCGGGTCTCACAATCTGAGTCATCAATGCTGGATGATTCAAGACGTGTACATAAATCGTTAAGGCTCGCAGCTGAATTGGATCTAAAACTTGTCTCATCAAAGACAACGTGTGCTGACTCTTCAACAGTTATACTTCTATTTTTGAATACTCGATAAGCCTTGCTCACTGCTGAATAGCATAGAAAGATACCTGCATCATATTTTGCATCAAAAGCTGTTAGGTGCTTTTTACCATTATTATGAATGAAGCATCTACACCCAAACACCCTAAAATATGAAATATCAGGTTTCTTGCCACTCCAGATCTCATATGGGGTTTTACCGTGCAACTTATTAATCATAGATCTGTTCTGAGTGTAGCAAGCTATGTTAACTGCTTCTGCCTAGAATTTTTGTGAAATACCAGAATAAGCAATCATGGATCTAGCAGCTTCTTTTAAAGTGCGATTTCTCCTCTCAGCAAGCCCGTTCTGCTGAGGAGTTCTAGCTGCTGAAAGGTCATGCTTTATCCCAATGTCTTATAGATAAGAAGTTAATTTATGATTTAACAATTCAGTACCACGATCACTTCTTATCCTGTTGACTGTACAAGATCTGTCATTTTGAAAACTTTTTAAAAGGCGTATCAGCTGGTCAGTGGTATCAGATTTTTCCTTTAAAAACAACACCCAAGTGAATTTTGTAAAATCATCAACAACAACTAGGGTGTAGTTCGTTCCCCCTAAGCTTGTTACGGGAATAGGACCAAAAAGATCCATATGTAAAAGCTCTAAGCTTCGAGAAGAACGTTTACCGCCTTTCTTTTTAAAAGTAGATTTAATTTGTTTACCAAGCTGACATGTCGCACAGATCTTGTCCTTTGAGAAATTGATTTTGGGCAGACCAGAGACCATTTCATGCTGACTCAAATGGGCAAGTTTTTTAAAGTTTAGATGGTTCATTCGCTGATGCCACAATCAACAACAACTAGGGTGTAGTTCGTTCCCCCTAAGCTTGTTACGGGAATAGGACCAAAAAGATCCATATGTAAAAGCTCTAAGCTTCGAGAAGAACGTTTACCGCCTTTCTTTTTAAAAGTAGATTTAATTTGTTTACCAAGCTGACATGTCGCACAGATCTTGTCCTTTGAGAAATTGATTTTGGGCAGACCAGAGACCATTTCATGCTGACTCAAATGGGCAAGTTTTTTAAAGTTTAGATGGTTCATTCGCTGATGCCACAACCAGCTCTTGGAAGAGTTGGCTGCTAAGAAAATTTGTTCAGATCCCATGGGTTCTGACCAATTGATAATGTAGGTATTCCCCGACCTTTTACCTACCAATACAGTCAGTCCTTCTGGACTCTGAACTGTGCAAGTGTGCTTTTGAAAATTAACTATGTAACCCTTGTCACATAGCTGACTAATGCTAATCAAATTATATCGCAAGCTATCAACAACTAAAACATCAGATATATAAATGTTACCGTGGATAAGCTTACCCTTCCCACAGTGTTACCATGAGCATTGTCACCAAAGACTATTTTTTCTCCTCTATGAGGTGTCACATCTGTTAGCAGCTTTGGGTTTCCAATCCTATGTCTTGCACAACCGTTGTCCAGGTACCCTATGGTTGATTCATCAGCAGCTTTGTACCTGTTGTCCTGAAATCATACAAACAGATTTTGGTACTCAATTTTACTTGGGTCCAGATAGGATTACCCCTTTCGGGACCCATACTTGAATTACTTTGACAGCTTTCCCAGTATGATAGTCCATAAGGGTCTGTGCTGAAATATTGTGAGATATGTTGAGCTTTGGTTTGGTATTTTGACCATTAAGATCTCTACGGGGCCGAACCTTTCTCCATTCAGACTTAACCTTCTTAGAGCCACGTCTTTGTGGGTTCTGAACAAATGACTTGGATCCAGATTTTGCATTTTCCTTGTCAAGCCTGTTCTTTAGCCAACCAGACTTAGAACTCTCGAGTCTGTCATAGCCAACCAGCTTTTCCTTTCTTATTCAATAGCTCCAAGATCTGGTTATCATACCGTATCGACTCGCATGGATCATGTATCACACTAGCTTTGACAAAGCTCATCTTTTTTAACTTGTCATGTGCTAGATTTGATTGAGTACAAGTCTCTCCAGATCTGCTTTCACCAGTATTGAAACCTAAGCCAGTTCTATCATTCGCTGGCTTCTGAATCTCACACAGCTTGTCTAGAGAGATAGAAGACTGGGTCCAGGAGCTCATTATCGAATTTAATTTTTCAATTTTAGACTCGAGCTCACAGGACTTTGATATCAACAATTCATTCTCAGCCTTCACCTTACTCAACTCAATTTTTAAACTATCAGCTTCACCAAGTTGAACAGTACTTGGTTCAACAGAACTATTTTTCAAATCGATGTTTTCAGTATTAACTTCCTCGAATGTGTGAGAAAGCTTATGGTACTCTTGGACCATTTAATTTAGTGCACTGATTAGGTCCTCTCGTGTAAATTCAACATTAGAAAAATCGAATACCTCGTCGCCAGATGTTCAGCCATGAGACAGTGAACTTCCTCCTGTTCACTATCGCTGGATGAGGAGCTGCTGGATGATGAATCTGAATCGGTGTCAGCCCAGTTCTTGTTTCTTTCTTCAGAAACTAGTACTTTGCGATCATTCTTACGGATGGGCCTCTTTTCAGCTATTGTCCTCATCCTCCTGTCTTTTGATCTTTCTTTGTTTCTATCATCTGTCTTCTCATCTCTTTTGTATCTATCCTCCTTCTTTGGCCTGTTGCAGTCAGCTGCAAAGTGCCATGGACGTCCACAATTAAAACAGTTCATATCAGTTGTAACTTTATCATTTTTATGGACATTATTATAAGGAGTAGAAGGGTTGTAGGATCTTCTCAAGTATTTCCCAAACTTCTTAATGAAAAGGGACATTGCGTCGTTGCTTAGTTGATCAGCTGTCTTGCTGGTGCTTGGAGAGCACTATTCAGAACTTGTAGCAGCTAATGCTTTGGTCGGCTGGGATGTTGAGGATCCAGCTTCTGCTCTAGTTTCCAACTCGAACTCATAAGCTTTTAGATTCGTGAAGAGGTCATGCAGTTCCAGCTTGTTTAGATCTTTAGATTCTCGCATGACCATCGTCTTTACGTCCCATTCCTTGGGCAACCCTCTCATCACTTTCAATGCCAACTCACGGTTGCCATACTATTTTCCCAAGCTAGTCAACTCAATCACCACGGTGCTGAATCACTCATCAAACTCCGTCATTGTCAGGCCCCGTGCTAATCACTCAAGATTAAAGCACAATAAAGCACATAATCACGGAAGCGTAAAATTGGGCTTAAAAATTTTTCGAAATAAAATAGGCCTGAACTCAAAACATACATTCAAAATATCAATACTCAAAATACGAGTTAACTTAAACTCAAACAAATCAGGTACAACAAATCTCAATTCAAATACAGATCCCCAAAATACATAAAGACACGGGGCATTCCCCTGGTTCAATACAGATACAATAATAACTGGAACTCAAGGGAATGGGGATCGACCAGATGGCACTCCACTCGGTCCAGCTTGGTTACCTAAATATCCTGCAAATGGGTAACACAGACCCAAAAGACACAAAAGCAGGAAAAGAAATACGATGTCAAGCCTCAGTACGAAGAGCCATCAAAATAGCTAACCCTGCAACATGCTATAAATCAATGCTATGAAATGCATGAGGCTATCAAGGAAATCGGTATTAAATGGGTAACACAGACCCAAAAGACACAAAAGCAGGAAAAGAAATACGATGTCAAGCCTCAGTACGAAGAGCCATCAAAATAGCTAACCCTGCAACATGCTATAAATCAATGCTATGAAATGCATGAGGCTATCAAGGAAATCGGTATTCAAGACCAGTATATCAACTGGCAAATCATCTCAAGTCGAGCCTCTATACCCACACAGTGTATCAACCGAGGAAATTATCGATCCGTGATCTCAGGGCCCGTCAGCCCATCACATCTCGGTGGTAGACACTCGAATCCGGCAGTCACCACTCCGATGATACCATTGGACTTTTCAGGCATGACACATCCGTCGGCCAGTCACAACGTGGCTCTCAATCGAGACATCAATAAATCAATCTGGTTCAAGATGTATGCATGAATGCCATTCAATAATCAAATCTAAATGCATACAATAATAATACGTGAAAACAGAATATCAATAACCAAATCAGGTAATATCTGCTCACGTAATTCAGCCATCAATTCAACACAGAATTCATAACACGAAATATTGTGAGATCCGAAAATTCTAATGTGATTAATTGGTAGAGTTAATTGGATTTTAAGAATTCAGATTTGTGCGTGGACAAATCTGGTTGTTCAGCTTTCAGTTGGAAGGCTTCGAATGTGTTTCTGGGTCAGATTTCATGGTTGGAACAATTTTGGAAAATTTGAGTATTTTCGAAGTTCAGATCTCAGGATTTTTGTGAAGTCTGGTTGGTAATTTTCAGAGTTCTCCTAGAGATGTTGTTATTTGAGTTCCGGGTGTTCATTGTGTGAAATCCATTTGAATTTGGAGTCCAATTGATAGATTTGTTGTGAGAAATCTATCAGAGGGAGAAATCTGTTATAGCTAGTGTACTGAAGTATGTTAGTGCGTATTTTTGTAGTGTTCATAGGTGGGATCTGTTTGAGTTGTGGAGAGATCTGGTCACTGGTGTTTGATTTGGGATGTAGTGTGAGGAAAGCAAAACGCTGTCGTTTAGGTTGGGCGTGTTTGTGAGACCTGTTTTTCAACGCAGCGTTTAGCGTTTAGTGTTTCAGATTTCTCCAGTGTTTGTTATTAGCGTCCAGATTTCACCGTGGTGTTGTGCGACGTTGTTTTGGAGTTAATCACTGGTTTAGCGCTTGTTGGAGAGATCTGGTTCACGGGAGTTAGCGTCCAGACGTCAACGTTGGTAATCTCTCCTGTAGCGATCGTTGTAGTGTGTGTAGCGTGTGTTTCCAACTTTTAGCGCTTTTATTTTCCAGATTTCTCCGTGGTATTGAAGTGAAGTCGTTTGGGGTTTTGAATGTTGTTAGCGCGCGTGGTTGTGGAATCTGGTTGGTGGTGAATCGGATGTCAACGCGGGTCAACGGGTGATAACGTATGTGAGATCTGTTGTAGCGGGGGAGCGATGCTACATCGTTTAGATAAGTGGAGACGGCACCGTTTTGGGTCTAGCGCTAGAGATCTGTTGGAGCGCTATGGGCAGATTTGATGACGTGTCCAGATTTCTCTATTGGGTTCTGCGACGTCGTTTAGTGTTTACGATCGTAGGGCGTTGAGGGATCTGTTAGCGGCGAGAGTTTTTTAGCAGATGTCAATGCCTTGCGTTGACCGGTTTTGTTAGCGTTGTTAGTAATGGTTGAGGGACCAGAGATCTGTTTCGTCGATACGCTATCGTTTTGTTTAATTGTGCGTGTGTTACCGTGAGTGCTGGTTTCGGATTTGTGATTTTGTTCCTCAGCGATGGGATCTGTGTTAGAGATCTGTTTTACCTGCGAGTGACTTTAACAGTAGCGTTTGATTGGAGGATTTTAAATACCAGTGTTTGCGAACACTTTGCATATTTTCCCCGATATTTCCTATGTTCTTCCCCGATATTCTTGAAACCCTTACTGTTCACCGTAGCCTATTTCCGTCGATTTCCGCCGTTTCCCGTCGTCGTTTGGAACGAGAAGGGTGGCGCTGGACTCCTCTTAAGTTCCTTTTTGGATTGCTGCTAGCTAGGAGATCAAAGTCGACGTTGGAGAGAAGTGCACAGAATCTGGATGTTCTACGCTTTTCGTGAGATCTAACCCGAGCGTTTGTTGGCTCTTCTGGAATCTTGGGTGCCTTAGCAGATTCGAGCTTCCGGGCAGACTTGTGAGTCTATAGTGAGCTGTGAGGTATCGTAGTCGAGCAGGTAGTTGGTACCGTGCTTTAGAGGAATCTGCGTGAGGTAGTTGCCGTGTAGAGGTACGAATCGAGCTTGTATTACAGCTTTGAGATAGGCATGGGGATGTATTATGTGTTATATAGCTGTGCTGAGTGTTTGTGTAGAGGCAAGCTGTGTATATTATGCATGTCTATTGGCTGAACTATCTGGTGTATTACCTGCTGTTTGGTGATCTGTTGAGTTGCTATGCATGTGATTATGTGAGTGCTTTGTTGTGTTTTCTGGCATTACTTGTACATGCATCATGTCAAGCATGTTACTGCATCTGCATAGCATATTGAGCCAATGGTTCCTTTGTTAGCCATGATATGTTGCTCTGTTGGAGCTCTTCCCTCGTGGTGCGGTGCGGTGTTGCATAACCACGATTGAGTGCAGCTGGAGAATGTTGGTTGAGTTGTTCCCAGTCCTCAGTTGCAGCAGCTGGAGGATGTTGGTTGAGTTGTTCCCAGTCCTCAGTTGCAGCAGCTGGAGGATGTTGGTTGAGTTGTTCCCAGTCCTCAGTTGCAGCAGCTGGAGGATGTTGGTTGAGTTGTTCCCAGTCCTCAGTTGCAGCAGCTGGAGGATGTTGGTTGAGTTGTTCCCAGTCCTCAGTTGCAGTGACCTGGATAGAGGTTGGTGGGTGGTTGTGTCCACTTGAAATTCCGTGCGACCTGGCGGGTAGCTTTCGCGCAGGTGCGACGATGAGCCACTCTATTTTCCACTTGGTGCGATCGGGTAGCTTCCGAGACTCAGTGTTGTGTCACAGTTGTTGCTTTCTATCCGTTTGGCCCTCCGATTGTTACTGATGTTCTTTGTACCGCTCATGCATTTGCACGAC
>KV013989.1:10962-30191 GCA_001598015.1 Dorcoceras hygrometricum
TGAATAATAGCAATAAAATGAATAACAGTGTATCAACTGTAAACCAAATGCAATGTAATGAATGATTCTGTTTCTCTTCTTCGATCTCAGAATTGATTCCATTTCAGTTCGATGCCATCAAGATTCGTATCCGATCTTGACATGAATATTCATCTATCGAAACCATCTCCGGCTTCGAAAATCAGGCCAACTCAGTCCTGGGCATTAGAATCAATTCAATTCTCTTCGATATGCAATCTCATGCAAATATAAAAGATCCACTACCTGTGATGGATCGACACTTACACAAGTCAAGTTCTAAATCAAGAACAGTAATCAAACATGTATGTGATTTCATTGGGATACTCAAGAAATATCATTCTCGAGTAATCTAATCACTGACTCTTCTGTCAAATTATACATTCGTTCCTCTGTTTTCAAAGTACTTCACTCAAACTCTGTTTCAACACTTCCGGAGAACTTCACAGAATCAAAGTCCGATATCGGTAGTCAAGATGTTCTCAATATTTCAAATTCAATCTTATTTATAGACAACGGTATTCTTAAAAATCATGAAAACCGTTTTCTCTTTCGAGGTAGAACAATCCTCTAAATTTGCCCCTACATGACGTTCAGCATATATGTATGCTTATGAGTGATCTCGATACCTTACTCTGACTCTCAATTTTGTTCACACGTTTTTTGTCTCTCATATTACTAGCTTATTTTAAAATATATATAATATATATATATATTCTTCAAAATCATGAAAATCGTTTTTTTTTTACGAGGTAGAACAATCCTCTAATTTTGCCCCTACATGACGTTCAGCATATATGTATGCTTAAGAGTGATCTCGATACCTGTCTCAATTTTGTTCACATGTTTTTTGTCTCTCATATTACTAGCTTATTTTAATATATTTATCTATCTTGTAATAAAATTGTATGAATCGTGGAAATCATACGTGACAGTTGGTTGCAGCTAGTGTATGTTAAATGTAGTCTAGGTGTCTAAATTATATATGTCTACATAGCATACATATTTGCATGTTTTTATTAATTTATTTAAATGCAAAGTATGTAGGACTACCACGCAGGCAAAGCTTCATTGGTACTAATACTTAACATATGTCATTAGTATATTACTAAAAACATTTCCCGTAAATTGACATGTATTGGATTTTGAGTTTTTAATTAGTCAAGATTAAATTTTGGTCCACCGAGTGTTCCTTCTTTGTTTAATCAACAGTGTCCGATGTTATAAATGGCAAGTATTACATCTTATTTAGGATCAGATTTCAAGTATTCAAATGACAAAGACCCAAAATATTACGAGTATGATGATTTTTGTAATCGTTTCTGTAAAACTCTTCTATAGTCAATGAAAAGAGCAGTGTCTGGGCATTCAAATTAATATCACTTGAATTGGATCTTTTGTTCAAAATTGTGAATTCGGACGAGATTTTGTGTCCCTGAATAGCAGCCGCAAAATGAATTAAATATGATTGAATATACAATATCATAATCAGCTATGACATTAATTAATCAATAAAGCTTGATTAATATATTAATAAAAATAAGATTCATATCCAAAAACTCGTCTAAACTGCAGGCACATATAAAAGCTATTCGTACAGCGTATATGTCACATGCATAGATAATTAAATTTATAATGTCGTCTAAAATTTCAACACGCGGGCCAAATTGGTAGATACATACAGAAAGTAATGTGATATATAATAATAATTTTGTTTAACGATAGAACCTGTCGTGTGCCTTACATGCCAAAAAAACACATAAAATTTTTTCCAACAAGTAATGTTGAATATTTTAAATTTCGATGAAGGCAAATATAAGCTACGATAAAAATTAGCTCAAAGGACAAGCGAACAGATCAAGCTAGAGCTAACAACGTGTTTTGTTCAAATCAGATAGGGTCAAACTGAGTAAGGGCAACTCAGCTATATAAGTTGAATCAGTTCGAATAGCTTAAAGTAGACCAGATCAGTTCAAAAGCAGAACAACTTAGAAGAGCATATCAGTTTAGAGTAGAACTGCTTAGAGGTGTTCAACTCAGGAAGATCAGCTCAGGGCAGTTCAGATCAGCTCAGAGGAGTAATTCATATCAGGATATCAGTACGCTACAAATTGCTTGTCAAATCATTCCGATTGTAGCATGATTTGATGTGTTGACTTGTGAGGATTCATTTATAATCGTTGGGACACTTTCGGCTAATTTCAGGAAAGTCCAAGAGCTACATTGTATCAGAGTTGCCATTTTGAGCAATATACGGAAAATCATTTAATGAACAGTACTAGGTACAGCACAAGAATTAAATGCACATTTATTAAGCTTCAGGCAACAACTCAGGATCCATCTGATATGTCTAGGGGTAACATTTATTACCGTTGGATCAAGAGAGTATATATGAAAGATCGCTCGTAAGAAGACAAACGATGATATAACAAAAAAACAGATTGCGAGCTAACATTAAACAGAAAATCAAAACCATTCTCGTTATCAATTGTAACAAGATTTCAGCTCGTTGCTGAATCTTTAGGCTTTGTGTTATCTATTCTTATATTTACAAAACATCGTAGAAATTTAATGTATACACAGCCTGCGAGCTTGTGTAATTTGTGAGAGTAGGAATTCAGCTCAGGTGCAGCCTGACTGACTGGAATACTCTGTATTCTTTTCAAATCTTTTAATGAAATCCTTCCTTGAATGGAAGAAGGGGAGACGTAGAAGTGTTGCTTCAAATTTTTAGAAACAAATTTTTTTTTTGCAATCTGATTTAAATTTCATCATACATTTGCATACACAGATCACTCTTCGATTGAAATCTTTCCGCATATATCTTAAATTTCTCTAGAGAACAGATTAAAATTAAGTTTCAGTTTCAATTGTTAACACAACTGATTTGAAAATATTTTAAAACACAAAAGTTTCCAAAGATTTTATTCAACCCCACTTCTAAACCATCTACCATCAGAGCAGAGTTTACTCAATCTGGAACAAAAACCGTTTTCAAATCTCATTCTTTATTATGACATCATATAACAAGATCCCTATGTTCTCAAAAGAGGATTATGATGATTGAAAAATCCGAATGGAAGCACATCTGTCGGCCCAGGACGATGATATGTGGTTCGTTATTACAGATAGACCAATGAAGATCATGAAGGCCAACACTGTTGTTGCCATATCTAATAGTGCTCCAAGGATGGTGGAAAATCCAAGATATGATTGGAAAATCGAGAATAAGAAAAAGGAAAATCTGGACAATGTGGCCAAGGATATTATCTTCAAGACGTTGGACATGAACATGTTCAGCATGATCAAAATGTGACCAACTGCCATGAGATATGGGACAAGCTGACACAGCTCTATGAGGGCAACGAACAGACTAAGGAAAACAAACTCACAGTAGCTACACAGAAGTTTGATACCATGAAAATGAAGCCCGGAGAAATAATGGCCACATTCGATGAAAGACTCAATGGAATCGTCATTGAACTAGCACCTCGGGGGAAGACATATACCAACAAGGAGGTGGCCCTGAAAGTTATGTGAGTGCTACCCCAAGAGTGGGATGTGAATATGATGGCCATGCGGGAATCCAAGGATCTAAACAAGCTTGAACTCTACGACCTATTTGCTGATCTTAAAGCTTATGAGTTCGAGTTACTGAATCAATCAAAAAAAGAAGCCTCGACATTTCAACCAGTGAAAGCCTTAGCTGCTATAGAGGACAAGACTCATAAAATGGCAGAGCATGTGAGCAATGATTCAATGTCCCTCTTCGTAAGGACATTTGAAAATTCATGAGAAAAACCTCCTCTCCCTCTTTTTCATAAAAATTCATGAATCTGAATAGAATTCTACTGACTCTAAGTACTTTAATGTTGCAGATCAGACCATCTTGCACCTGGTTGCATGGAGCCAAAGCGAGATGACGAGAAGTCATCAGATCATATGCATTATAGAGACAGTAGAAATACCTTAAAAAAAAAATGATCGCAAAGTGCTTGTTGTTGAGGAGATAAACAGCAAATAGGAAGATACCGATTCAGAATCCAGTACCTTAAGAAGCTCATCCAGTGAGAGTGAGCAAGAAGAAGTACAATGTCTCATGGCCGACAACAGCGATGAGGTATTTGACTTCTCTAACATTGAATTTACACGTGAGATACTCATGTCTGCACTAAAACAAATGGTCCATGAGCATAAGAAGCTATCGCAATCATTTAAGGAAGTTAAAGCTGAAAGCAAGAGCCAGAAAGATAGTGCGGGCGTTCCGAGCACTCAAAGCTTGGAAATCTTAGTAGTCTTGATGTTGAGTTAAGCATGCTCAGAACTGAAATGATCTGTTGAAGTTCGTTGAGATCACATCTGAAAATATAATAAATCAATTGATGAACTCATGGACAAAGTCTTCTGTTTCTTTGAGCAAGCTGCATAAGGCCCATAAGCCACTGGATGATAAAACTGGCTTAGGCTTCAGTCCGAAATCAAGCAGCTCAAGTGAAACGCATACTCAATCAGATATGGTATATGACAAATTCAAGAAAATGAATTTTTTCAAAGCCGGTGTGATACATGATACCCTTGAATCAGTCAAGTATGATGACCAGAACGCTGCTAAGCTGAACTAGAAGGGCAAGCAAGGAATAGGCTACGCTCCACTTGAGAACACTAAGCCTAGCTGACTAAAGAACAGACTGAACAAAACCGAGTAAAATCTGGTCCACAGCATCTGATCTGAACCAGAATGGTTTGGTTCGATGATGGTGATAAAGCATAAACAAAATTGTCAGCTGAGACGCGATCTAAATGGTTAGAATATGAAACCATGGTTCAAAAGATCACGCACAAGTTCAGTTACGTACCCTGCTGCACACATGCACTGGAAGAACTGTAAAAGTAATTCAAGTATGGGTCTCGAAAATGGTTAATCCAATTTGGACCCAAGTTGGGTACCAAAAGTTAATTTCTGATTGTAGGTAAATAGGGACAACCTTTTGAAGAAATCAGTGTGGTATCTGGGCAGTTGATGTTTCAGACACATGACAGGAAATCCAAAGCTGCTATCAGATATCACACAACAAAAAGGACCGAGAATCACATTTGGTGATAACTCAACAAGTTAACTATGGGCAAGGGTAAGATTGTCCATGGTAACATTACCATAAATGACATGCTTTTAGTTGAGAATCTTTGTTACAATTTGATCGGAATTAGTCAGTTATGTGATAATGATTATGTGGTTAATTTTCACAAACATACATGCACATTTCAGAACCAGGCTGGTTTTACTGTTCTTACTGAACACAGATCGGGAAAAACCTATAAAGTGAACTGGTTAGATCAGCTGGTAATAGAATCGACATGTTTAATTACTGATTCCTCCAAAGTTGGGTTGTGGAAAAACGCATGAATCATACAAATTTAAAACCATAGCCAGTCTGTGTAAGCAATATTTGTTCACCTGTTTGTCCAAAATTGATTTTACAGAAGACAAACTTTGTTCTTCTTGCCAGCTTGGAAAGCAAGTCCAGTCTATTTTTAAGAATAAGGGTTGTAACTCTTCTTCCCGAAGCTTAGAGCTGTTGCACATGGACCCATTTGGCCCTATACAAGTAACAAGCTTAGGGGGAACGAAGCACACCCTGGTGATAGTTGATGATTACTCCAGGTTTACCTATGTAATATTTTTGAAAATAAAAGATCAGACTGCGGACCAGCTGATAAATGTTTTAAATCGTCTTCAAATGAGAATCTTCCTATATCGATTGTTTAGGAGTGATCATGGTACTGAGTTTTTAAATAGAAAATTATCCTCATATCTTGAATATAACGGAATCAGGCATGAGTTATCTGCGGCCAGATCATCTCAGCATAACGGCTTAGCCTGAGCTTCGTAATCATACTTTAAAAGAGGTTGCAAGAACTATGCTTGTTGATTCCGGGATTTCTCAAAGTTTTTGGGCAGAAGCGGTGAATACTGCATGCGATACACAGAACAGATCAATGATTAATAAGAAACAGGGAAAAACACCGTAGAGATCTGGAATGGCAAACAACCAAGTATTGCATATTTTGAAGTATTTGGTTGACATTGTTACATTCATAACAGTGGAAAATTGCATTTGATTCGCGTGCTGACATGGGCATATTTCTTGGTTATTCAGCTGTCAGCAAAGCATATCATGTTTTTGTTAGAGTAGGTGTCCAACTAGCCAACTTGTGGCATGTGGGTTCTTATTGACTCTATGTAAAACTATCTTTATTTATGAAGTTTGCATTCTTTTATGGAATTCTTTATCTTCATTTTTATGATTACAATTGTTGGATAAAGACCTTGAATGTACTATAGTGTATGTTAGATGTGATAGTGGATTTGATGGCTATCATGAAACACATCTAATAGTCACTGTGTATTCTAAACATGTTCCTAGTCGATTGGACCGTCTAAAAGAATATAAGGGCCGCCCGAGCTTGAGACTAGCATCTGTGATGTAAAGTACCATGTTTCATTGGTAGGAAACATGGTGATGTTCTGAGCATACATATGGATAGTGACCTGGTGATCTATCGAACTACCCTCGTTCGAACTTTCCAAGTGGTTATCATTTGTCGAGTTGATTAAGTCAAAGATCTTGGTTGTACAGATTAGTCCTTATTACTCGAAACATCATTGAGACTCTACATGATAGGTGCCTCACTTTGACCCGTCTACCGACTCAGTTGGGGTCATCAGGTGGCGGGATTGGGTAAGGTCCCGATGCATGTAGGAGTCGATGCTTCGTTGTCAAGGATTTACCGCTCTCCCTTGTGCGTGGATACACTATGCTATTTGAGGAGACAATAGTGTGATAAATCTCTGGCCAGAGTACTTGATGTGTTTTACGTAAATGGGTTTACCTAGTAACACATGCGATGCCACTATTTGATCTCCAAGATGTATGCATGGTTATTGGATCTCTAGCGACTCTCGATTTACGAATGGTTGTTGATATGATCGAGATATTTGAGTTGAAAGGACCGTACTTAGTAACACATGCGATGCCACTATTTGATCTCCAAGATGTATGCATGGTTATTGGATCTCTAGCGACTCTCGATTTACGAATGGTTGTTGATATGATCGAGATATTTGAGTTGAAAGGACCGTACTGTATGCTAACCATGATCGAATGGTTCTTGCAGACACTATCAGTGATACCTAAGGGATCATGGAGTGATGTTTCTAGACGCTTTACCATGATCCGATGGGTAAGTCCGAAAATGTGTTTTCGGAGTCGCAAACGTTGTGAGCCCACGACTAGTTGTATCATTGAACCATTGCGGGTTACACAAATACTGATTTACGAACCTTGGATCACCAATTATGATCAGTGGAAGGTTTTACGAACTGAGTTTAGGCTGAACACTATCTCGTAGTATGGCTAAGATTGAACTTGACCTAATGACATGGGCTGAGAAAGATAAGGTTTCAGAATTGATATTGAGACGGGAGCTGATTAGTTCAAAGATGTTTGAGCATTTTCTACAGACATCAGTGGCAGAGCATTGGAAGTATTTTGATAAAAAACAAGCCCTCTGTCAACCGTGACCTGATGAACATACGCTAGCTTGAAGCAGAATTGAAACAGATCAGGGAACCATGTAGGTCTTACCGAGTGCAAGCGAACTGCTCTAAGCTAAATTGATCGGGGAACAATGTAGGTCTTACCGAGTGCAAGCTGAACTGCTCTCAGCTGAACTGATCTAAGCTGTTCTAAATTTCTCTGCTCTAAACTGATCTGTATCTCTAATATCTCTGAGTTATTCTTCTAAGATGATCTGCTTCTCTCTAATCTGTTCTTAGCTGTACCGTTATTGATCTCTGAACTGAAACGGTTTGAACTGATCTTATACGAAGCTCCATCTGATCTGATTTTTCTCAGTTGAACTCATTTCTTCGCTTATACTGCACAGTTCTTCAGTAAATCAGCTTGGCTCTGATATGTTCTGAATCCAGCTTAACCTGCGCACTCGAGTAAACTGTTAGATATAAAATAATATGTTCATTAAAATTAAGATATGATCTGTTACATAGATCCAACACGGTTACGCACCTGAACTAACAATTTGGAGCCCTTATTGGCTGGTTGTTTACTCCCCTACAACACCTTAGCCCCACGGCTTTCTTCTTCTTCTCCGGCTTGGGAGCTTCTTGTGCCCTATCCGCAGTGCATTTCTTCTCTCCCTCCACCTTGGGAGCAGAAGCTTGATTATTCAGCTTGTAGGTGTGAATAGACTTGTTGTTCAACACTTTGAGGGGATGTAGAGCCACGGATTCCCCAACATCCGCTTTCACCAGTTTCTCCAATAGAAGGCTAAGCTGGACGCCGTAGCCATAAGTTTACTTACCAGGCATAGATATCATAGCAACCAAAATTTTGAAGAGAACGTGTGCCTAGTTCACTGGTATGCCGATGATGATCGCCACCATCATCTCAAATCGTCACTGGTAACCAATTCCAGCAACCTAGCTTTGGCCGTTAGAGACTTGGCCACAATATCATTCGACAAGCGGTATTCCACCTTCATATCCCGTTTCTTGCTAGAAGCTTGAACGGGACCTCAGTCAGTGAAAATAACACGCTGATATACGCCATAGCCTTGGATAGAATATTGGCTAAACTAGAAACACCCTTAGATGGGAGTTGGAACGACTTGGCAAAAATCTCCTTTGAGAAACCACCTTCACCCCTAAAACACTGCTCACAATCTCCCATTCACAAATGTTCCATTCTCTAAGACTGCGTCAACACTTCCTCATATACAGACCAAGACACCCCCAAAAATCCTCTGAGCCCTGATTCCTCCAGCGATTTGAACATCTGCACCATGCCTTCATCCTCATGGTCAGAACTGGATCAAAGTTGAACTTCAATGCATTGTTGTCGAAAGTAGCCATGATAGTTTTTGAGAAAATTGAGAGCAAAGAGCGATATAATGCAATAGATTTTGAAAATTCAGAAATAGTTTTCGAAAGCGTAAAGAGCACAAATGAAAAAGTACAGTGTATATGTGTGAACGATTAGAGAGAGAAACATTAATGGACATGCGTCAATCTAGTGTTTACCAATGTTTAAAATACAAAAAGTTTAACCTATCAATTTTTTAAAAAGAATTTAAAAAGAACAAATAATCTCAAACGTTCATACGTTACTGTATCAACATGAAAATATTAGTTCAAACACCTTGATAAGGTCTGACCGTATATGACCCTAAGCTGTATCAGATCAGCACGGACCAGATCAGCTCGGAGAAATTCAGTAGACTTCCGTTCTTATCAGTTTTAGCCAAATTGTTCCCCCTGAGCAATTGTGTACCGAACATAAATTTATGACATATTCAAGAGACCTAAAATATTTTTAAAGTAAGAAAACTTAGCGTCTGGCAGAGGCTTGGTGAAGATATCAACTACTTGCTAATCTGTTTGAACATGCTTCAGCCGGATGTCTTTCCTCAGCACATGGTGTTGGATGTAATGATGTCTTATGTCAATATGCTTTGTTCGGGAGTGGAGCACATTATTCTGAGTGATAGCAATAGCACTGGTGTTTGTCGCAGAAAATGGGAGCTTCACTTGCATCAACACTGTAGTATCTGAGCTGTTGTTGTATCCATAAGATCTGAGCACAACAGTTCCCAGTGGCTAGTATTCTACCTCAGATGAAGAAGTGATGATTAATTTCTGCTTCTTGCTAAACCATGAGATTAGCCTATCTCCGAGGAACTGACAAGTTCAACTTGTGCTATGCCGATCAATATTGCAACCTCGTAATCTTCATCTGAATATCCAATTAAATTGAAACTTGAGTCTTTGAGATACCAAAGACCAACTTTCTGAGTTCCCTTTAAATACTTTGAAATACGTTTGAAAGCAATAAAATGGGATTGTTTAGGATCATCTTGGAATCTATCACATATACAAACAACAAACATGATGTTTGACCTGCTAGAAGTTAAGTACAAAAGCGATCCAATCACCCCTCGATACAAAGTTACCTCTACGGCAGTTCCAACTTCATCTTTGTCTAACTTGATGGAACCGCTTATAAGGGTTGCTGTTGGTGAACATTTTTCCATCCCAAACTTTTTCAGAAGTTCTTTTGTAATCTTGGCTTGGTTTATGAAGATTCCATGCTCAAGATGCTTCACCTATAAATCGAGGAAAAAATTCAGCTCCTCATCTCAAACTTATCCTGCATCATCTTGGAGATTTTATCACACAGCTGGGATTAGTTGAGCCGAAATTGATGTCATCAACATAAATTGTACTAAGAAAAAGTGATCATTTTTGACAATTTTAAACAAAGTTTTATTGACAGAGCCGATAAAATAATCGTGAGTATGTAATAATTTAGATAAAGTACCATAGTAGACTCTTGGTGCTTGCTTAAGATCGTACAGAGCTTGTCCAGTTTATACACATAATCTGGGTTGACATGATCTATGAAGTCAGGAGATTGTGCAACATACACTTCCTCAGATAGGATGTCTTTTAAGAAAGCATTTTTAACATCCATTTGATATATTTTAAAACTTTTGAAAGCAGCATATGCGAGGAATATGCTAATGGCTTCTAATCTGGCTACATGTGCGAATGACTCATCAAAGTATGCCTTCTTCATGTCTATATACCTGACACACAAATCTAGTTTTATTTCTTACAGCCATTCCATTTTCATCTAATTTGGTCTTAAAGACCCAATTAGTAGCTGTCAAAGTCTTGTTAGTAGGTCTAGAAACTAAGCGCCATACTTTATTACGTTCAAATTGACTAAGTTCATCCTGCATCGCATCTATCCAGATTGGGTCTGCTAAGGCCTCTTCTACCTTCCTAGTTTCTGTGTGAGAGATGAATGCAGAGTTAAAATACTCGTCCATCATCTGGCCTCACGTTCTAAGAGATGCAGAAGGGTTACCGATGACCAACTCGGCTGGATGATTCTTATTCCATCGGAAACCAGGTCTATATGAGGCTGTAAAGTTTGAGTTGGCTTATGATGGTTCTCTAGGTAGATTGGTCCCTTCTTGGGCCTCGTGTAAGCTGAGTGCTGGAGCATCTATAGTTGTAACGTCTTGGATCTGTTCTGTTGGACAGCTGGAGCATCGCCAATTGCATCAGCTTGTACACCATCTCATGTATCAACTTGTATCTCTTTGGCTGGACCAGCTTGGATGACTTCTGCTGGTCTTCTAAACTGTATCTCATCATCACTTGATTCAACGAGGTTATCAGATTCTAACGATCGCTAACATAATTAATAGATGAAATATAGTTATACGAAAAACTGACTAAATTTAACATGTATAGACTCTTCAACTGTCAGCGTTCTATTGTTAAAAACTGTTGGCGCAACGGCGGATCCGGATCCCGCTCCCAAGGCACAGCGGAAGAATTTAAAATTTTGAGCTCGGGAATGGTCAATACACCTATACAATAAGCAAAACATTCATAGAATATTCAGTAGGTTACCTTGCTGGCGTCTAGGCGCCTGGCTCCGACCAATTCCACGAGGGAATTGGAACTTCAACGATTGAACGGCTAGATCGACGCCTAATCCGGTCCACGACCAGAATATCAACTCCTTCGCAGGTTTGCACTAGAAAACCGACAAAAATTTCACGGACGGAATCTCCTCGCCGAGATGGTCGGTATAAATTCCGACGTCGGTGTCGGCGTCGGCGGCAGGCGGCGACGGCGAGGGAAGAAAGGAGAGGGGAGGAGTTTGCTGAATAGCTTTTGGTGTTTTTCTTTATCACTCTTGAAAGTCTCTCCTCATTTCCATATTTATAGATTGAGGGATAGAGTTTGATTTGAACAAAATAGTGAACATTCGGTTCAACTCAATCTGCGAACATTCAGTTCAACTCGAACTGTGAACATTCTATTCAACTCAAACAGTGAACATTCGGTTCAAGTCGAACTGTGAACATTCGTTTTGACTCCCTCGATTTTGGTCTCATCATAATACCTATCGATGATCAGATATCATCGATGTGCTCAGTTTATAAACTGATCATTATGATGCAAAATCAAATTTTCGGACCACTAAATCTATATATGACAGGTTTACTCTCATTAGCTAAATATGAAAGTCCTACTCCCCTCAAAGCAGTGTTCTTCTACTGGGTTTGGCCTATCTAGCGCCACCAAAATACCTTTTCCCTTGGCCACTGGATCAATATTCGGCAGGAATTGTGTGACCCAGTTTATTTCCCAGATCTCAATAGTTTTAGTAGTTGGGCCACCACTCCAATTGACAAAACTATCCTCCAGGTGATGCTCCAACAGCAGAAGCAGTTCCCCCAACGACAGCTTCATCCTGTCTTGTTACACCTGATTCCTCAACAGTTTCTAGAACAGGGTCCTCTACAGCAGTAGTTGTTCCTCCATGCTTAGCGAAGACTGTGTCCTCATATGCATCTTCATGAATGGAGTCCTGAATTGCTTCAGCTTGGATAGCAGTAATGGGTTTCACTTTCCTGGACCTGTGTCCTGAGCTTCTTATTCCGAAAAGGGAGGTCAAGTGATGTTGTAGACTCAGAATCAGATGGCGGAAAAATCACCTTGCTTTTATGTCGCTGGCCACCTGTCCTGACATAAGATTTCATCGCCAAAGGGCGCTCGGTGGTGTCTGAGCTGGACTCAGATCGCACCTGGAATGATGCCTAGGAGCCCTCTGCTGCTTGCTTCTTCTTCTGCTTCTTTTTTTCTTCAGCTCGGCAGCTATATCTTCCTTATCCCCAGCATGCTTCTTCCTACTCTAAGTCTTTGGAACAGAAGCATGATTTGTCAGCTTTTAGGTGTGAATGGACTTGGTTTTCAGCCCCTTCAGGGGATGTAGAGCCACAGATTTTCCAAGATCCACTTTAACCAGCTTCTCCAGCAGCAAGCTGAACTGCACACCGTACCCTAGAGATTGCTTACTAGGATTTGATACCATGGCAGCTAGAATACCGAACATTACTTGTGCCCAGTTCACCCTATCCCGGTGTTGATAGCCACCATCATCTCAAAACGTTCTGCTGTTACAGCATCAAATGATCATGCCTTGATTGTCAAAGACCTGGCCACAATGTCGTGTAAGAACCTGTATTCCACCTTCATATCCCTCTTTTTTACTCAAAGGCTTGAACAGAACACCGGTCATGGGGAACAACCCCTCCATATCTGCAACAGACTTGGAGCGTAAGTCCTGAAAAACTAGTGATTCCCTCCAGTGGTAGCTTAAACATCTCTACAAAAATATCCTTGGAAAATGACAACCCTCGTGTCATTCACGCTGCTCACTATCTCCACATCATCAACAAACATCGCGGTCGCAAAGAACTGTTTAAGAGCATTTTCATAAATTGACCCTGAATCTCCCAGAAAGCCTCAGAGATCGATTCCTCCAGAGTCCTAAACATCCGACCATCCCTCCATCATTCCACTGACAGAATGGAGTCGAATTGCACCTGCAAAGCATTGTTAACAAAGGAATCCATTGTATAAGTGAGATGCGAATTAATTGAAAAACAAGGGTTTTTGCAAAGGATTTTTAGAAAGAGGAGAAGTGCTTTTGAAAGCGTAAGGAAGATGGAAAGATCATAGTACGGTTAAACATGTGAACGGTGAGAGAGAAAATATAACAGACATGTGTCGATATAGGATCGAAAGGCATTTGAAATTCAAAAATTTTAAACTTCCAATTATAGAAAGTTTAAAAACACGATGATCTTAACCGTTCATACATATATATCATCACGAAAAAGCAAATTCACACATAGTGATAAGATCTGATTGTTTATGTCTCTAAGTTGTATTAGGTCGGAACATATCAGATCAGCACGGAGATATTCAGTAAATTTCTGTCCTTATATGCTTGAACAAATTGTTTCCCCTGAATAAGTACTCACGTAACATATTTAATACATATCTAAGAGACCTAAAATATTTCTAAAGAAAGAAAAATTAGCGTCCGGCAAGGGCTTTGTGTATATGTCAGCTACTTGCTGATCTGTTGGAACATGCTCCAGCCGGATGTCCTTTTTCAGCACGTGGTCTCTTATGAAATGATGCCTTATGTCAATGTGCTTGGTTCTGGAATGCAGCACAGTGATTTTGAGTGATATCAATAACACTTTCCTTATCACAGAAAAGGGGAGCTTCAGCTGCATCAACACCGTAATCTCTAAGCTGTTGTTGTATCCATAAGATCCGAGTACAGCAGCTCCCAGCTGCTAAATACTCTCCCTAAACTGTAGATGTTGTGATGGCTATCTGCTTCTTGATGAACCAGGAAATTTGTCTATCTCCCAAGAACTGACAAGTTCCACTTGTGCGACGCCGATCAATTTTACAACATGCGTAATTTGCATCTGAATAACCAATCAAATTAAACTTGAGTTTTTGGGATACCAAAGATCCACGATATAATGATACCTAAATGACAGTTCCAGCTTCATCTTTATCCAATTTGATTGAATCACTCATAGGGGTTGCAGCTGTTGAACATTTGTCCATCCCAAACTTCTTTAAAAGTTCTTTTTTGTACTTGGATTGATTTATGAAAATTTCATTCTCAAGCTGCTTCACTTGTAGACCAAGGAAAAATGTCAGCTCAGCTATCATACTCATCTCAAACTTATCCTGTATCAGCTTTGAAAATTTTTCATACAGCTTAGGATTAGTTGAGACAAGAAATGTCATCAGCGTAAATCTGTACTAATAAAACATGATTATTTTTTATGAATTTAAACAATGTTTTATCAGCTGAACCGACAACAAAATTGTGATCAAGTAAAAATTTAGACAAAGTATCATACAATCTCTTGGTGCTTGTTTCAGACCGTACGGAGCTTTGTCCAGCTTATAAACATAATCTGGTTTATCATGATCTACGAAGCCAGGAGGTATGCAACATACACTTACTCACTTAGAATGTCATTTAAAAATACACTTTTTACATCCATTTGAAGGACTTTTAAATTTTTAAATGCCGCATATGCAAGAAATATTCTAATAGTTTCCAATCTGGCTACAAGTGTGAAGTCTCATCAGAATATATGTCTTCTTCCTGTCTATATCACTGAGCCACTAGTCTAGCATTAATTCTCACAACAGTACCATTCTCATCTTATTTGTTTCTAAAGACCCATTTAGTACCTATCGCGGTCTGATTTGTAGGTCTAGAAACTAAATGTCATACTATGTTTTGTTCAAACTGACTAAGTTCTTCCTGCATAGCATCTATCTAACTTGGTCTACTAAGGCATCTTCTACTTTCTTAGGTTCATGAAAAATGAATGCAAAGTTAAAATACTCGTCCATCATCTGGCCCCGTGTTCTAAGCAGTGCAAAAGTGTTACCGATGACCAGCTCGGGTGGATGATTCTTATTCCACCAGAAACTAGGTCCAAGGGGAGCTAAAATGCTTGGATGGGTTTCCTCTGGTTCACCAGGTAGGTTTGTCCCTTCTTTTTCCTCGCCCAAGCTGATACCGGATCATCTGTAGTTGGAACAACTTGGACTTGTTATGTTGGATAAACTTGAACGTCTCTTGTCGTATCAACTTGCAGACGTTCTGCTGCATCATCTATTTCTAATATCTCTTCATCACTCGATTCAATTAGATTAGTAGATTCTAATATGTTTCTAATATCATTTATAGATGCAATGGAGTTAGAATAAAAACTTGACTCATCAAATTTAACATAAATAGGTTCCTCTACTGTCAGTATTCTATTGTTAAAAACATGATACGATTTGCTGACAGCTGAATAACCAAGAAATATTCCAATATCAGCACATGCATCAAAAGCAGATAAATTCATTGTGCCATTATTATGAATGTAGCATCTACAACCAGAAACTTTAAAATATGAAATGTTAGGTTGTTTTTTATTCCAGATCTCATATGACCATTTTCCTTGTTTCATGTTAATCATCGATATGTTCTGCTTATAGCATGCAGTGTTCAAAGCTTTTGTCCAAAGCTTTTGAGAAATCCCAGAATCAGCAAGCATAGTTCTTGCAGCCTCTTTTAATGTAACGTCCAGAAATCCTGATTACGTGAGAATGAGTACATGACTAGGTAAAAACTGTTTTTAGAGAATTAGGTGTCATTTATGTGATTAAGTGTTAATTTTATACTTTATGATGTGCATGACATTTTTCAGCATAACTGAGTTCCGGATGCGTGGACGAGATTGGGGACGACCGAGGTAAAACTTTATTTGAATTTTTTAGCCCTCAGATTTTAAAAGCCAAAAATTTATTATTTAAGCAATATTTACGAAAAATAGGATTTTTATATATATTTGCCAAGGGGAACCCGTTTTTCGCCTATACGGGCTATTTTAATGAGCTTTACTACATTTTAAAAATTAAAGGATTTTATGTTACGAAAATTAAGAGTTAAAATATTTAAGTTTGAGTTTAATTAATATTTTTAAGTGGTGGGGTTAGTAAGACAAAGATCTTTTAATCTTTTCCTAATTAAAACTCTTGGAGGGGTCTTTTGGGACATTAATCATTTTCTTTCAACCCTAAAACTTTCAAAAAAACTGTTAGGGATCCGGATCGCGCCCCCCGGCTAGGCAGCAGAAGAACAAAAAATAGATGCCGGGAGACGATCAATACGATAAAACAGTTATTGTTAATGTCATTCATAGGGTGTTCAAAACACTACCTTACTGGCACTTGTGCCTGGCTCCAACCGTAGTTACAATAACGTCGGCTCTTCACGGTAGATTGCGGTAGATAACGCCAATCCGGTCCACGACCGGATACGAGACTCCTTCGTCACCCTGCACTAGAAGGCGTGACGAGATCTACGCGGACGGATTCTCCTCGTCGAATTGGCCGGAAACAATTTTTCCGGCGAAGAAGGCGGCGGTGCACACGGCGGCGGCTTGTAGAGAGGAGAGGGGCGGCGGTATTTAGTGCTAGGGTTAGGGTTGATTGTAGTGTTTGTTTTTTAATCAAGTCTCTTAAGTCTATATTAAATAGATTTAAGTGTTGGACTTGGACCGGCCCAACGGGCTCGGGTCCAACGGATGAACATTCAGTTCATCTCCATCGACTTCATCATAACTCCGATCGCCGATCAGATCGGACCGATCGACTCAGTTTCCAAAACTGAATATTATGATCTGAAAAACCATTTTTCAGAACCCCAGTGCAAAATGACCGTTTTGCCCCTCAACAGCGGAAAACCCCGGTTTGACCCCTGTTGACTTTTTAGGAAGTCGCACTCCCCAAAATCCTCTTCGTATGCTCAACACATTGAGCTGAGTATCCGTGCGAGAATCTCGAATCCAGTACTTGTGTGACCCTCAATGGTTCAGGGATACAGCTAGCCGTGGGCCCACAACCATTGCGGCTCCGGAATCACAATTCCGGACTTGCCCATCGAATCATAGTAAAGCGTCTAGCAACATCGCCCCATGATCTCCTAGGTATCACTGATAGTGCCTGCAAGAACCAGTTGGTCGTGGTTAGCGTACAGTACGGTCCTTTCAATCCATATATCCCGATCAGATCAACGACCATTGGTAAATCGAGAGTCGCTATAGATCCGATAGCTATGCATACATCTTGGAGATCGAATAGTGACATCACGAGTGTAACTAGATAAACACATTTACCTAAAACACTTCTAGTACTCTGGCCAGAGATTTATACACTATTATCCCCTCAGATAGCATAGGATATCCACGCATGTCTGCGAGCGGTGAATCCTCGACAACAATGCATCGACTCCTACATGCATCGGGGTCTCACCCAATCCCGACGCCTTACGACCCCAAGTGAGTCGGCAAACGGGTCAAAGTGAGACGCCTATCATGTAGAGTCTCAATGACGTTTCGAGTCATGAGGACTAATCAGTACAACCAAGACCTCGGACTTATCCACTCGACAAGTGGTAACCACTTGGAAAGTCCGTACGAGGGTAGTTCGATAGATCACCAGGTCACTATCTATCTGCATGCTCAGAACATCACAATGTTCCCTACCAATGAAACATGGTACTTCGCATCGCAGATACTAGTCTCGAACTCGGGCGGCCTTATCCTCATTTTGACGGCCCAATCGACTAGGAACATGTTCAGAATACACAGCGACTATTAGATGTGTTTCATGATAGCCGTCATACCCACTATCACATCTAACATACGCTTTAGTGCATTCTAGGTCTTTACTCAACGCAATTGTAAATCATCATACATACAATGAAAGTAAAGAACGCCATATAATAAATGCGAATATCATATATAAATATTGTCATACACAAGAGTCTATAAGCCCACACGCCACAAGTTGGCTAGTTTGGAATCTACTCTAACAATCTCCCACTTGCCCTAAAGCCAACTAATCATCAGACGCAGTCCCATTGTTTCGCGATGTTTTTCAAACAAGGGTCCTGGCAAGGGTTTCGTAAGTGGATCAGCAACGTTGTCCACAGAGGCGAATCTCTCAACTGCTATGTCACCTCTAGCCACAATATCCCGGATTATGTGGTATTTCCTCAGTATGTGTTTGGATCTTTGTTTGGAATCTACTCTAACAATCTCCCACTTGCCCTAAAGCCAACTAATCATCAGACGCAGTCCCATTGTTTCGCGATGTTTTTCAAACAAGGGTCCTGGCAAGGGTTTCGTAAGTGGATCAGCAACGTTGTCCACAGAGGCGAATCTCTCAACTGCTATGTCACCTCTAGCCACAATATCCCGGATTATGTGGTATTTCCTCAGTATGAGTTTGGATCTTTGGTGAGACCTGGGCTCCTTTGCTTGCGCAACGGCACCCGTGTTGTCACAGTACACCGGGACTGGACCAACTCCATTAGGAATGACGCCCAACTCTTGAACGAAATTCCTTATCCAAACGGCCTCCTTAGCAGCAGCTGATGCTGCAATGTACTCAGCCTCAGTGGTTGAATCCACGATGGTGTCTTGCTTGGAACTCTTCCAAGAGACAGCACCACCATTGAGCATGAATACAAATCCAGAGGTTGATTTCGAATCATCCACGTCACACTAGAAGCTAGAATCAATGTAGCCTTCCAGTTTCAGTTCACCACCCCCATAGACCATGAACATATTCTTAGTCCCTCGTAAGTACTTAAGAATATCCTTCACAGCCTTCCAATGCAATTGGCCGGGGTTGGCCTGGTAGCGGCTCGTGACACTTAGAG
>KV013989.1:41078-58681 GCA_001598015.1 Dorcoceras hygrometricum
AATACTTTTGCCTAACTGATTTTCTACTTCAGCCTTGAATTCTTTGAACCTTTCAAAGGATTCAGACTTGTACTTCATCAAGTACAATTACCCATACCTAGAGTAATCATCGGTAAAGGTGATGAAGTATGTGTGACCATATTTAGTACCAATACTAAATGGGCCGCACACATCAGTATGGATCAAATCCAATAGGCCTTGGGCACGCTCACCCTTGCCCTTGAAGGGTTGCTTGGTCATCTTTCCTTTAAGACAAGATTCACAAGTCGGTAGAGAGTTGAAGTCTGACAGATCAAACAAGTCACTCCTAACTAGCTTGTTCATCCTACTAGGGAAATGTGACCTAGCCTAGCGTGCCAAAGTTGTGTTGGGTTCAAGTTATCGTGTTTCCGTTTAATCGTTGTTGTATGTGCTTCGACATCGCGAGTTGGAACGTCTTTTAATTTTAAGGTGTATAAATCGTTTTTGTGTTCCCCAATTCCAATCAAACATTCATTCTTGTAAATATTGCAAATCGAATTAGCAAACATACAAGAATATCTATCTCTATCAAGCATAGGAATAGAAATAATGTTTTTAATCAATTCAGGAACAAATAAAATGTCTCGTAACAACAACTTAAAATTTGAAGATAGAAATAAATAAACATCTCCTATAGCTACTGCAGCAACTCTTGCTCCATTGCCTAGCTCAAGTGGGTCTCACCCTCTCTAAGACGTCGACTTCTTGTCATCACCTGCAAGTCATTACAGATATGAGATCCACATCCGATATCAAGTACCCAAGAGGTTGAATTAAGAGACATATTTATTTCAATGTAGAACATACCTTTCGCAGTTCGCAACTGCTCGAGGTACTCCTTGCAGTTCCTCCTCCAATGCCCAGCCTTGTGGCAGTGGTGGCAAACATCCTTGCTCTTGTTTGGCTTAGAAGCCTTTGCCTTCGGCTTCTTGGCAGACCTTTCCTCTTTCGCAGGAGCAGAACGCTTCTTGCTCTTGCGTCTGGGCCCCTTCTTCACAGAGGAAGAAGAACCCAAGAAGGAGGACGGGTTTGTCCTTCTTTATAGTCCCCTCAAACACTACAATCATGTTAACCACCTCTTCAAGGGTGGCCTCCAGCTTGTTCATGTTGAAGTTGACCACAAAGGGGTCAAATGCAGCGGGTAGTGAGAGGAGAAGTACATCCACCGACAGCTCGTGTGGAAGCGCGATATCAAGGCCCGACAGCTTTTCAACGAGCCCAATCATGCGAACCCCATGCTCGCAGACCGAAGTCCCATCGCGCATGCGGCTCGTCATCAGCTCCTTGACAGCCGTGAACCTCTCATGTCGAGAGTTCTCCCCGTACAGTTCCTTGAGATGAAAGAGTATGGCAGAGGCATACTTTGTCTTCTCAAAGCGTCGTTGCATTTCATTGGACATCGATGCCATCACATAGAATCGAGCTTTAACCTCATCATCCCGCCATTGGTTAAGCGTAATCAGCTCCTCAGGGCTGATATCGGCAGGGGTTTCCTCCGGAGGCGACTTCTCTATCGTATAGAGGAGCTTCTCCGAAGCCAATACAAGATTAAGGTTGCGGAGCCAGTCTTGGTAGTTCAGACCGGTGAACCTGTTGCTATCCAGTATAGCAGCGAGCGGGTTTTTCATCGAAACCATTTTATATAGCAGTTATACTGAAAAGAAAACAGACATACATTACTAACTATATATAGAATAAACGCTAAGACATAAAACATGGTCATTAAGTTTTATGAATTACCCTCCCACTATTTTAACGATTTCACCACCCTCTAATGAAATCGAGAAAACATGTTTCTTTAGTGGGTACACGGAGCCCAATTAAGCGATCATGGACCCGAATAATATCAGCCATCCATGACCCCCAAAAGGTAGTTTCCGATTGCAGTCGGTGCAACCTCCATGTATTCACCTCACGTCCAGTAAGGGCCCAATAATATGACGCCGTTTACTATCACGTGTCAAGATTGACCCATCAATGTTGAGTCGTGAAGGACGGTCCCCTTAACGTCCCCAATAATATGAGTCAACGTTAAAGGGAGTTCAGCCGACTCACAACAGTTGTCAATGGCGTGGACAGCTTTTCGGCATACATGACCCCCTCAATAATATGAGCGGGCCAAGTATACGGGTAGTATCGACGTACACCGATTGTTGATGGAAGGTAGGGTTAATTTAAATAATTTTAAATACCCTTTAGTTTATCGAATAAACATTTTATCTTGATATAAGTTTTAAATCATATTTACAACGAGGGATTTTATTTTTGAAAAATTTTGGTCTCATGCATATTTAAATCTAATTTAAAACATGCAACATGCGGATTCAATTAATCTATATATCAACATATATAAATAAATATTGGGATGATCGATCGCGAGAGCTATGCGGTCCGTGGTTGCCAGCCACGGACCTGGGTCCAATCATAGGGGTAATGCAATATGCAATGCAATCCTATTACAAAGCTTTCCGGTTTTACAGATCTTCGGTCATCAATATCTTGATCGTCATCATCCACCGTCTTCGGATGTCCTCCCACTAAATCTAGTAATTTACATTTAAATCTACTATGACAAATAAGGGATACATTTATCAAGGGGTGGGAACGGGCCACAAACAGGCCCACTTTAAATGATAATCAAAATATATTATAAAACCGAAATCATTCAAAACCTATTGCATACACCTAACACATTGGGCACGGCTCTCGATCACTCCAATCATGCAATTAATCTAATTAACATTCATAATTTAAATAATCTAATTATTTATCGTAAAATCATATTCTAATTACGAAATCGTATTTTATAATAAAATCGTATTTTGACGATAAAAACAAATTTTAATCAACAAAATCATATTTCATTACAAAATAATATTTCATAATTAAAATCACATTTTACTAATTTTAATTGTATCACATTGGGCTTAAAACAATTCTAGGCCCAAAAACTTAAAATTTCAAAATCGACCAAAACGGGTCCGATATCGCATACCCGCCCGAAAACTTCATGGGCTGCCCGGGACAGGCCCGAACCAAAACCTAGAAGAAATCAGACCAGCCGTCACGACATCGCCGGAGACTCGCCGAAGCGGCGGCGCCACCACCACGAAAACATGGCGGCAGCGCGCGACGCCGCACGCAAGAGCGCGCAACCATCGCCATCGTCGGCGCACACAGGTCGGCCAACGACCAGCTTTCTCGCCCGAGAAGCATGCGCAACCAATGCGCAAGTGGATGGCATCTAGGACGCTACCAAGCGCGCAGCGAAGATACATCGGGCGGCCATGATGTGCTATCATCTGCGCGCGACTAGCGCGGCTAGGCACCGCCTCTCGCCACGACAAGCGCGCGGGCAGTAGCCCAGCTTGCGACAACCATCGGCGCAAACGTGCGCAACTTTTGCAAAGCTGCGTGGCCTGAGACGCGATCAAAAGCGCGGCCGTGTGCGTACGATCGAAGCGCGGGTGTGGCCGCGCGCGCGGGCAGTAGCCCAGCTTGCGACAACCATCGGCGCAAACGTGCGCAACTTTTGCAAAGCTGCGTGGCCTGAGACGCGATCAAAAGCGCGGCCGTGTGCGTACGATCGAGCGCGGGTGTGGCCGCAGCGCTTCGCGACGGCCGGCGGCCAATTTTCAAAATTTCGTTGATTGATCCGATCTGAAATTAAAAGATTAGATACAATATGGCAAATCGTATTGATCAGATCCAAAAAACACTGGGCTCTGATACCACTGTTGGGGATGCGGATCGCGCCCCCCGGCTATGCAGCGGAAGAACAGAAAATAGATGCCGGGAGACGATCAATACGATAAAACGGTTATTGTTAATGTCATTCATAGGGTGTTCAAAACACTACCTTGCTGGCACTTGTGCCTGGCTCCAACCGTAGTTACAATAACGTCGGATCTTCACGGTAGATTGCGGTAGATAACGCCAATCCGGTCCATGACCGGATACAAGACTCCTTCGTCACCCTGCACTAGAAGGCGTGACGAGATCTGCGCGGATGGATTCTCCTCGTCGAATTGGCCGAAAACAATTTTTCCGGCGAAGAAGGCGGCGGTGGCGGCGGCGCACACGGCGGCGGCTTGTAGAGAGGAGAGGGGCGGCGGTATTTAGTGCTAGGGTTAGGGTTGATTGTAGTGTTTGTTTTTTAATCAAGTCTCTTAAGTCTATATTAAATAGATTTAAGTGTTGGACTTGGACCGGCCCAACGGGCCCGGGTCCAACGGATGAACATTCAGTTCATCTCCATCACCGAGACTTCATCGTAACTCCGATCGCCGATCAGATCGGACCGATCGACTCAGTTTCCAAAACTGAATATTATGATCTGAAAAACCATTTTTCAGAACCCCAGTGCAAAATGACCGTCTTGCCCCTCAACAGCGGGAAATCTCGGTTTGACCCCTGTTGACTTTTTAAGAAGTCGCACTCCCCAAAATCCTCTTCGTATGCTCAACACATTGAGCTGAGTATCCGTGCGAGAATCTCGAATCCAGTACTTGTGTGACCCTCAATGGTTCAGGGATACAGCTAGCCGTGGGCCCACAACCATTGCGGCTCCGGAATCACAATTCTGGACTTGCCCATCGGATCATGGTAAAGCGTCTAGCAACATCGCCCCATGATCCCCTAGGTATCACTGATAGTGCCTGTAAAAACCAGTTGGTCGTGGTTAGCGTACAGTACGGTCCTTTCAATCCATATATCCCGATCAGATCAACGACCATTGGTAAATCGAGAGTCGCTATAGATCCGATAGCTATGCATACATCTTGGAGATCGAATAGTGACATCGTGAGTGTAACTAGGTAAACCCATTTACCTAAAACACTTCTAGTACTCTGGCCAGAGATTTATACTACTATTATCCCCCTCCAGATAGCATAGGATATCCATGCATGTCTGCGAGCGGTGAATCTCGACACGATGCATCGACTCTACCATGCAACTCAATGACGTTTCGAGTCGTGAGGACTAATCAGTACAACCAAGACCTCGGACTTATCCACTCGACAAGTGGTAACCACTTGGAAAGTCCGTACGAGGGTAGTTCGATAGATCACCAGGTCACTATCTATCTGCATGCTCAGAACATCACAATGTTCCCTACCAATGAAACATGGTACTTCGCATCGCATATACTAGTCTCGAACTCGGGCGGCCTTATCCTCATTTTGACGGCCCAATCGACTAGGAACATGTTCAGAATACACAGCGACTATTAGATGTGTTTCATGATAGCCGTCATACCCACTATCACATCTAACATACGCTTTAGTGCATTCTAGGTCTTTACTCAACACAATTGTAAATCATCATACATACAATGAAAGTAAAGAACGCCATATAATAAATGCGAATATCATATATAAAGATTGTCATACACAAGAGTCTATAAACCCACACGCCACAAGTTGGCTAGTTGGGCATCTACTCTAACAAAAACCTAGCCACTCTCCTCCCTCCCTCACTCTAGCCGTCCCCTCCCCTTGGCAAGGCTCCATCGATTTCTTTCTCAAAGTTTCTTGGAGATTTCAAAGGTTGATCGTACCATCTCTTGTAATTCGCTCAGATAACACTTAGACTGCATAGTTCTCAAAAGGACATGTTCTATTCTCCCTTTTTCTCACCATTTAAATCATATACACTGTTTTAAAATAATGATTGCATGATTTGTATGTGAAATTATTAAATCTACCTTTATTGTTTACGATTCACGCATGCATCACGATTTTTAACCCGCATTTGAATTGATTCTTACGTGATCCAAACAGGGAGTGATTTTTTCAAGGAATGAATTAGTTACGAATTTTATGATCAGCACGTGTTCTGGCTTATCGTCTGTGCGCGATAGTAGAGTTGTTGGGGTCGGGTAAGTCACTCTATGGGGTCTTTGTGGTCAAGGTTGATTTCCTAAGATATCGCATTGATTTAGAGTCATGCTGGTCCAAACGGGGAGCGGTTTTGTCGAGGAACGAATTAGTTATGAGTTTTATGGCTAGCACGTGTCCTGGTTGAAGTCTGCACGCGAGAAGCGTCATTAAGAGCATCGGGTTGGTCATGTATAAAAATAGTTTTTGAGTCTCGTTTGTTCCAGTGACTATTATATTGAGTTATGATGACGTGGGTTGAAATAGGGAGTGATTCGGTTAAGAATTGAATTTTTCATTATTTTTACCGTTTTGACGCTCAATGTGAGCCTCGTGGGCCATTTTTGTGAAATTGAGATTTCGAGTCTTAGGGACATTCAAAATTCGTGGATGACTTTATTTGTTGTTTTAGGCATATTTTAATATGTTTTCCAGCATTTTTTAGAATTTATTTGATTTATAGGATTTTTGGTCAATAGGACTTTTATTTAGTCAAATTTTAATGTTTAATTTTTGAAATGAAGGACTGAGTGTTTTATAAAGTTTTAAAGTTTAATTTTAAAGTTTAATGGTTCAAGTCATTTATAAGATTAAGTTTCATTTTACAGTTAAGTCTAGGCTTTTGGGCTAGAATTAGTGGGCAAGGCACCTGAACCAGTTCCTTGATCGGAGTAGAAAATGTAGAAGCCCGTGAATAAATATTTTAATTATATATGTAGTATTTTATGTATACGAATATGATGATGTTTAAATGAAAGATTAAATATATATTGAGGGGTTAAGCCTTTTAAAATTGCATGTTTTTTATGAAGTGAACGCATCATGAAAGTTTTATGAAATGTTAAAGGCATGTAACAAAAGAAAATAATTTTGAGGGATTGAAGTGATTTGTGGAAAAGTAGACGATGAGCGGATCTGGGATGTCGGGCCCGGTGAACCTCTGTTAATGTTATAATGATAGACGATGAGCGGATCCGGGATATCGGGCCCGGTGAACCTCTGTTAATGTGATAATGATAAGGTTGGGTGAACCGACCGCCACTTACATTGGTTTCTTATGATTGTTCAATCGTTAATGTAATGGCCCATACTTCATGGATAACACGTTTTTATTTTATGCTATGTCATTCTTTATTATGTACTGATATATGATTATGTAAGGTTACGATTGATTAATGAACCATGTTTTACGACCATCCATGCATGCATGTTTTAAAGTTATTTTACGATACATATGTTCTTGCATGTTGTTTTATTATACGTACTTTGCTATTATCAGATAAAGCATACTGGGCCTTTAAGCTCACTAGGTTTAAATGGTGCAAGTGAGCCTGCTGATGATTTCATTCCTACTGGCGGTGAGGATCTCTGAGCGCCCGCTGCAGCTGCTTTTCCGTGACCACTTAGTTTTGTTTATTTTATTTTTGAGAAATGTTCTGTTTCCGCAACTTTTACTTACTCTGAGTTTAAGGAAGAATGAATGTTGTGATTTTGGGATATTATTTATTTATGTTTTAAAATGAGGTTGAAGAAAGTTTTCAATGGAGGAACCATGTTTTCTTCTAAGAATGTTTATTCCGTACTTTATTTCAGAAAAAAAAATTTCTAGAGTACAGTTCGTTTCAGTTGGTATCAGAATGGTGGTTCTGGTAGGGTACTAGTCTGCTGCGTGGAGCTCGAAAGTTTCACTGCCAGTTTTTAAGTTTTAGAGTTTTACAATTCATGTTTATTTTCGCATGATTCATGTTCTATTTCTGCATTAGTCTTGCCTTAGGAGTTTAAGAGTTAGACGCTCAATCATGTACTTGGATTTACGTGAAGGGTTTTGGGTGTCAGTATGCCTCCCAGACGTTCTAGGGACCAGCAGGAAGATGATACGCCTCCTCCTCCCCCACCTCCACAGATGATACCGTATGAGAAGGCCAGCGTGGAAATGCTGGCCGTGATCACCAAGATGTTAGAGAGGCAGGCGGAGCGATCTGGGAAGTCTCATGAGGAGGATGTGGCTGAGCGGTTCCGCAAGCAGGGACCCAAGGAATTTTCCGGGATTACAGATCCGCTAGGAGATTCTATGCCTTAGGTCACTGGATTGAATCTAAGTATAACCGTTAGATCTTCTAGGAGTTGCCTTGAGAACTTAGACGGGTAGGACTAGTGAACCTAGTAATGATTTAGGAATCTATACTGTTTTGGGAACCTAGATTAATTGTAAACACGTTCCTGTGTGACGTTTCTATTTCAGGCGAGATCCATGTTTTGGGTGTCACTACCCTTGCCTTACTAGACTCAGGGGCGACTCACTCGTTCATCTCGAGTGCGTTCATTTAGAGGATGTGTATTATTCCGGAGAGCTTGGGTGTAGCTCTCGCAGTGACGATTCCGTCAGGAGAGGAGATATCGATGGCCAGTGTGGTTTAGGGAGTGGTGATCATGTTCCAGGATCATGCAGTCAGAGCAGATTTGATCGTATTGCCGATGTCAGGATTCGACCTCATTGTAGGGATGGACTTGTTGACGGATTATGGAGTGGTGATTGATTTCCAACTGAGGTCAGTGACGATCAGGCCGCCAGGGCAGGAGACTTTCCTCTTTGAAGAAGCGAGGAGACTGCGTAAGCCTAGGTTTATCTCTTTTCTACAGGCTAGGAAGCTAGTCGAGCTTGGGTGTCAAGAGTTCTTGGCCAGTGTTTACACCTCAGTAGATTCAGCAGGCCCTTCCCTGTCTGAGGTGGAGGTCGTCAGGGATTTTGCAGATGTTTTCCCCGATGACATTGCGGGAGTTTCACCGGAGTGAGATATGGAGTTTTTGATTGAGTTGACACCAGGTACAGTGCCTATCTATAAGGCACCGTAACGACTGGCTCCTACCGCGATGAAGGAACTGAAGGAGCAGACTACATTTCGGACACGTTACGGCCACTAGATGCCGTTTGGACTGACGAATGCCCCAGTGATCTTCATGGACTTGATGAACCGGGTTTTCAGGCAGTACTTAGACCAGTTCATCATCGTTTTCATCGATGACATCTTGGTCTACTCGAGGAGCTTAGAGGAGCATAGACAACATTTGCAGACCGCACTGCAGACTTTGAGAGAGCACAGATTGTATGCTAAGTTCAGTAAGTGCGAGTTTTGGCTTGAGCAGGTGGAGTTTTTGGGGCATATCGTTTCTACAGATGGGATTTCAGTCGACCCATCGAAGGTGGAGGCAGTTTAGAACTGGGGGATTCCAAAGAATGCAGCGGAGATTCGCAGTTTCTTGGGTTTGACAGGATATTACCGTAAGTTCATCAAGGGTTTCTTCGATTTCAGTACCCTTGACAGTTCTGACCAAGAAGAATGCGAAATATGTGTGGAGTCCCGAGTGTCAGAGGAGCTTCGATCAGCTGCACTTCAGTGCCAGTTTTAGAGATGCCCGTGGATCATGAGGAGTTTGTGGTGTATACAGATGCTTCCCTGAGAGGTTTGGGTGCAGTTCTGATGCAGGGTGGCAAGGTTATTGCTTATGCGTTGAGACAGTTGAAGAGTTATGAGCAGAACTATCCGACACATGATCTGGAGCTTGAAGCAGTGGTGTTCGCACTTAAGATCTGGAGACACTAATTGTACGGTGAGAAGTGTCAGATTTCATCGATCATAAGAGCCTCAAGTACTTCTTCACATAGAAGGAGCTGACTATGAGGCAGCGCAGATGGCTAGAGTTGGTGAAAGATTATGATTGTGACATTAGCTACCATCCGAGTAAGACTAATATAGTGGCTTACGAGTTGAGCCGAAAGACTTCAGTGGTGGCATGCTTATCAGTCGAGAGGCCACTACAGATTGAGATACAGAGATTTGGATTGGAGTTCTATTCGGGGGGCTGTGCGCCGAGTTTAGCAGCGCTCACAGTTCAGCCGACTCTTTGAGATCGGATTAGAGACGGGCAGGATACTGACAAGAAGTTACAACATTGGAGACAGAGAGATGAGGCCAGGGGCAGAGGCCTGTATACAGTTGAGGATGGGATCACACGTTTCATGGGTCGCATGTGGGTGCCGAGTACTGGGCAACTGAGAGCTGAGATTTTATCAGAGGCTCATGCATCGACGTACTCCATCCACCCATGGAGTACGAAGATGTACAGATATTTACAGACTCTTTGTTGGTGGTCAGGATGACGAAGGATATCGGTCGATTTGTTTTCGAGTGTTTGACCTGTCAGCAGTTCAAGGCAGAGCATCGACGACTGACAGGGTTACTACAGCCACTCCCTATTCCTGAGTGGAAGTGGGAGAACATCATGATGGATTTTGTGGTTGGATTGCCCAGGAGTCCCAGAGGTTACACAGCGATTTGGGTACTTATGGACCGACTCACCAAGTCCGTACATTTCTTACCGGTGAAGACCACTTTCACCTTGATGCAGTATGCGGAGCTTTACATTAGAGATATTGTCAGGCTGCATGGCATACCAGTCTCTATTGTGTCAGATTGGGACACTAGGTTTACATCTGCGTTTTGGAAAAGCTTACACGCAGCGTTGGGGACTAAGTTGTCGTTCAGTACAGATTTTCACCCACAGACAGATGGCTAGTCGGAGAGAGTCATTCAGATTCTGAAGGATTTGCTAAGAGCTGTGCGATATATTTTCAGGGTACGTGGAATTCTAGATTGCCCTTAGTAGAGTTCATGTACAACAACAGCTTTCAGGCATCGATTGGGATGGCTCCATATGAGGCTCTGTATGGAAGGAGATGTCGATCTCCCTGTTAGAGTAGATTCCCAACTAGCCAACTTGTGGCGTGTGGGTTCATAGACTCTTGTATGAAACGATCTTTATATATGATATTCGCATTTATTTATGGCATTCTTTACTTTCATTATGTTCTATGATGATTAACAATTGCGTTGAGTAAAGACCTAGAATGCACTATAGTGTATGTTAGATGTGATAGTGGGTATGACGGCTATCATGAAACACATCTAATAATCACTGTGTATTCTGAATTAGTTCCTAGTCGATTGGACCGTCAAAATGAGGATAAGGCCGCCCGAGCTTGAGACTAGTATCTGCGATGCGAAGTACCATGTTTCATTGGTAGGGAACATTGTGATGTTCTGAGCATGCAGATAGGTAGTGACCTGGTGATCTATCGAACTACCCTCGTTCGGACTTTCCAAGTGGTTACCATTTGTTGAGTGGATAAGTCCGAGGTCTTGGTTGTACTGATTAGTCCTCACGACTCGAAACGTCATTGAGACTCTACATGATAGGCGTCTCACTTTGACCCGTTTTCCGACTCACTTGGGGTCATTAGGCGGCGGGATTGGGTGAGACCCCGATGCATGTAGGAGTCGATGCATCGTTGTCGAGGATTCACCGCTCGCAAACATGCGTGGATATCCTATGCTATCTGAGGGGATAATAGTGTATAAATCTCTGGCCAGAGTACTAGAAGTGTTTTAGGTAAATGGGTTTACCTAGTTACACTCACGATGTCACTATTCGATCTCCAAGATGTATGCATAGCTATCGGATCTATAGCGACTCTCGATTTACCAATTGTCGTTGATCTGATCGGGATATATGGATTGAAAGGACCGTACTGTACGCTAACCACGACCAACTGGTTCTTGCAGGCACTATCAGTGATACCTAGGGGATCATGGGACGATTTTGCTAGACGCTCTTACCATGATCCGATGGGCAAGTCCGGAATTGTGATTCCGGAGCCATAATGGTTGTGGGCCCACGGCTAGTTGTATCCCTGAACCATTGAGGGTCGCACAAGCATTGGATTCGAGATTTCCGCACGGAAACTGAGCTCAATGTGTTGAGAATAGGAGGAGAATTTTTGGAAGTATGACTTCCTAAAAGTCAACAGGGGTCAAATCGTGATTTCCGCTATTGAGGGGCAAAACGGTCATTTTTCACTGGGGTTCTGAAAAATGTTTTTTCAGATCATAATATCCAGTTTAGGAAACTGAGTCGATCGGTCCGATCTGATCGACGATCGGAGTTGTAATGAAGTCGCAGTGATGGATATCGTCATTAGGACCGGGGCCCGTTGGGCCGGTCCAAGTCCATCACTAATCTACTTAAGGTAGACTAGGGCTTCATAACTCATTATTACAACTAATACAACCCTAACCCTAGCACACCTTGGCCGCCTCCCTCCTCTCCAAGCCGCCGCCGCCTCCGTGCCCGCCACGCGCCGCCACCGTCGCCGCCCCTCGCCGGAGTTGCTCCGGCCAACTTTTCGAGGAGAATCTGTCCGTGCTGATCTCGTCAGCTTCTAGTGCAGGCTGATGAAGGAGTATCCCTTCCGGTCGTGGACCTGATTGATGAATCTACAGCCGCCTACCGAAGAGCCGGTCTTCTTGTAATTCCGGTTGGAGCCAGGCGCAAGTCGCCAGCAAGGTAACTGACTAACGCCCTATGAATGGTTCATAGTTTGCAGTAGTTTTAATTGTATTGAACGTTTCCCGACCTAATTTTATTCTTCCACTGTCTCGCCGGGAGATGGGATCCGGATCCGCCACGGTTCTCCAACAGTGGTATCAGAGCTATGGCTCGGACCCTTCAATACAATTGTTGTCATAATTGTATCTAATCTTGAAATTGCAGATCGAACAAAAATTTTTTTGAAGCATGGTCGCCGGCCGCCGCCATGTGCGGCGGCCCCTCCCCTCCACCGCAAGCATATGCGCGCGCGGCGCATGCGCGCTGGCCGAGCAATGGCGCGCGCATATCAGCGCACCGGCCTGCGCAATTGTTGCACAATGGCCGAGAGTGGCCGCTGCCGCTGGCCGCGCAAAATGTTGCGCACAGGCCGGCCGATGGGTGGGGACGTGCGGCCTAGCGCCGCACGATGTACAACGCAATTTGTTGCGTGTTGGGCTGGGCGCATCGCGCGCCACACCGCCGCGCACGTCGCGACCAATCATGCGGCCGAGCGTCGCATGTTGTGTGGTGGCGGCCGCCTTCCGGCGACGATATCCGACAGATTGTTGCGACGGATGAATTCTACTTCTAGGTTTGGTTCGGGCCTGTCCCGGGCAGCCCATGAAGTTTTCGGACCGATATTCGATATCGGGCCGATTTTGGGTCGATTTTGAAATTTTTAGATTTTTGGGCCCAAAATCGTTTTTGGCCCAATACGATGCAATTAAAATTAGCAAAATATGATTTTAATTATAAAATATGATTTTATAATCAAATATGATTTTGTTTATTAAAATTTGATTTTATCTACAAAATACGATTTTATTATAATATGCGATTTTGTGATTAAAATATGATTTTGCGATAAATAATTTGATTATTTATATTTATGCAAATTAATTAGATTGATTGCATGATTGGGATGATCGAGAGTCGTGCCCAATGTGTTAGGTGTATGCGATATGTTTTTGTGATTTCGGTTTGTAAATATTATTGATTATCATTTTAAGTGGGCCTGTTTGTGGCCCGTTCCCACCCCTTGAAAAATGTATCCCTTATATGTCATGGTATATTTAAATGTAAATTACTAGATTTAGTGGGAGGACATCCGAAGACGGTGGACAATGACGATCAAAGATATTGAAGACCGAAGATCTGTAAAATCGGAAGCATTGTAATAGGATTGCATTGCATGTTGCATTACCCCTAGGATTGGACCAGGTCCGTGGATGGCAACCATGGACCGCATAGCTCTCTCGATCGATCATCCCAATGTTTATATATATGTGATATATAGTTAGTTGAATCCGCATGTTTTGAATATGATTTAAAATATATTGCATGAGACCAAACTTTTCGAAAATAAAATCCCTCGTTTTAAATACTATTTAAAACTAATATCAAGATAAAAGTTTATTCGATAAACTAAAGGGAATTTAAATTTGTTTAAATTATCCCTACCTTCCATCAACAATGGGTGTACGTCGATGCTACCCGTATACATGGCCCGACTCATATTATTGAGGGGGTCATGTATGCCGGAAAGCTGTCCACGCCATTGACAATTGTTATGAGTTCGGTTGGAACTCCCTTTAACGTTGGCTCATATTATTGGGGACGTTAAGGGGACCGTCCTTCACGACTCAACATTGATGGGTCATCTTGACACGTGATAGTAAACGGCGTCATATTATTGGGCCCTTACTGGACGTGAGGTGAATACATGGAGGTTGCACCGGTTGCAATCGGAAACTACCTTTTGGGGGTCATGGATGACTGATATTATTCGGGTCCATGATCGCTTGATTGGGCTCCGTGTACCCACTAAAGAAACTTGCTTTCTCGATTTCATTAGAGGGTGGTGAAATCATTAAAATAGTGGGAGGGTAATTCATAGAACTAAACGACCATGTTTTATGTCTTAGCGATTATTTTATATATATTTAGTGATGATTGTCTGTTTTCTTTTAGTATAACTGCTTATATAATGTCTTCGTTACTCGCTACTATACTGGATAGCAACAAGTTCACCGGTCTGAACTACCAAGACTGGCTCCGCAACCTCAACCTTGTGTTGGCTTCGGAGAAACTTCTTTTTACGATAGAGAAGTGCCATCCGAAGGAAGCCCCTGCCGATATCAGCCTGAGGAGCTGGTTACGCTTAAACAATGGTGGGACGATGAGGTTAAAGCTCGATGCTATGTGATGGCATCGATGTCCAATGAAATGCAACGACGCTTTGAGAAGACAAAGTATGCTGCTGACATAATTTTTCATCTAAAAGAACTGTACGGGGAGAACTCTCGACATGAGAGGTTCACGGCTGTCAAGGAGCTGATGACGAGCCGCATGCGCGATGGGACTTCGGTCCGCGAGCATGGGGTTCGTATGATTGGGCTCGTTGAAAAGCTGTCGGGCCTTGATATCACACTTCCACACGAGCTGTCTGTGGATGTGCTTCTCCTCTCACTTCCTGCTGCATTCGACCCATTTGTGGTCAACATCAACATGAACAAGCTGGCAGCCACCCTTGAAGAGGTGGTTAACATGCTTGTAGTGTTTGCAGGAACCATAAAGAAGGACAAACCCATCCTCCTTATGGGCTCTTCTGCGAAGAAGGGGCCCAGACGCAAGGGAAAGAAGCGTTCTGCCCCTGCGAAGGAGGAAAAGCCCACCAAGAAGCCAAAGGCAAAGGCTTCCAAACCAAACAAGAGCGAGGATGTTTGCCACCACTGCCACAAGCCTGGGCATTGGAGGAGGAACTGCAAGGAGTACCTCGAGCAGTTGCAAACTGGGAAAGGTATGTTCTATATTGAAATAAATATGTATCTTAGTTCGACTTCTTGGGTACTTGATACCGGACGTGGATCTCATATCTGAAATGATTTGCAGATGATGACAAGAAGTCAACGTCTTAGAGAGGGTGAGACCCACTTGAGGCTTGACAATGGAGCAAGAGTTGCTGCAGTAGCTATTGGAGATGTTTATTTATTTCTGTCTTCTGATTTTAAGTTGTTATTGAGAAACGTTTTATTTGTTCCCGAATTAATAAAGAACATTATTTCCGTTTCTATGCTTGATAGTGATGGATATTCTTGTATGTTTGCTAATTCGATTTGCAATATTTACAAGAATGAATGTTTAATTGGAATTGGGGAACGCGAAAACGATTTATACACCTTAAAATTAAAGGACGTTCCAACTCGCGATGTCGAAGCACATACAACAACGATTAAAAGGAAACACGATACTTGAACCCAGCACAACTTTGGCACGCTAGGCTAGGTCATGTTTCTCTAAGTAGGATGAACAAGTTAGTTAGGAGTGACATGTTTGATCTGTCAGACATCAACTCCCTACTGACTTGTGAGTTTTGTCTCAAGGGAAAGATGACTAAGCAACCCTTCAAGGGCAAGGGTGAGCGTGCTCAAGGCTTATTGGATTTGATCCATACTGATGTGTGCGGCCCGTTTAGTATTGGTACTAAGTACGATCACACATACTTCATCACCTTTACCGACGATACTCTAGGTATGGGTACTTGTACTTGATGAAGCACAAGTCTGAATCTTTTGAAAGGTTCAATGAATTCAAGGCTGAAGTAGAAAATCAATTAGGCAAAAGTATTAAAGCACTTCGATACGATCGAGGTGGTGAATACTTGAGTGCTGAATTTCAAGACTATCTGAAAGAGAATGGGATTCTCTCTCAGTGGACCCCTCCGGCCACACCACAGCTCAATGGTGTAGAGGAGTGTCGAATCGAACCCTGTTAGACATGGTTCGATCTATGATGAGCTTCACTGAACTTCCCACCTCTTTTTGGGGCTATGCGCTCGAAACGGCGGTAATGTTGTTGAACAATGTCCACACCAAGGCAGTGGACAAAACTCCAGATGAGATATGGATGGGCAAACCACCCAAGTACTCATACGAGGATTTGGGGATGTCCTGCTTATGTGAAGCAGACAGTGGGAGATAAGCTGGATACGAGATCCATCTTATACTACTTCATTGGGTATCCAAAGAATTCCATTGGATACTACTTCTACTATCCAAGTGAAATAAAAGTGTTTGTTTCTAGAAATGCCACCTTTATGTAAAGGGAATTTCTACTTGATAGAAAGGGCAAAATAGTAGAACTCTAAGAGGTTCGAGATCCAATCGAAGTACCAAGTGAATCTCCTGCACCTCCAGAGCTAGTGCCAGAAATGGTCGCACCTAGGAGATTCGAAAGGGTTCCTAGGGCTCCTGAGAGATATGGTTTTCTCCTTGAAGATGATCAAGGTGATCAAGTTGTTGGATCTGATCCAAGAACTTTCAAGGAGGCAATTTCCGATGTAGATTCTGATTTGTGGCTTGAAGAAATGCAGTCCGAGTTAGACTCGATGCATGCGAACCAAGTTTGGACTCTTTGTTAACCCTCCCAAAGGAATTGTTCCTATTGGGTGCAAATGGGTATACAAGAGGAAACTTGGACCTGATAGTAAGGTAATGACCTACAAGGCACGACTGGTCGCGAAAGGTTACACTCAAAGGCAACGTGTTGACTATGATGAAACCTTCTCGCCAGTCGCAATGTTCAAGTCAATTAGAATCTTGTTAGCCATAGCCGCATGGTACGACTATGAGATATGGCAAATGGATGTGAAAACTGCGTTCCTTAATGGAAACATTAAAGAAGAGATCTATATGACGCAGCCAGAGGGTTTCACATCTGTTGGAAGCGAGCATAAGGTATGCAAGCTTCAGAGATCGATCTACGGTCTCAACAAGCATCGCGAAGTTGGAATCTGAGATTCGATGAAACAATTAAGGAATTTGGTTTCATCAAGAATCCCGAGGAGCCATGTGTATATAATAAGGTAGTTAAAAGCGCTGTGACATTCCTAGTACTTTATGTTGATGACATTCTACTCATTGGGAATGATGTAGGAATGCTGCAGTCAACTAAAGTATGGTCGTCTAGTAGATTTTCGATGAAGGACATGGGTGAAGAATCCTATATTCTTGGAATACAGATCTATCGGGATAGATCGAAACGGATGCTCGGACTCACCCAGGCCACCTACATCGATACCATACTTAAGAGGTTCTTTATGGAAGAGTCCAAGAGAGGACACCTACCTATGTGCCATGGGGTAACTCTATCTAAGTCTATGTGTCCGAAGACTGATGAAGATAGAGAGTATGACACGTGTGCCATATGCCTCGGCAATAGGTAGTATTATGTATGGAATGATCTCAACTAGACCGGATGTCGCATATGCTCGGAGTG
>KV013990.1:37255-74419 GCA_001598015.1 Dorcoceras hygrometricum
GTCATACCCACTATCACATCTAACATACGCTTTAGTGTATTCTAGGTCTTTACTCAACACAATTGTAAATCATTACACACATAATGAAAGTAAAGAATGCCATATAAAAGAATGCGAATATCATATATAAAGATCGCTTGTACAAGAGTCAACAAAACCCACATGCCACAAGTTGGCTAGTTGGGCATCTACTCTAACAGGGGGGGCATACTGGCTCACAAAACCCTTCACATAAATCCAAGTGCATGACTAGGCGTCTAACTCTTAAACTCCTAAGGTAAAACTAATGCAGAAATAGAACATGCATAATGCTAAAATAAATATGAATCGTAAAACCCTAAAACTTACAGACTGGCAGTGCGACTTCCGAGCTCCACGCAGCAGGCTAGTACCCCACCAGAACCACCGATACCAACTGAAACAAACTAAACTCTAGATTTTTTTTGAAGTAAAATGCGGAATAAACATTCTTTAAAATTATAATTCAAACATTAAAATATTTTCTCAACATAACTTTAAAACATAAATAAATAATATCTCAAAAATCACATCATTCTTTCTGTCTTAAAATCAGAGTAAATAAATTGTTGCGGAAATCCGAACATGTTTAATAAAACGAAATGAAAGCATATGAGTGATCACGGGGTAGCAGCTGCAGCGGGCGGTCAGAGGTCCTCACCACCAGTCAGGATGAAATCATCTGCTGCAGTATCACCTGCACCATTTAAACCTAATGAGCCTAAAGGTCCAGCATGCTCTATATGATAATAACAAGGTACATAATATAATAAAACAACATGCAAGCACATACATATCGTAAAATAGCTTTAAAACATGCATGCATGAATGATCGTAATCATGGCATCAAAACTATTTGTAACAATACATGATCGTATATCATTCAGAATACACAGCGACTATTAGATGTGTTTCATGATAGCCGTCATACCCACTATCACATCTAACATACGCTTTAGTGTATTCTAGGTCTTTACTCAACACAATTGTAAATCATTACACACATAATGAAAGTAAAGAATGCCATATAAAAGAATGCGAATATCATATATAAAGATCGCTTGTACAAGAGTCAACAAAACCCACATGCCACAAGTTGGCTAGTTGGGCATCTACTCTAACAGGGGGGGCATACTGGCTCACAAAACCCTTCACATAAATCCAAGTGCATGACTAGGCGTCTAACTCTTAAACTCCTAAGGTAAAACTAATGCAGAAATAGAACATGCATAATGCTAAAATAAATATGAATCGTAAAACCCTAAAACTTACAGACTGGCAGTGCGACTTCCGAGCTCCACGCAGCAGGCTAGTACCCCACCAGAACCACCGATACCAACTGAAACAAACTAAACTCTAGATTTTTTTTGAAGTAAAATGCGGAATAAACATTCTTTAAAATTATAATTCAAACATTAAAATATTTTCTCAACATAACTTTAAAACATAAATAAATAATATCTCAAAAATCACATCATTCTTTCTGTCTTAAAATCAGAGTAAATAAATTGTTGCGGAAATCCGAACATGTTTAATAAAACGAAATGAAAGCATATGAGTGATCACGGGGTAGCAGCTGCAGCGGGCGGTCAGAGGTCCTCACCACCAGTCAGGATGAAATCATCTGCTGCAGTATCACCTGCACCATTTAAACCTAATGAGCCTAAAGGTCCAGCATGCTCTATATGATAATAACAAGGTACATAATATAATAAAACAACATGCAAGCACATACATATCGTAAAATAGCTTTAAAACATGCATGCATGAATGATCGTAATCATGGCATCAAAACTATTTGTAACAATACATGATCGTATATCATAACATAATGAGGCATGAACATAACATAACATAACGTAAAAGACGTGTGAGTCGTATCCATGATGTGTGGACCATTACATTAACGATTGATCAATCATAAAAACCAACGTACGTGATGATGCGGTTCACCCGACCTTACCTCGAGATCCTCACACCTCTATGATGCCACTTCACCATGCCGTGAACACATGGATCCAAAAGCTCATTATAACATCAACATAGGTCCATCGGGCCCGGTATCCCGATTCCGCTCATCATTACTTGCCACAAACCACTTTAATCCCTCAAAAATATTTTTTTTTCTTTCATGCCTTAACATTTCATAAGGATTTCATGATGCGTGTACGTCATAAAACATACAGTTTAAAAGGCTTAGCCCATCAATATCTATTTAATTTCCTTTAAAAAAATGCATAATCATATACGTAAAATACTACATATATAATTAAATATATATTTATGAGCTTCTACATTTTCTCCTCCGGTCAAGGACTGGTTCAAGTGACTGGCCCACTAATTCTAAGCTCAAAAGCCTAGACCTGGTCTTAAACTGAAACTTCACCCAAATCTCAACTAGACCCATTAAACAAAAAAATTTAAACTTTAAAATAATATAAAAGTACTCGGACCTTCAACTTAAAATCAGAAATTTGACGAAATTATAGTCTCATTGACTAAAATCAGGCTAAATTTGGTACAACTTATTAGGCCCATACTAAAGAAAATTTTGACTTTAAAAGTTGACTTAAAATAATCGGCCCATTTTCCTTAAAATTGAACTTTAAACTTTAAAATGAAAATACCCGGTCCAGAAATAAAATAACCCGGTCTCGACTTAAAATATTTGACCCGACCCTTGACTGACCCGACCCGATCCATCTGAACCGACCCAGCCGGTCCAACCGAACTGGCCAAGCGCATGCAAATCCTAGCGCCGCACACGCCCACCCGCGGCTTCTTCCCTTCGGCCACCCTTGGCCGGAACCCCGCCGACAGGACCACCCCCAGGTCCGGCCGGTTCCCGTAGACCAAGCCATGGCTCGAACCATGGCCTGCATGGTTCTGTCGAAGCCCATGAACACCAATCGAGCGCCGCACGTTGAAGGCCGCAGCATGCCTCGGCCTTTGCTCGACCAGCCGGCCGAGCCCCCTTCCACCCATCCTGAGCCCTCCATGAACCAACCCTCAGCCTTATGAACCACCCATGACCAAAGAATCACAAGAAACAAATCAAATGCGTGGTAAAAATCGTGATACGTGCATGGATCTCAAACAATATACGTAGATCAAGTCGTCACGCATACAAATCATGCACATCATTTTAAAAAAAACTTATACTATGATTTAAATGGTGAGAAAAATGAATAATAGAGCGTGCCTTTTTGGAGAATTACGTAGACTACGCGTTACCGGGACGGAGGACTCGAGATGGGACAATCAAACCTTGAGACCACCACAAAAATTGATGAAGATCGACCAAGGGGTAGGGTGACGGCGTGATAAAGGAGGAGGGATTCTCCAAATTAGGTTTAGGAGAATGAGATGTGTTCCAAAGGACCCCACCAAGGATAATAAATTAGGAAATTAAGAGAGTTTTTTACTTCCTTAGCCCCCACTAATTAAAAATTTTATTTAAACTCAAAACTTAAACTTTGAACTCTTAATTTTAGTAATATAAAATCCTCTAATTTTTAAAATATAGTAAAGCTCATTAAAACAACCCGTATAGGTGAAAAACGGGTTTCCCTCGACAAACATACGTCAAAATCTTATTTTTCGTAAATACTGCTCAAAATAATAAATTTTAGCTCTTAAAAATATGAGGGTTTAAAAAAATTTAAATAAACTTACACCTCGGTCGTCCCAAGTCTCATCCACGCATCTGGAACTCAAACAGGTTAATAAAATGACATGAACATCATAAGGCATAAAATCATCACTTAATCACATGAAGTGACAAATAATTTTTTCCTAAAAACAATTTTCTCTCTAGCCATGCACTCATTCTCACGTAATCAGCGTTACAGCGTCCCAGTATCGGGATCCGAATCTGTCGATGCGCCAACAAGGACAGCTCTCATGATGTTATGGAGACGTCTTTTGAACAGGAGCAACCATTTCCCATCTGTACAGATACTAGTATAAGTTATATATATAGAATAAGGAGGAACAACAGGTTCCAGCTCGGAGTAGAACAGATTTATTGTAGAAGAGCTTCAAGCTGCTCGTCAAGAAGAACATCCAGCTGCATGTCAGCAGAAGTCAACTTCAAAGACAACACAGTCAGAGGTGATATACTTAGCATAGCCTATAAAATTTTTAGACTCTCTAGTGTAGCTGCTATCACAGCTCAAGCTGCTGCTGAAACTAGAACAGATCGAGATTCTCCAATGCCCAAATCTGAGGATAATAAAGCTTTATCTCTTATTTCTGTTATCCCACGTACCCCGGCAGAGCCTAGAAATTTCTCAATTATAGAAGTTCAGCGTATATCACAAGTAGATGAGTCCATGAAAGACGCATTAAGCGATCTGCAAGTAAGTCAGCTATCTTCGCAAGCTGATCTATAGAGTTTCAAAGAATCTATGTCTTTGCAGATGGATGCTTTGTTGCAATCAGTTCAGAGGACTCAATACTCACTCGGACAAAACCTAATTTTTGAAATTAGGGAAAACAAAAGAGAACTTACTGAAGAGGTAGTCACTCTCAGTTCACAGATTCATGAAGTAGTGCAATGCTTTGAAGGAGTAGGTGATGTCAAAATGGAGAAAGTAGCAAGCAGAAAAAGAGCTAAAAAGAATTTAAGTGATTGTGGCTGGAGACACTTGTTTTTCATTTAGTCTCTTCGAATATCACATCATAGTGATGTTAGAGTAGATGCCCAACTAGCCAACTTGTGGCGTGTGGGTTTATAGATTCTTGTATGAAACGATCCTTATATATGATATTCGCATTTATTCATGGCATTCTTTATCTTCATTATGATTATATAATGTTTACAATTGTGTTGGATAAAGACCTAGAATGCACCATAGTGTATGTTAGATGTGATAGTGGGTATGACGGCTATCATAAAATACATCTAATAGTCACTGTGTATTCTGAACTTGTTCCTAGTCGATTGGGCCGTCAAAATGAGGATAAGGCCGCCCGAGCTCGAACTCCCAACCCGAACCCAACCCGAACCCGAATCAACCCGAAATGGCTCAACCCGAACATGAGTTTTTTTCGGGTGGATTCGGGTTGGGTTATCGGGTTGGAGTGTATTTTAGTGTTAATTTGGGTTGATCGGGTGGGTTCGGGTCGGGTTGAATAAATTTTTTTTAAAAAACTCTCAACCCGAACCCAACCCGAACCCGAACCAACCCGAAATGGCTCAACCCGAACCTGATTTTTTTCGGGTGGGTTCGGGTTGGGTTAGAATTTCACACCCCTAAATAAAGCTTTATCTCTTATTTCTATTATCCCACGTACCCCGGCAGAGCCTACAAATTTCTCAATTATAGAATTTCAGCATATATCACAAGTAGATGAGTCCATGAAAGACGCATTAAGCGATCTACAAGTAAGTCAGCTCTCTTCGCAAGCTGATCTATAGAGTTTCAAAGAATCTATGTCTTTTGCAGATGGATGCTTTGTTGCAATCAGTTCAGAGGACTCAATACTCACTCAAACAAAACCTAATTTTTGAAATTAGGGAAAACAAAAGAGAACTTACTGAAGAGGTAGTCACTCTCAGTTCACAGATTCCTCAAGTAGTGGAATGCTTGGAAGGAGTAGGTGATGTCAAAATGGAGAAAGTAGAAAGCAGAAAAAGAGCTAAAAAGAATTTAAGTGATTGTGGCTGGAGACACTTGTTTTTCATTTAGTCTCTTCGAATATCACATCATAGTGATGTAGATCTCGATTGAAGATTTAGATCAAATCAGAGTTCAAGCAAATAGCACGGGAAGCTTTAGTAGTGTATCAATTTTAGACTTAGGATTGAGGTTGTACATTCAATTGCACAGTGTACTAAAGTTAAAGCTATAAAGTCTATTCATTCAGGTAGGTGATTACAAAATAATCAGCTTGGAGCTTAGAAGATCAGATCAGGCCAACCTAACAGCGCTTCATAGTCAGTCAGAGCTAAGCTGAGTAAAGACAACTCAGATTAGAGCATAGTATATGAGACTAGAGCATATCAATTCAAGCCAAATTTTAGAAGAGTAGTTCAGATCAGATTAAGATAAGCATATAAGAAGATCAGATCAGCTTGAGACTTTAGTTCAGGACAGAGTAGTCCGGTATAGAAATGTTAAACAGTTCAAATTGGAGCTTCGTTTCTTAGTCAGATCAGATATGACAGTGATGCATTGACTTGAGAGATCTTATATAGTCGATAAACAACTCGAGAAATCAATCAGAATACATCAGAGTTGATACAGTACAAAGATTGCCTGTTTAATAAAAAAAAAACTGCATTTAATGAAACAAAATGGAGAAAAAAAGTGCATGAATAATGCGCATAAATTTCTTGGTGCAAAAGTACGAGGATTCGTCAGCTGAATCCAGAGACTATAAATAGAAGGAGGATATCTGAAGAGGATGTCGATCGGACATCCTCTCAAACTCTCCGAAGCTCAAACTTCTCTACGAACAATCAGCTTACGAGTCAAGCCTTTCAGCTATTCATTTTCAAGATTATACATTCTCTAATTTCATTCAGCTTCGAGCTGAAATTATCAAGCTTGTATACCTTTTCACATAGTCTTAAAAATCATTTATAAGATAACAGAGTCTATTCTGTTGTCGGAAGAAGAGTTTATAAGCACAATGATTTAAAAGCATAAATTTTGAAAGAGTTTATTCACTTTCCTGCTCTAAGCTCTATGTGTACATTATTCGATCCCGTCATACCATATAACATTATTATTACATATAACATAATGGTGTTTGACCAAACCTGCCCGTTTAGCCACTATTTCATGGTTGTCTAATTCAATCATTTACTTCGATTATGGAAACATTGTCACATTTTCACATTCTTACGATGGAAAAACTATCGAAATTTCGGTCTTCGTTCAGGGAATCGAAAGCGGGAAAAACTACCGAAAAAATTTCGATATGTAATTTTGCTATAGTAACAGTATGGAATTTGGAAAATTCGACAAACCACAATAAAAAACAATTTTTATCAACTAACATAAGTCTTAAATATTAGTTTATCCTAAAACTACTTCCCAAATCCAATTGGGTATCCAAAAGTGGGACAGACGTGGGTTCAACCCCCACGTAAATAAGAACTTCACAACCCCACCCCATCGCAACCCAAGTCATACATAAAAAAAAAAAACCGACAGGTATCCGAAGACATAAACCAAGAAAATACATTGTAAGATTTATATTTAACACGACGTACGTACACATACAACATATTTGTCTCAAATAATATAAAAATATAAACAATTAAGCATTACATTCACAATAACCGACGCATTTGATTAAGCATACAACACCCTTACTTACACTAAGCAAGTCATTTGTATAAATCATTTATTTGCTTTTCGTACAAAGATACAACCTTGTCCCGTCGGATTTTCATGGTTGGAGTCATCAAACCACCATCGATCTGCAAGTGGAACAGAAATGGTTATGGATTCTTCTACTCTACATGCAGTCATAATACATTGATGACATTGATCTTACGAATTTTACCGTGAAGGGCTCGTCAAGCACAAGAATTGGCCCGACTTGGAATGAACAGCCTGCAGTCCTGCAATGTACCCATTTGAAAGAAACAAGAATTGTGGGGGGATTAGCTACAATAACTTCTTCACAACAATAAACCTGGTACGGCAATTTTGCTCAAAGGAGCATCCATATGATTGGCCTTAATATAAATATTACTTAACACGAGACGATTAAGATTGATATGTGATTTGCTAAACTGATCGCTCATGGCAACATTTTATTATATGTCGCAGGTACCACATTTTATATACAGAGAAACACAATGTAAGTTAGTTATCAAAAGGGCTACAAGAATGTTTCAGAGAAAAAGGGGGAAAAAGGATGAGAAAGAGAAGAAAGCAAAAAAAATTTGTTTGAAGATGATGAAATTGTAGCTTTTCAGACATATGGCATGATAATAATCGATGACAGTGAATTTATATTATCAAGGTTGCCTACCATTTTCTCAATTCTTCATGCAAAATTTTAGTTACTTTTTCCCGGCTAAACTCCGTTGTATCATGATCCACCGACAACCTTTTAGCTTCAAGCAGAATCTCGTCTTTGTTTGGTACAATTAGAGCTCCAAGGCGTCGCCGATCCTGTACGTATTAGTCATATATATATGATAGATGACTCTTGTGCATTTTTTCCTGCCAATGTTGCAGTGATGCTACAGTATATTCAGCTACAGAAGATTTTACCTGGCCAAAGACTACAATCTGTTGAATAAGACAACTTCTCAAGGCGGCTTCTTCAATCTCTGAAGGCTCGACATTTTCACCTATTCCACCAATTTGATAATGAGCTTTATCAAGAAACTTGTTGGTTTTATTTTCTTCGAAGGTCATACTCATCAAACAAAAACTGTTTTTTTTGTATAAATTTTGTTATATGGAAAATAAAGAATCACCTTGGAAACATAATATTTGCAAGTAATTTTTTAATATACCTGATGAAAGTACTATTGTATCTTTAGCACGTCCTTCTAGAACAATTACTCCGGCAGCTTTCCGACTTCTTCCTCTAGAATGAGGAGGACATATCCAACCAATATCACCTGTATCAAGCCATCCATTCTCATCTATAGCTTGTTTCGTTGCCAATGGGTTCTGAAATAGCAAGTTCCAATTCCAAAAGAAAACCCAGTCAGATTTTTTTTAGTACGCGTAACATTTCTAAACTCAATACGATTCTGTCTCTCAAATAATATGTTTCAGCAGTACATAAATTTAGAAAGCCATTTAACCCATCAAACTAATATATTTGATATGTAAATTCCAGGATCATCAAATATCGAAGTTTTAAACAACAGAAACCTAAGACTGAGATCGGTATATTTTTGGTTTTATTTATTTTATTTACCAAATAATATAATGCCGACATTTGTGACCCCGAGGATTTACAGGCAAAAATGAATTTGTCCTAAAAAATGCTCATTTTTCTCATGACTTGTGAGAAAGAAGTACAAAATAGAATAATTAAGCATCATCTACAAGTGGTGAATAGTTACATTGCAGATCCAACATTAAACGAACTCATCTACAAAGAGGTTTCGTCAACTTGAGAAAGGAATAATAAAAAAGTAGTAAAATCAATCATTGGGCAAATATTTATACAATTTAGGAGAACTTTTGAATAAATTAAGAAAATATCGATAGGATGACCGCTGTTTGTGAAAATGTTCAAGCTATAGTGCAGCCATATGTATTTTGCATTCTTCTGTATCATTGATTTTCAAAATGCACCCTTTGCATGCATAATCAAGTTTTCTTTATCATGTTCCGATATCATATGACAAAATGCTCTATATATCTTTATAGAATGACTCTTGCTATTTCTATGAAGAGGAGATTTAACAACAAACCTTGGAGTAACCTTTCATCACTTGTGAACCTAGCTTTGACAATATGTTTCGAACCATAAGAAAGGACTTGATATATATATGAAGTGGAGATTTAACAACAAACCTTGAAGTAACCTTTCATCACTTGTGGACCCCGAGCTTTAACAATGCCTTTTGAACCACAAGGAAGGACTGCATTCGTTTCAGCATCCACAACTTTTATTTCCGTATATCGAATAGGATGCCCAATTGAACCAAGAACCTTCAGGCATTTAATACGTTACACTGATAACATGAAATATTCAAGAAAGCCAAATAATGCATCTCATACATCATCCTACAACTACAAAAAAAACTAAGATCAACAATGATTTAATCGTTTAAAAATTGCTTCGCACAATGGAATTAAATTTTATATATTAGAGAGGAATTTTCAGAGAATGACAGATGTAGATGGCAGTTTAGGCCTTCCTTCCACATATTACCAAATATTCATTGCATACCACTACAAAAAGTCGGAAAGTTAATTGTTTCAGAAACTACTATTGATGTTGAATTGGCAATGCATTAATGCAAGCACGACAAAAAATTTACTTACGTTACAACTTGGACTTCGAGCCGCAAGAACAGGGGATGATTCTGTTAAACCATATCCATTTTGAATCATAATTCCAATTGCCTGCAAAACTAGGATAGAGTAAAACAAAACATATAACTCAGTCCCCTCTATACTCAATTAAAAGGGTAAAACATTGAACCTCAAAGAACTTGTCCACATGTGAAGGCAAGCTGCCGCCTCCACTTATGCTAGCCTGCAAAATGTCAAAGGAAATATTGGCCTTTACATTTTCTTATGGGATGATTTTGTGTGACAGTGCAGCCGAATTAGTTTTTTTAATCATTTATGTGCATCCTACTCACACAAATGCCATGGGGTGCACACATGATATACAAATCGTATGAGAGATATACACTACTGTTGTGACTTGTCTAATGTTGTACTATCTTAGATCCAGCAAGTAAATTGACAACAAACATACATTAAGTTGTGACTTCTCTCATGTTGTACTATCTTAGATCCAGCGAGTAAATTGACAACAAACATGCATAACCATGCATAATATGGCAAACCTTTGAAATGCCAAGAGCACTATGGATTTTACTGTAGACAACTTTTTTTGCCAACATATGTAATGGCAACAACATTGCAGCGATTATCCTTGCCCACAGCCATTCGAAGATAGAAACAAGGTAAGAAGGCTGCTCCAGATTTGTGGTAAGGCATTTGCCCTATTAAAAAAAAGAAGGAAGAGATTTATTAAGCATTAGTCGAGTAAATTATTTCCATCCAAATATCATGCTATTATGGGGGAATGTCATTAGGATAGATAAATCTTCAAAACCATATGTATTGCGTACAAAAACGTGTTGACAGCATCAGTGACCATAAACTGTGGAGTTAATGATCAGTGATTTTCAGATTGTTGTTTCTGAAAATAAATATGAGTCTAATGATCTCAAAAACCAACACCAATAGAAAGGAATTTCAACCTCATATATTCGTTTGGCCTCCATGTATGCTAAACTGATCCTTAAGAACAAAAGAGCAACAAATTTACGGACGGTAGAACTTGAAGTAATTTGCTTTTGAATCCCGCTGCAATTCATGAAACCAATTTCGATTTTAAAGGACAAATAGGTGCAAATCTAAGCACAAGAAACTAGTATTCATGAAAGACCTCATCATTCGACATAGAATAATTGATAGCTACAAAAAGCAGCAGCACCAGTGTTTGATAAATAAATTATAAAACCAATACCACTAGGCAAGAACTATATGGAAAAAATGTACTCTAGCAAACCAGAAATAGGTTTCATAAGTGCAAACATTGACATAAAGTAGTTGCTAATAGAACCATTCTGTTCAGTCGAATGCAGGTCCATGGGCCCTACTGCCGGAGGTGTAACAATAAATGTTAAATGGCAGTTGAGGAAAAAAATTGACTGTTACACTGGTAAAAATAACTGCATCAATATAGAAACTTATATCACTATTCAATACCTCACTATTGGTCCATTCCCATCATTATGATAAATTGTTTCAAGAAGATAATAATTAACATTGCACAACATTTTCTTGATATTCATTGGCTAATGATTCATTAGTTTGACCACATAGCATCAATCAACAGGTTTATTTAATCATATGAATTTGAAGAACTATGATACCTGTATAATGTCTCATACACTAAAGGAACAGATATAACATAATGAGGCTGATAACGACGCAAGTCATCCTGCAATCAAAGAAAAAGGCTGATTGTACTTTTACAGTTAGGTACTTTCACATTAGAAATTTGCCAGAATAGCCCAGACAAAAAAAATTATTATCTTCAAAGAGAAAAATGGGTCATTAGTATTTCAAGTCAAAAAAGACAAGTAACCCAGGTACAATCAGGAAGAAAGTACGTACCTTAAGATTTTTCACTGTTGTGTATACATTCTCGATCCCACAGGTAAATGTGAAATACTCACAAGCTCGCTCATATACATGCCAAGGTGGAAGCATACTAAGAAATCTATCCCCAGGAACAGCAGGAACAATGTTCGATAAGTTTGTAATCTTGATACAAAACGGAAAGAGAATAGTGTCAGAGAGTTTTCAATAATTGTTCATGCGCCAGTAAATGATTGCCTGCTATTTATAAAAATGAGAGTGAACTTTATTAATTTATTTTACTAAAAAAATATAAAGAAGAAACTTCAACAACATCTCATATTTGTCCGAAAACCCTCCTAATTCAACTGCAGTCACATCAAACTTAGGTGATTCTAAACTATCACTCTTATAACTATTAGATCCAGTCCTCGTTTTCCTCATCAAATTTCAAACACCAACCCAACTTTGCGTCATAAATTGAAACCTACAGCTACTTTCAATTGTCTACATATTGTGTATTATCTATTTTAGGCAATTCTTTCTTGCTACCATTAGTTACATACATAACAACACCAGGCAGTAGCAAACCATAACTCATGAATACGAGTTTGAACAGTCAACTGTTTAGCACTCGGCCATTTTGTAATATATATGGAGTTCTCGAGCTGAAGATTGTAAGGGCTAGAAATATTGGACAAACGTAAACGAACATCAAGAAAAAATTGAGTTGGCAGGAGACAGACATTTGGAAGCTAAAGGCCATCCAAGAACTCGACTAGTTTACAAGTCAGACGATGCAAACTAGCAATCAGCCACCCAGGAAGATACTCAAGGATATAATAATTATCAGGATACAAACATTCGGTAGCCAAGCCCTGCAGTAACTAGCCATTACCAAACCCAACAAGGAGTCAGGTGTCAACAATTAGACAATAGTAAAGATAAGTGACTCACGTGATATGCATGGCTGACATCTGCAAGGAAACTATTTCCGATATATTTTGTTCATTAAAATATGGAATTTTAATTTCAACTGATCTAGGATTTCTATGGCTATAAATGTAGCCTTAGGTTCAACTTAAGTTAGCAGGCAAGGAGACAAAGTGCGGAACAAGAAATTTAAGCTAGACTAAAACAAATCATAAACTTTTATTTGAAAAAAATCTGAAAAATTTAATATATCTTAAGATATATAATAAAATGAAGACAAAATAAAAGCCAAAAAGTAAAGATTTACAATATATTATATTGTATTCATTCAAAAAGACTTCTCTTTTAACTTATTCATCCTTTAATGTTTGTAGATTTTTTGTTAATCAACATGTTTATATAAATCTTTTTTTTTAACTTTTTTATTGATTCAGTAACTGTATGAAGATATATGATAGGGTCTTTAATAAGAATTCCAGGTAAGACACAATTACAGTGAGTTTCTTTCCCGGAGGATAAGTGCTCCGTTCACTCCCTAGCTATGCTAGTGCAAGTGTGTGTGATATTCTCCTCTCTGCATGCGTTCTAACTGCCTATGGTTATCCTTTATATCCGTTCCCGCCTTTCTTCCTTCTAGAATAATCCTGGGTAGTGATGGGCCTAGCCCTTTTTATTTGGGTCATCGGTAATTTGGCCCATAACAATACCCCCACTCTTCGAAGCAACCTTGTCCCCAAGGTTGAAATCTGGGAATTGAGCAGTAGAAGCGGTGATGTCTTCCCAGGTGTCCTCCTCGGTCGGTCTCCCCTTCCAGTGAACTGCTACTACGATGAACTTGAATTTAATTGCAGACCTAATCTGCTCAGATATTTCTTCTACATCTTTCTTTTCACCAGCCCCGTCCAGTATAACTGTGTCATCCTTGGATATTGAGACCTGTTTACATGAGCCCAGCATATCGAAATTCACTTCATCGAGTTTCAACCCCTCTTTCATAGCAGAAACCAGCTTCTTACCTTCATATTCTTTCAGTTGCCCAACTGCATATTCATCAATTGCGTCAACCATGTAGATAACCTCGTATCCTTTCTTCTTGAGGCGTTCCAGGAATGGGGAATTCTCCACAGCCTTCTTGTTTTCGCCAGTAATATAGTATATGTCCTTCTGACCATCTTTCATCCTTGTTACATAGTCTTTCAGGCTGGTCAATTCATCACCGCTTTTGGTAGAGTGGTATCTAAGTAGATCAGCTAATTTGGATCTGTTTTGGCTGTCTTCATGGATACCCAACTTCAAGTTCTTTGAAAATGCCTCGTAGAATTTTGTGTAATCATCCTTGTTCTCCGCTATTTCATTGAACATTTCGATGCACTTCTTCACAAGATTCTTCCTGATGACTTTCAGGATCTTGTTTTGTTGTAACATCTCACGGGAAATATTGAGAGGCAAATCATCAGAATCGACGACACCCTTAACAAAGCCAAGGTACTCGGGGATTAGTTCTTCACAGTTGTCCATGATGAAGACCCTCCTGACATAGAGCTTGATATTATTCCTTTTCTTCCGGGTGTCAAAGAGGTCAAATGGTGCCCTCTTCGGAACAAAGAGGATAGCCTTGAACTCAAGCTGACCTTCCACAGAGAAGTATTTTACAGCAAGGTGATCCTCCCAGTCATTTGTCAGGCTTTTGTAAAATGCCGCATACTCATCTTTTGTGATCTCTTCTGGCTTCCGTAGCCAGATGGGTTTCTGCTTATTGATAAACTGCCATTCAAGCGAAACTTCTTTAATCTTCTTCTTCTTACCCTTGTCCTTCTCTTTCTCCTCATCAACCTCCTCAATGTCTCCTTCCTCTTCCTTCTTAGGTTCATCGTCTTCATCGTCACTGATCTCTTTTTCAGTGGTCTTCTCTGTCCAAAGGTAAATCGGGTAGCTTATGAACTCAGAATGCTTCTTCACAAGATCTTTGATTTTCCTCTCCTCAAGATATTCCAACCGATCTTCCTTCAAGAAGAGGGTGATCTTAGTCCCTCTCCCAAGCTGCTCACCATCAACGTCCCCGATAACTGTAAATGAGCCACCAGCTTGTGATTCCCAGATATACTGCTCGTCATCATTGTGCTTGGTAGTGACAATAACCTTCTCCGCACGAGGTAAGCAGAGTAAAAACCAACACCAAACTGTCCAATCATGCTGACATCAGCACTTGCCTGCAGTGCTTCCATGAACTCTTTTGTTCCAGATCTCGCAATAGTCTCCAGGTTGTTGACCAAATCTGCTTTAGTCATCCCGATACCGCTGTCTATGATTGAGAGCGTCTGGCGCGTAGACTGTTGGACCTGGGTAGATTTATTAGCTGGGCCAGAAACATCCTCATTCCGGCCCAGATGTAACATCGGTAGGTCATACCTACCCTTCGTTCCTTTCTGTTTTTGGGCTTCCCCCATTCTATCTTCCACCGGCCGACCTCCCTGTCTCAGATCAGCTAATGCTTCGATCGGGATTGTCGCCTTCCTCCAGCTATATTGCTCTGCTTTTCCGAGCCAGCCCCGTGGGTCTACACAATCGAAGCCAGGTATTTCCCCTTCTCCACTTAATTTTGAGTCTCTGTTTGATCCTCTGGTTTCTTCCTCCTCACTGGGTTGCTCACCATGTACCTCGCCCTCTCTGGTATCCCCTCGTGTTGTAAATCCATTGTTCCAGCTTCGTTTGATTGGCTTCCATTCTAGTTTGTGACTCAGCCATAGCCGCTAGCGCTTTGGTCAGGCTCTCCATACGCTCCCGGATGTCATTCACATTTCCCTGAACTGTGTTCATAGTTTTCTCAAGGGCTTCTAATTTGGACTCTGATCGTGTCGCTGCCATTACCTCCGATCGATTATCCGGCAGGTCGGACCAATTGATAGGGTCTTTAATAAGAATTCCAGGTAAGACACAATTATAGTGAGTTTCTTTCCCGGAGGATAAGTGCTCCGTTCACTCCCTAGCTATGCTAGTGCAAGTGTGTGATATTCTCCTCTCTGCATGCCTTCTAACTGCCTATGGTTATCCTTTATATCCGTTCCGGCCTTTCTTCCTTCTAGAATAATCCTGGGTAGTGATGGGCCTAGCCCTTTTATTTGGGTCATCGGTAATTTGGCCCATAACAATATAAGCCAAAACTTATTTATGGAAAAAATACATTCAGCAAATTATAAGAATTAAATCCACAAGCATATAAATATATGCGCACAAGTAACAAATCAGATTGAGCTAAATAAATTAAACATTACATCCATGGTAACATATTTACATACAAAGCTTAAAACTATTTATTAAAACTCTTACCATGCAGATGGACCAAGTTTTCTGATTATATTTTTTAAAACCCAGTACAGATATATATACAGCAAGCCCTCCTGTCATGAAGGAGACGTTTAAAAATTGGGGATATAGAGCTAATCTTGGGGCAAATTTCGTCCATATGTGACTCGTCAGGCAAAGAGGTTGAGTAAGAGGATACCAAAGATATGATATGACCCGAGACTCCGTTAATATCTGTACACACCCACCGCCCCCATTCATAAATTGGGTGAAATTTCATGATAATCATAGTGAACAAGGTGTTACGGAATGACAAAAGTTAAAAGTATCTAAGTGTAAATAACCTGTTACATATATCTATATCGGCTAACTGATCCCTCAGTTCGGGAATTTTAGCGGGGGGGTGGTGTTGTGTGGAAGGCATAGTGGATACAAAAATCGCACAAAATTTGGCATAATAGTATTGTGGTCGGTGTTGCAATACACAAGTATATACAAATATCATTCGGAAACATATACCAAATGTTAATATATCAAACAGAAGTTACACAACATCTAGTTAGCCTATCTAGAATTACTTTAGGTGATCACTCGTACAAAATAAAGCATCTACATCTACAACAATAAATAGGAAAGTGTTTGGTGCTCTTTCTCGGCTGTCCATGGTGACTCTGGACCCATATCCTATTCTACTTACTCAAAGATAGATTAGTTTACCAGAAAATACAAGAAAGAAACAACCAACCTGGTGCAGTAGATTTTTGTGCGTAAGCATAACTCCTTTAGGACTCCCTGTTGTGCCACTTGTATAAATAAGTGTTGCAACATCATCAATGCTGATTGTTTTATAAGTATACTGTTTTCCTGGAATAAAAATAATTTTTCAGTAATATCATGTGTTAAAATTTGTTTATTATTCCTCGAAGTATACACCAAACTTTGGTACATTGATTTTTTTAACTAAATAGATGCTAAGTATATGCTAAAAAATCCTGAAATAATAGTGAAAATGCATCACGACAAAATTATAATGGGACACTAACTTTCACAGTAATTTCAGAACAATTTAACTAGTATAGCATAGGTTAGTGTAGAAGACATGGAACACCATGATATGGTGTTTAATGAGAAAAGCTGACTTCTGAAAAAGTCAAACAAAATAAAACACTATTTTTCTGCGCAAATCGAAGAGAGGCTACAAAAAAATAAACTTGAAGTGCAATCTCCATTCCAGTTTACCATCTTAGTCATTGCACAATCACAATTATAATCACTAACCGACATATTAAGTAGAAACAGAAGAAAGACTTACTATGAAAAGCCGTACGACTCTCAAGACCCAAATCTATTATTTCCTTGTAACCATAGATAGGCATTTTTAATATTTCTGCATTTGTGATGCTTGATTTGTCTCCCCATAGCACGATGACAAACCTGATGGTGACTTGAGAAAGGAAGATTCCTGAAATCTTGTTTAGCATAGCAGGATCATCCACAACAAGTGCAACACTGCAATTACAAAAGCAAAAGATATATTTAGTTCAAGAAAAAATTCAAGTAAAATGAACAGAATAGGTTTTTTTCCTAGTTGGTCAAAAATGCAACTGAATGTATTTCCCAGGCTTCCCTGCTTATTTCAGTGTTAATAAAGGAGAAGATATTCTTTATAAATCAATAGATACAATAGAATAAATTATGAGATATGCAATTATTTGTTTCCTTTTTTCTGCTCTCCTTGCCTCTATATCTGTTTGGAGTGCTAGACAGAGTGGAGCCTTATAACTCTTTGGAGATGGATCAAGCTTGAAGCTACATTCTCAACCATTGAGTACTTGCCTTGAATTCATAACCACGTCTTTAGATAATGATGCTATGCTGTGGGCTTTTAGACTTGGTCATCCAAACTTGAAGTATTTATATTTTTGTTTCCTAAGTTATGTTTGAATAAAGATCCATCCTCATTTTAGTGTGAAATATGTGAATATGCAAAACATCATCGTATTCACTTTACCTAACAAACCATATAAACCCTCAAAACCTTTATCAGTTATACACAGTGACGTTTAGGGTCCTAATCAAATAAGCAGACTGTCAAATATAGTTTATCACATTCACAGACAATCACACTAGATTTTGTTATGTGTATTTGGTAACTGATAAAGCTGAGGCAAGCAATGTTTTTAAAGAATTTTACCAAATGTTACAGACACAATTTCAAACGCCTATTCAAATATTTAGAAGTGATAATGGAAAAAATATTTTAATTCAATCTTGGGAAGCTTTTTCCGTGAAAATGGTATAATACTTCAAAGTTCATACGTTAATACTCCCCAACAAAACAGAGTGGCTGAAAGAAAAGATAAACATATTTTGGAGGTAGCTAGAATTTCCTAAGTATTTATAAGGAGAAGCTATTTTCACTACAGCCTATCTCATCAATAGATTGCCATTAAAATTTTTGAATTTCAATCTCCCCTTCAATTTTTTAAAGAATTTTTCCCAACAAATCAAATCCCAGTGGAGTTACCTAAAAGTTTTTCTTTGCACGACTTTTGTCCACAGTCACTGGAACAAAGGAAAACTTGAACCTCGAGCCACCAAGTGTATCTTCGTTGGATACTCACTCTCTCAAAAAGGTTACAAATGCTTTGACCCAAAATGTAGGAAGATGTTTGTAACCATGGATGTAACCTTTTTTGAAAAAATATCATACTTCATGCATCCTCATCTTCAGTGGGAGATAGTGCACCAAGATGATGTTTTACCACTACCATTTTATCCCACTATGTCTGCACCTACAACAAATGACCTAAAGATAGACTATGAGACTCAACACCATGTTGTGGTTGATGTGACACATGATCCTAGGCCTACGTCAAAAACTCAAACTCAAGCAATTAAGAAACAGGAATTGAAAACAAGGAAGGTGATAAAAAAAATGGAAATGAATTTTTTCCTCTAAGCAAAACCAGATCAAAAGGAAAAAAGACTATAGTCTATCACGTAGCCATGACTCCAACCCTAAATCAAATCAACAATTGCAAATGGTGTCAGGTAACCCCTCATCTCCTTCAGTTGATCAGTCTGAATCTAATGATTTGATATCCTGAATGCTCTTAGAAAAGGTTCTAGGTCTTGTACCCAACATCCTATATCAACATTTAACTCCTATGACAAAATTATCTATTTCTCTTACTGCCTCTACCTCACAATGTCTAATGCAGAATCCAAAGAAAAATACAGGAGGCTCTCGAAATTCCAAAGTGGGAGGAAGCGATACTTGAGGAGATGAGAGCTCTTGAAAGAAACAACACCTGAAAAGTGGCGACATTACCTGCATGATAAAAACCTGTGGGTTGTAAATGGGTTGTTAAAATACAACTCAAATGGTTCAGTGGAAAGATATAAGGCAAGACTTGTAGCCAAAGGCTTCACACAAACATATGGAGTAGACTATTTTGAGACCTTTGCAACAGTTGCAAAACTAAACACAGTATGAGTCCTTTTGTCTATTGCAGCTAATCTAGACTGGCCCCTTCAAGGAATTGAGTGAAGAATGCCTTTCTCAACGAAGATCTAGAAGTCTATATGGGTAGTCCATCTTGATTTGAGGAAAGGTTTGGATCAAAAGTGCGTAAATTTTCGAAACATCGTTGTATGGACTCAAATAGTCTCCGAGAGCCTGGTTTGAAGAATTCACACTATCCATGAAGAAGCAGGGATATCAACAGGGGCAAACTGATCATACTATGTTCTTCAAGTTTTCTGGCGTCCATATTTCCAGTTTTAATTGTGTACTTCAATGACATTATCCTTAGAGGAGATAACATAGTGGAATGAACAGACTGAAAAGAAACGTTGCAACTGAATTTGAAATCAAGGACCTGGGAGCACTACGATATTTCTTGGGAATGAAATTTGCTTGGTTAAACAAGGTATTGTCATCTCTCAACGCGAATTTATATTAGACCTGTTGGAGGGAACAGGAATGAGTGGTCGTAGACCATCTAAAGACCTATGGACCCAAATGTAAAACTTTGGGATGGTGATCACGAATCTCCGTAGACATTGGCAGGTACCAAAGATTAGTTGATAAACTAATCTACCTGTCTCATACACGTCCAAATATTGTCTTCTCGGTTGAGGGTTGTTAGCCAATTCATGCATGCTTCTCTGGAGGAACACCTCGATGTTGTATATCGTATCTTAAGATACTTAAAGGCCACTCCTGGAAAAGTCCTATGCTTCAGCAAAACTGAGCAAAGGTGTGTTGAAGTGTTACCAACGCATATTGGACTAGTTCTGTTATTGATAGACGATGCACCTCAGGGTATTTCACCTTGTTTCGGGTACTTTAGTGACTTGGAGGAGCAAAAAGCAGAGTGTTGTTGCAAGAACCAGTGCAGAGGCTGAGTTGAGAGCTATGGCCCAAGGAATCTCTGAAATCCTTTGGTTGAAACGAGCGCTAAAGGAGTCGGGAAGAAATATGGAAAAGTCATTGAAATTATATTGCGACAACAAAGCAGCAATAAGTATAGCCCACAATCCTACTCAACATGATAGGACGAAGCATATAGAGATTGATCGCCACTTTATAAAGGAGAAAATTCAGGCTGATGTTCTTACCATTTGTGCCAACAGCTCAACAAACAACTGATATTTTGACTAAAGACATGCAAAACCTCAATTTGAGCATTTGATCAACAAATTAGGCTTGATTGACATCTACGCACCAACTTGAGGGGAGTGTTAAAAAAGGAGAATATATTCTTGACAAATCAAGAATAAATTAGGAGATATGCAATTATTTGTTTCCTTTTTTTCTGCTCTCCTTGCCACTGTATAAAGTTGTGATGGTTACCCAAGAACAATAGAAAAATAAGAGTAATTTTCTCTGTGTGAAATCTGTTCCACTCATCAAGGAAACTCGAATATATGAACTCATGTCTAAATCCTTCTAAGCACTCCTACTACACTTTTGAGTTGGCCTTCTGTTAGTATTGGAGATACATTATCAAGGAAACTCAAATATATGGAACACATCTAATCCTCATAAGAACTCCTACTACACTGGTAATGCCTACTACATCATTCATTTATTTGATATTTACCAAAACACATGTCGAAATCCCGGCCTAAGTCCTTGACAAGTGCATCCTTTATTCCCTTTCATCGATGTAATTGTCGGGAGCGAGATACAAGAATTGGATTAGGAAGCAACTAACTGTTGACTGAAATACTCACATCAAGGTGACAAACTTAATATTATGCTACAGACACTTCAGGTAAAATAGCCATGTAAATTCGAGCTCGTATCGTGTAATTAGTTAAAACAGTAGGGCAAGGTCTGTCGGTCATGTAACAATGCTTCAGCTAATGAAAGTTTATCTATTTTGTTTGTAAATGATCTCTCTATGTGTTTGCTTACTTTTGATACGGACCAAAAACCCAGTATGAAAAGTTGTAGACGTACTGGTATCGAGATGATGGACTTATTTTGTGCCATATAGACACGTTGGGTTAAATAGTCATGAAATTTCGAGTTGGTCTATTATCAGTTAAGAATGCCTCTGCTAATGTTCATTTTAATTTCACGTAAAATCATATCTATATATGGCTGTACTGCTGAGTACGGACTAAACCTCCTGAACGAAATAGTATTAGGAAACGTGGAACACTCCAATGGTATAAACCACTAATACAAAGTTGGGTGCCACATAATATCGAGGTTCAGTTGTGATTTTATATATCTTATGTAATAATTAGCTTATTTAATGTTCCATAAGCAGCACTATTCAACATCCAAAAATCATTGTTCAAACATTTAAATAGGAATATGCACTTTGAAAGTGATTAAACCTTAGTGTATATAATTCAATAGAAACCTCAATATACATTAACTGCATAACAGAGAAATGTTAACCATCTAAGTTTACTTCATCAATTATGTAGCAAAAAATACAAGTGAGAAACTAAAACAACTCCAGCTAGCAAGATATGAATACCATTTATCTAAATTCACAGAGAAGTAGAGTTCTATCTCGTTGGCTGCACAAGCTGAAATTGCAGAGCTGGAAATGACACTGTGAGAGCATGTGTTACACTATTTATCCAATTTCCTCATATTGTAAGGAGATATGTGACTCAACAGATTTGATATTCATATGCCTATTAATGGGGGGTTTATTCAATTAAAGAAACTTAGTGCTTTTAGGGAGTCGTGTGGAATTAAAAATTTTACTGATATTCATAGATTTTTATAAACTCTATGCAAGTCTAATGATGTTGAAACTTTACTTAGAAAAGCTCTTCAAAAGTCTATACTTATTCAAATTTTTTAATGAATATCTAATGACTCCATGTAAGTCATTCAAGTACAATTTTTTAAAGCAAAAGGCACAATTAAGATATGTCAAGATTTGTCTGGGCTGAACTTAAAGACTTGAATCGAATCTGTTATCACTCTCTCCTCCCTGATATTTTTATGTGTCTCTCTTTTTTCCCTCTTTAAATCATAATCATGAATATAAATATATTTAATTATTTTTTTCCTCTTCACTTTTTTCCCATAGCTGTTCGGGTACACATATTTCTAATTTTCGGGTTAACTGAAGTTTTAAAATTTAAATTTTAAGAATCCACATATTATAAAATTATTGAATTTTATGGTATAGATTTTCTCATTTTAGTCATTAATTAATGTTTCCTATTAATATTCATATTCAATTATGTTAAAAAATTATACAAAGATCTACAACCTCTTTAATTTTTTTATAGATATCACAGAAAAAATGGTAAAATAATAAAATAAACATTGGTGGATTTGTAGGAACAAAAAACACTTTCTTGCTAGAACTGATAAAAGAATTTTTTTTTTAACATATTAAGTATGAAATATTATTTCACTATTGTATAAATTCTAATCCGAAATTCACATACAATCATATATATGAATATACATATAAATCAATTTATATGAAATATAACATTAACAACATTTTATAAAACAACATTTATTGATTTAGGATATTTTAGTTTTATTGTGTTTTTTTGTTTTAGGTATAATTAATTTTATTTCAGTCTTTTTCTATTTCCACAATTTACTGAGTTCAATGAAGAAACGTATAAATATCAATAAAAATCTTTCAAAGTAACTCTACAAAGTTTATGAAAATATTTAACAAAGTCTGATGAAAACGAAAAGCTGATGTCATGAGCTCTGGTTCTTGAAAGGTTTTAGCACCGAGAAGTAGATCAGGTATGATTAAAACTCATGCGAAAAGGAATCCGAAATACTCTCTGAAAATTAATAGCTTAAAGAACAGTTTTAAAACATGTATGAGTGAATGCAGTAAGCTGTAAAGAAAACAAACACAGAAATTTGTTTATGGAAGTTCAGAGCTCAATCTCCTAGGTCTCCCTTCTTCCACTGCTGGACGGATCCACTAGAAGATTTGATCTTCCAGCACTCTGTATAGACCCGATCCAACAGCCCGCAAGCTGCGAGAACTTCTAGCCTCACTGCACACCAGCTCGCAGGTTGTGTGTCTTACTAAACACTTCTTTAATGTCTCAGAGATAAAGACTGCAATCATGTTTGTGTTTGTTTGTGATTCACTCAACTATCTAATCAGCTCAACTCTCGTATGTGTGAGTGAATCGTGTGTGAGAATTATACGGTGTAAGCTCACTCTCTTGTTTTCTCACACTGGGAAGTGCTTCTTTCAAAGCTGATATCTTCAAATGCTTCCCTGTTTATGCAGTCGATTATGAAATATGAAATAAGGCTCTCGGCAGTGCACCAGCTCACACCTGAACACTAGCACGACTTGTACACCAGCTACCACCTGAGTGTACAAACTCTCGGCTGTTTCTATATTTTGCTCTTCTGCTTCTCGCTCACACTCTTCTACTTCTGTATATCGTCTCTGCAGCATATATAGCATCTTGTGCAATTCTATCCGTTGGACACAAATTCCTAGCCGTTGAAAAGGCTTCTGTAAAATTCTGACAAAGTTGTACCTTGTGTCCTTTATCATTTAATGTGATTGCAGGCTTTGTTGACTTTGAGCTCTTTGATGCGTTGCAGTCTTTGTAGACTTTGAACATGTCTTGATAAGACAAATTAGTTTGTCTTCTAGTATCCTGAATAAAGCTTGTGCAAACTAATTCATCTGAGCTGGTCTTCGCTGAGCTCCTGATCTGGTATGCTCTTGTTCACTGAACTGAACCACTATTCTCCTGAGCTGAATTGATTACGTCTGTGTTGATCTTCGCTATAAGCTGGACCAACTTGGTGGTCCTTTGCTTGTCCAGCTTGGACGTCCCCTTAAAGTTCCAGCTTGGATGTCTTTTGCTTGTCCAGCTTGGACGTCCCCTTACTGTTCCAGCTTGGACATCTCATCAATCTGCACTCAGTTCGTTGCTATCAGCTCGCGGCTGTTCTGCTACAGTACTCTTCTTCAGCTCACGTCTGATCATAGCTATCTTAGACCTATGGAGACTGATCGAGTACACCTTGCATATTTGGATTCCTGGAAGAATGTTGTCACTTCTTCTTCTATAGAAACGCAAATCTTCCTGATGGCATCCATCTCTTCTAAAAGAACCTAGCTAATTGTCCTTCACTAACGCCGTCCCTTAACCAGCTCGCTTCTAATTTGAACCAGCTTGCGTCTCTGAACCAGCTTGCGCCTAAACCAAACCAGCTTGCATCTAATTCAAATCAGCTCACGACAGAGCTGATTCAGCTTTGACCTGCACACTTAATAGAGGCGTTAGAAACTTACGAACAGGTTTTGTGTTCATCAAAATTCAGATGTGATCTATTTTATAGATCCAACAAAGTCAATAGAATCTATCAAATCAACAAAATTCTATTACTTAGAAAAGTAAATAAATATCAGTGTGGATACATCCACATTAGTTTGTTAGGTTATGTTCAACTTATGTAATACAACTAGTCACTCCAACTTATATAATACGATATTAGCTCTCTAGTAAGCCTTATAGATATAGCCTTCGTGACCAAACAACACAAATCATATAATACTTTTCATTTTTATTTTTGAAATTAAATCAGGCCATATTATTATTATTAAAATTCGATAGATACAAGAGTAATGATTCACCCACATCAAAGGGACTGATTTAACTATGAGGTTCATATATCACAAACAATGATAGCAAATCTTCTTTTACCACCAATTTCAATAAGAAAAACACAATCTGAAATTTAACATCTCATCTAACCTTTCCGAATGATTGTAAATTTGCAATAGCTCTTCAGCAGATGACCTAGTACCTCGCACAACATTGATTGCTCCGGTGGCCATAATTCCTAAGGACAAACTACGAAACAAATATGAGGTCATGCAGTTACTTAGCAGACATCAACATAGATATTAACAAATCCTATTTCAAATGAAAAAAAATGATCATAGTTTCCAAGGGAGACATATTACTATGGTAACAATATCAAGCAAGTTCATTCATTCCCCAATAAACTAATATTAATAGGGGAGTAATATCTTAAGAATGAAAGGGAACACACAATAAACCTTGCAGAAGAATGATTCAATTACCCTTCACTACATCAGCGTTTGACAAAATTTATTTGGTAACAAGCTAGGACTATGATAGACGTCTTACATCAGCAACCTTTCAAGATGGAATCAAAGTATTGTCCTAGAAGGGAAAAAATAGTTCATTGCAGCCTTTCAAGTAGATGTGATACGGAATTTGAGTATGAGCATATAGATAGGCCCAAGCCCCCTATAACTAATGTATACATCAGGAGGCCCAAGGCCCAGGGAAGAGAATAGCGATAGAATAAATAGAATAGAGACAGACAAAAGTAAGGCATTGAGTTAGTTATGCTCTTTCCGTTATCTAGCTAGGCTAGAGGTCACAGGGTTGTTCCCTTGGTAGTTATCCCTTTCATTGTATTCCAATTACTTCAGCTATTGAATATATTCTGTTAATTCCCAGTGTTCACGTGTTGGTGTTTTAGTGTGTGTGATTAACCTGGTGTGGTGTTGGAGTATACAAGTGGTCCGACCTGCCGGCGCCAACGCGTTGGGTGAGAATGGCAGCAACGCGATCGGAATCCAAACTGGAGGTTCTCGAGAAGGCCATGAGCGCGGTACAGGGGAACGTGGATGATATTCAAGAACACATGGGGAGTTTAACCAAGGCATTGGCAGCGATGGCTGAATGACAGACACGGATGGAAGCCAACCAAACAAAACTGGAGCAATGGATTTACAACACGAAGGGGCACCCGAGAGGAGGCGAGGAGCTGGGTGAGCACCCGAGAGGCGAAGAGGAAACCAGGGGCTCCAATAAAGAGTCTAAATCACCGGCGAGGAGGAGCTACGACAGGCGCTAAAGAGGGTCGAGATACCTGGGTTCGACGGTGTGGATCCACGGGTTTTGGCTCGGGAAGGCCGAACAATACTTCGAATTACATGACACACCAATGAATCATCGCCTTCGCTTAGCACAAATACATATGGACGGTTCGACGTACCACTGGTTTCAGTGGCTCCGGTCGAAGATGCCAGATATCATCTGGGAAAGATTTGCAGAAGAGTTGATCAAAAGGTACGAAGGTAGGCGCCAGTCGAATCCCTTCTTCTTATTAGCAGGGGACAACCGCTGGACACGTACATTGAGCAATTCGAAGTGTTGCTAGCCCAGGTGGGTGATCTACCGGAGGACAAGTTCCTGGGGTACTTTCTGAGCGGGTTTCGAGAGGATATCAGCAAACGGATTGGGATCCATGAACCTCGCACCATCATGAGGGCAATGGATTTAGCGCGAGCGATTGACGAAGAAATGTTTGGGTATTCGGGGCGTTACCGTGCTGGACATGCATCGATGAATTTTGCGGGTAACAACCGGTCGGGCCCCTTGGGTGGGTTTCATGACGGGGTTGATGGATTGGGCTGGGAGAGAAGTCGGCCCAACACATTGGTCAATGCAGCTACATGTTCGGGATAAACACAGTCCCAATCCTGATCGTAAGCCAACAAATATCTCCCCGTCCGATAGTGGTAGAGCAAACGGAGTGGGTAACTCATAGGGCAACGGGTACCGACGTCCCGACACGAAGCGAGAGGGCAGGATAGTTTCTCAACAAGAATATCTTCGGAGGAAGGAACGGGGTCTCTGTTTCAGATGCGGTGAAGTGTACTCACCGTTGCATAAATGTGCCTTCAAACTCATGCAAGTGGCCTTACTGGAGGGCGAACTGGGGGAAGAGACCGATACTGTTGAGGCGACGATTGGAGAGGAAGGCGATGAGGACAACATCAAAGAATACGTTACGTTAGAACTCCCTCTCTTTTACATTAGCGGCGTGACCCAGCCACAAACTCTGAAATTAAAGGGAAAAATCGGCGGAGAGGAGGTGGTGATCATGGTGGATAGTGGAGCCAGCCATAATTTCGTCTCCCGCACTCTCATGGAAAGGTTAGGCTATGAGATTGATGAAGCAGTACGTTTCGGGGTGTGTCTAGGGGACGGGGGCAAGGTCCAGTGCCAAGGGGTATGTCGTAATCTACTGGTGGAGTTGCGAACTTATACACTGACCATCACTGGACATTTATTTGAGTTAGGGGGGTGGATGTGATTTTGGGTGTAGACTTGTTGAGGACCCTTGGGGAGGTGCTGCTAGATTGGAACAAAATGAAGATGAAGTTCAATGCAGGGGGACAAACGGTTGAACTCAGAGGAGACCCGACATTACAAAAAGCCATGGTGTCGCTTAAATCATTATACAAGATCACTGATGTTGAGTTCTCGGCAACCCTATTCACCGTAGAGCGAACCAACCAAGAGGGACCGATGAATAATGAAGGAAGATATCCCCTTGAATTATCCAGAAATACGGCATGATCTTCGATAAGCCACGGGATTTACCACCAATGCGAAATCAGGACCACGCAATCTTAATTAAGGAAGGTTGCGGTCCTATACAAGTGAGATCATACCGCTATGCACGCCGTCAAAAGAATGAGATTGAGACAATGGTGACAGAAATGCTATCTGCAGGAATCATACAACCCAGTAATAGCCCCATTCCAGTCCCGTTAGCCTCGTGAAAAAGAAAGACGGAAGTCGGAGATTTTGTGTTGATTACCGCGCTCTGAATGAGGCCACCATTTCCAACAAGTACCCGATTCCTATAGTCGACGAGCTCTTAGATGAACTACATGGGTCCACATATTTTTCCAAACTAGATTTACGATCGGGTTACCATCATATAAGGGTCAGGCCAGAAGACGTAGCGAAGACTGCTTTTCGAACACATTTGGGCCACTATGAATTCTTAGTTATGCCTTTTGGGCTAAAGAATGCACCAGCGACATTTCAGGCCACCATGAACGAGGTTCTGCAACCCCATCTGAGGAAGTTTGTGTTGGTTTTCTTTGATGACATACTGATTACAGCAGAACCCAAACTGATCACGCGAGGCACTTGCAAATCGTGCTGAAAATCCTTCGAGACAACAGGCTGTTCTTGAATGAAAAGAAATGTTGTTTTGGCCTAAAAGAGATTGAGTACCTGGGTCATGTGATTTCAAGGGCAGGAGTAGCAGTGGACAAACGAAAGGTGGAATGTGTAGAGGCCTGGCCGATTCCAACCAATATCAAGGGGCTCCGGGGTTTCTTGGGATTATCAGGTTATTACAGAAAGTTTATCCGCGATTATGGTAAAATTGCCAAACCTCTCACAGAGCTGTTAAAAAGGGGGTGCTTTGGATGGAACCCCGAGGCAAACGAAGCATTTGTTCCCCGGTATTGACTCCCTAATTTCGAAGAAGAATTTCAAGTAGAATGCGACGCGTCGGGGCGCGGCATTGGGGCTGTGCTAGCTCAAGGGGGACAGCCCGTCGCTTTCTTCAGCAAGGCCCTAGCAGATAAGACATTGAACAAGTCAACTTATGAGAAGAAATTAATGGCCTTGGCTCTGGCAGTACGACATTGGCGACCCTATCTTTTGGGTCGAAAATTTGTGGTCTTGACAGATCACAAGGCTCTTAAAGAACTCTTGCATCAGCGGATAACAACACCCGACCAGCAGCAATGGTTAACAAAACTAATGGGGTATGAGTTTCAGATTAAGTACAAGGCTGGTGTCCTCAATAAAGCAGCTGACGCACTTTCCAGAAGGGTGGAATTTGACCTCAGCAGCATGTCCAGACCACAGTGGGAGGGTGTAGAGGAGATCAAGGAGGCAGTGAGAGTGGATCCCATGCTACAGGCAATCATCACCAAACCGATTCAAGGTGAGCTCACAGATTCCCCATATTCATTCTCCCATGGCACACTGATGTATAAGGGCAGATTGGTGCTACCATCGGAATCGAAATGGACAACTCAAATTATGCAAGAATGTCACAGCTCGGCGGAGGGGGGCCATGCTGGGGCATTTCGCACACTCAAACGCATCACTAAAAGTTTTTTTTTGGCGCGGGATGAAGAAAGCAGCCTATGAATTTGTGGCTGAATGTCTGGTTTGTCAAAGGCAGAAGTATCAAGCGATGAGACCGGCGGGACTGTTGCAACCATTGGCGATTCCCGAGCAGGTCTGGGAGGATATCTCTATGGATTTAATCACGGGGTTACCAAAGTCCCGGGGTTTTGAGGTGTAATGGGTGGTAGTGGATCGATTATCCAAATACAGCCACTTCATATTACTAAAACATCCCTACACAGCGCATACTATCGCAGATAAAATCGTGAAGGAAATAGTGATCTTCAGGTTGCAAGGAACCAAGTTAGCTATGAGCTCGGCTTACCACCCCGAAACAGATGGCCAAACAGAAGTTATGAACCGTTGCGTGGAGACATACCTACGTTGTTTTGCGTCTGAGCAACCTAGGACTTGGAGCAGCTGGGTGCCGTGGGCTGAGTATTGGTACAACACTTCATACCAAACAGCAGCTGGTATGACACCCTTCGAGGCAGTCCATGGGCGGAAACCACCAGTGTTAACGAGGTTCCTACCAGCAAAATCGAAAGTGGCAGCAGTTGGGAGGGAGTTATTGGACAGAGACGAGGTCCTGCGACAGCTCAGATATAACCTAGAACGAGCACAACAGCGGATGACTAAATATGCAAACACACACCGCCGGGATGTTGCATTTCAGGTGGGGGACATGGTGTTTCTCAAGCTGCGACCTCATAGACAACAATCTGTTTGCTCTAGGATTTTTCAGAAATTGGCCACAAGTATTATGGTCCTTATGCAGTGATTCAAAGGGTGGGAAACGTTGCCTATAAGTTGCAGCTACCAGCAGGGTCACGTATCCATCCAGTTTTCCACGTATCCCAGCTCAAGAAAACCGTGGGGAAGGGGATTCAGGGCCAGGCCTTACCTTCAGCATTGGAGCAGGATTTGACACTCATTATGAACCAATGAAGGTGTTAGCTCGACGACAGAAGAAGCACGTTGGAATGCTAGTACCGCAGGTACTCGTGCAATGGAAAGACAAACCAATTGAGGAAGCAACTTGGGAAGACGCAGCTGACTTTGCATCTCAGTTCCCACAACCCAGCCTTGAGGACAAGGCTGCTTTGAACAGGGAGAGCATTGATACGGAATTTGAGTATGAGCATATAGATAGGACCAAGCCCCCTATAACTAATGTATAGGGCAGGAGGCCCAAGGCCCAAGGAAGAGAATAGCGATAGAATAAATAGAATAGAGACAGGCAAAAGTAAGGCATTGAGTTAGTTATGCTCTTTCAGTTATCTAGCTAGGCTAGAGGTCACAGGGTTGTTCCCTGGGTAGTTATCCCTTTCATTGTATTCCAATTACTTCAGCTATTGAATATATTCTGTTAATTCCCAGTGTTCACTTGTTGGTGTTTTAGTGTGTGTGATTAACCTGGTGTGGTGTTGGAGTATACAACAAGATGCCTATGATACAGCATACATGATTCATAAAGTTAATAGTTATTGTTAAGCCACGGATTAAGATGATTCATGGTTGCTTGAAATGTCGACGGGGTATTCTTCAGCCCAAACGGGCATTACAAGAAATTTGTTTCCTTAGATGCGTCCTAAACGCTGTTTTTGCAACATCTTCTGGCCTAACTCTGTATGGTGGTACCCTAACCTCATATCCAATTTGGAGAAGTACAGGGATTCATACAATTAATCCAACGGCTCCTCTACCACAGGTATAGGATATTGATCAGAGACTGTAGCTTCATTCTAAGTGCGATAGTCGACAAAAACTCCAACTTCCATCCTATTGCTAGGTTGTATTACTTCGCAGCCAATATCTAAGCAACCAACTTTCTATCCCATCTCTCTGGCGATGGGCATAGTGATAAAGACGTACCTGAATGGGGGGGCCATACTCTTCTCTAATTTTGATCGTATGATCTTGAGTTCTTTCAAGGGGCAACTTGTAGGGCTTGACAAACACTTCACTTTATAGTTCTATAACTTCCTGCAATTCTGAAGGATATGCTTTGTCTGGTCCACTGTTAGCTTCCCTATGAAGTCCCCTTCACCAAAAATATAGTAGCTGAACTCCACTTCAGTATTTTTGCAGATAGACCTTAAAGAAACCATGGTTCTTTGCAGGACGGGCCACCAGAACGACATCCACCCGGCCGAGCTCAAAATGCCTGACAATATTCAAGGTACACACCCCTAAATCCTCTGTTAAATCATGACACACACCCTTGCATGCTACTTTTCCCCCGTCGCCAAGACACTCCAAATCATCGATTCATCAATCTTGACTCCTAGCTTCTCCATTAGGGGCTGAGATACGAAGTTATGACTGACCCCACTGTCCACCATAATCACCACGTCGGTCCCCTCGATTTTCCCTTCAATTTCGGTGTCTAGGGTTGATTTAAGCCCCCAAATGAGTAAAAGGATAGCTCTAGTGTCCCATACTCTTTGATATCTTCCTCCACCTCCATAATTCTCATTACACCTTCTCCCTCAACTTCATCAGCTAGGAGTCACTTGTATCAGCTTATAGGCGAATAAGGATCGCCGCACCTGAAGCACATACCCTTGTCCTTGTGCTTCAAATACTCCGGTTGTGACACGATTTTGCCTTCCCTCTTTGCTCCAACACTTCGGTTCGCACCTCCTAGAAAGCTTCCTTCAGACTTTTGTCTTGAATTGATTGGGATTTTATGGCCTTGTGTCTTGTGATCCAGTATTTTCCCTTGTGTTTCACGAAGTGAGAAAAATCCTAAGTTTACGCTGGCCTTTAAATCGCCCTTTTCCTGTCAAATGGGCCTAGTCAATAGGCCCATCCACAGGCCCAACTGTTGCTACTCTAGTAGCCCATTGAAGCATTACCAATGCAATAGTGGCCCGGTATCCAAACATCTCTTCGTCAATTGCTCGTGCCAGATCCATGGCCCTCATAATGTTGCGAGGTTCATGGATCCCAATGCGTTTGCTGAAGTCTTCTCTCAATCCGCTCAAGAATTACCCTAGGCATTGGTCCTCCAGTAGATCAACTACCTGTGACAACAAATTGTTCGAGGTAAGGTCCAAGGTTGTCCTCCCTGTTTCAAAGATGATAAGAGTATGAACGGATTTGACTGTCTCCTCACACCATATCAATGTAAAGTACAAGGTTTGTCCTCGCAACTGATGTTTGGTATTTAGATGAAAGCCATTGGAACCAGTGGTACGTTGGTCCATCCATGTGGATATGCGTGAGTTTAAGACGGTTGTTTAATAGGGTGCCATGCAGATCGAAGTACTGCTCCGTTTTACCCAACCATCCCCGCGGGTGTATCCCAATCCTCGTTAGGGCATGCCTCATCTCATCGTCCACACCAGTTTTTGACTCCCGGTACAAATCTCACACTTCATCATCGTCCTCATGATCTGAGTCCTCCTCACCTCTCTTCCTCTGCTTTTCCTTCCTTTGATATGAATTCCCTATCCTCCCCCATTCTCGCAGTCACCCACTGTTCCATCCTTACCTGTGAGCCCTCCATTCGTGCTTGGGAATCTGTCATCCTCGCCAACACCTTGGTTAAGCTGCTGATATTCTCTTGCATCTCACTCATGTTGCCCTGCACATTGCTCACTGTTTTCTCCAGAGTCTCCATCTTGATCTCTGCGCGAGTTGCTGCCATTCCGCTAACTTCAGGTAGTCAGATCCGGCAGGTCGGACCAAATGTTAGATTATATCGACCGATTCCAGTGATAGACAACAGAAATAAGAAAAGTGAAGTCAATAGCAGAGAATTAAGCTGAATTGCATATATTACTTGGAAAATAACGAAGAAGAAAGAAATAAATCCTAGAGAAAGTCTCTGTCACTCCCTAGCCTGAGCTAGTCCGTAGAAAAAAAAAATTCTCTAACCGTTCCACACTCCCTTTCCACTACATATTCCCTTGGTCCCCCGGTCCCCCCCTTGACATTCGTTCCCAGTTGTTGGGCCTTAAGCCTTCTTCTATTGACACTTTTTAAAATGGGCTATTGGCCTATGAACAGGGTCCATATCAATTATGGAACAATGCTGGCATAGAACATAAGCCTCAGATTGTGATCCAGATATTTGCAATAGCAGCAGTTCCAGTAAATGAATACACATAAATAAAATTTAAATATCATTACAGAAGCTAAAATGATCTTAATTCTAATGTTACAGTTGTATTTGTATTGTAGGAACAGATATAAGACAACAAACATAGTTTTGTAACTTTGTTTACGCCGAGGGTATCATTTTTGGCATGCACTTAAGCTAAAAACAGCACAGATATTTCAAGCTCTAAAGAAAAGGAGAACTACCATACCTTGGTCCGCAACAAGCCACCTGCATGAATTATCGGCAAAAAGGGCAATCTTTTCGTCTGGATTTAATCCTATAACTCTTACGCCTTCACAGAAATTCAAAATTTCTTGCTCTAGCTGAAATTTTGGAGGAAAATTTTTTTCTACAATCAAGAGAATAGAGAGAAAAGATGTAAAAAATTCCATGGCAATCGATTAATTTTAAAACTTCTAACCAAATGGAAAGTATGTGACCTAATAATATAAAAACCAATTGCATATATTTGACTGCATTGTGCAATTCCACCATAACTTCCATTGGTAAAGATTTTTGACATGTTCAAACATAAATTAGTTTTGTTCTTTAAAGTTGGAGAGTGATATCCCATTCGAGTCACTATGGTTCCTATCCATGTTTGTTAAAGTTCCATTGAAGAGGTAAAAAATGATTTCTAAAGTCATTTATGCAAAATACCCACTGCATATCCGGTCAAGAGTTGTGTGTCTGTAATGTCAGTCCTTACATAGTTGTTTTTATTGTAGTGAGCTTAAATAGCCATGCAAGGTACGCATGCACATCAAACGAAGTATTTTGGCCTTGCTGACCAGTAAATTCGGGGCATTTCCAATTCTAGGAGGTCAATCTTGCGCACTTGAAACACAAGTTCTTTTCTCTCAGTTACAGAATGTCAACAACATTGCATGGTTACCAAGGGTTTGACATTTTGGGCAAATATTGTTGATAGAGCAATTTTAACCAAGAAATTTTGCATCAACAATTATTCTTTAATTGGAGCAGTTAATAGGTTGATCGATTGAATCATGCATTTTCTGGGAAAGAATACTACCATAACCTTGTAGCTTTTTGCTGCATTAAAGACCTGATTTGATCTACAAAGCATCAATATATATATACTAATGTAATATCCAAATCAAATGTGAACCAAGTATAAGCCTATAATTGATTGAACGTGCAGCACAGTAAAAACAAAATTGACCTGTCTATAAGTCATGTTTGTGGGTGGGTCATGGTATGGATCATTTAATGCCACATATTCATCAAATTTTTCGGCACAAGTGCTCCAAATATCAGGAACTGTTGTCCATTCTTTAGGCGGTAGCATCCCATTTCCAGATATCAACATACTTTCTAAAATGGGAGAGAACTTTCTAATTTGCATTTCCTTTGTCTGAAAAAAAAAGAAACAGACCTTTGAACCCTTCTATATTTTACTCATTTTAATCATAAATTCTACATCACAGGATCATCCATAATGTAAAATAAGCAAGAGAAGAAAGAATAAAAACACAGTTATATTTTTCCACAACTATTTAATAACTAAAAACAGAATACCAATGTCACTGCGCCACCAATAGAAAACAATCACTGTCTAAAATGTATTCCAATTATCTCTATTTCGTGTTCATAATTCATAATCAATTCCTACACAAATTTGCATTGAAAGGAAAAAGGAAGAAAAAACTTTGTTAAACTGTTCCAAGAACAACGAATCCATTCAAATGCAAGGTTTCACACAGTACCAACATTCAGTCACAAGCTTCCTCCAAAGTGCAGAGCTATATGATTTGAAACATTTAAAACAATAAAATAATTGCAAATGAGGTTCACCAAACTGCCATTGATCAACCAAACACAAAGGAAAAAATAATGTATACGCCCAAACCTTTCTACCAAATGGAAAATTGAGAATGGTCATTAGTTTATATACCAAAAAACAATCACATTAAGTTGTCACCTGGAGATGCCACTCAAAAACGAGATGAATTTTCAAAAATGCAAAAAAATCTAAACAATGTAGTAAATCACAATAGGGCATAGATTTCACAAAAAGAATTTCTACACATAAAAACAGAGAAGGAGCACTCAGAATGACCTTGGCTTCGCAGTACACTAGGAAATTTCGATTTCTTTTATGAACAAGTGAAAATCTTCCATGGAATGACTTGTAGTTGATCAATGTGTTCTGCTCGAGCAACAAAGGATTTAAACCTTGCTTTGGATTACATGGTCGCCAGATTAAGCTAGAATTCAGATTCATCAACATGATTTCCCTGGGCGAGAGAATTGAGGAGGGGGTTTTCAACTACTTTTACATAGACCAAACAATTATTAGTCTGCCGTCTCGTCTGCGTGAATCGGCGAAATCAAGAATTTTCACTACAGGACGCAACGTATGTGGGCCAGGAACCGGCAGCAATATCGATGTGAGGAAAGATTCGAAAATCCGAATAGAAGGCGGAATGAATTTTAAAAACTCAATTCTTAACCTAAAAAAACTAATAAATTTAAAAAAGTGGTTCGATAAAATTTATTAGTTTTGGTGATAACAAAAATAAGATAAGATGCTATTGGACAATCAGTTGTCGCAGAAGTATATCTACAAGTGGTAATTCAGCAGTTGGGGTATTTGAGAAATCAGCAGATGGTATGCGATCAGCAGATGAACTGTTTAAGATATTCAGCAGATACATTCCTTACGAGCAATCAGCAGGTGTTTTAGTTTCGAACACATGAACATAAGTGTTAGCGTGTTTTTGCTAAGAAGTGTTAAACGACAACGTCTAAGTAAGTTGGAACGACGTCGTTGGAGTGCACAGTTACATTTCAGCAGTTGAACAAGGCAGAGTAATCAGCATATTGATTGAAGAGATCAGCAGTTGATTAGTTGGAGAATGCTAAACGACTTCGTTTAGATAAGTTGAAGCGACAGCGTATTGTTTGGCTTAGACAATTCAGCAGAAGCATTCTTTAGAGTATATCAGCAGACAGTTGGCTCTTCGACAGCTTATTATTTCAGCAGATGGCTACAGTATACATCAACCAGCAGATGATGTTGTCCAGCAGGTGCATTTCAAAGATAACAAAACGGTGTCACTTGAATAAGTTGACACGACATCGTTTTATCGCTAAAGAAATCAGTCGATGGAAAAACACAAATGTATATCAGCAGGTGAATTCTTCCAAGTGTTATTCCAGTCGAAGTATCTTTGACAACGTTGATGGAGTTAGTGCTGGTTATCAAAGTTATTTCAGGCGCAAGCTCAAATTGATTCAAATACGATCGCCCCCGTTTCGAACTCCTATTTACTTAGTGATCCTATTTCTGTGACCATCAAGTGGTATCAGAGCAGGCAATCTCAGTTATTGAACAGTTATCTTTGTGCTTTACATCATACTAATATGTCTACCTCATAAAACAAGATTCCTTTGTTCTCCAGAGATGAATATGATGACTGGAAGATTCGGATGCAGGCGCATCTTGCTGCTATGGATGACGAAATGTGGAATGTC
>KV013992.1:5180-27544 GCA_001598015.1 Dorcoceras hygrometricum
TCTCTCAACTCGCAGGGCTCTATCCACTGCTTCTCTGTAAGTTCTTGGCGCAGATAACCTAACATTCAGCTTGAATGTAGGCTTTAATCCCTCCACAAAATGGCTCAACTTATCCTCGGGATCATTTCCAATAAGAGGAACAAAATAACACCCTCTTTCGAACATCCGCACATACTCCTGTACGGTCATAATTCCTTGTTTAAAAGTTAGAAACTACTTGGATCCTTCCCACCATATCATCACATCATCCCTTAACATATAGATAGCGCACCTAGGCCTATCCAAATCTGGCATCTGGAGGTATTCAAATATAACCTCCATCGACTTGATCCAGCTCCCAGCAGCAAGCGGATCTGTTGTACCACTAAACTCCTTGGGTTTCTGTCTTCTAAACTTCTCTTGTGGATCATCGTGGCTTGGTCCTCTACAGTTAGAATATTGGCCATTGCCTCTGCCGGTTTGTTCTACCAAAAACCTTAGAAGTTGGGTAATGCTAGCGTTACTGTCTGGGCTGGGTTCTTCTAAGAAAATACCTCTTCTACCTCTACCTCGGCCAGACATAATAATCTATAGCCCGTAATCCACCACAAAGAAACATCAGAACATGCTAAATTTAAAAGAAAGATGCTTTGTAACATAAAATAAAACTCACAGCTCTTGGAGAAACGGTCGACGAAATCTGTCCGAACCAAAAGCCCATGTGTTTATCTCAGGACCATGATCTGATACCAAGTTGTGATGCCCAACCCCATGGTCATCAACGGAATTTAGTTAAATAAAATAAAGAAGGAAATAGAAGGGATGAATGCAAAATATTGTAAGCTAGATAGCGCACCTAGGCCTATCCAAATCTGGCATCTGGAGGTATTCAAATATAACCTCCATCGACTTGATCCAGCTCCCAGCAGCAAGCGGATCTGTTGTACCACTAAACTCCTTGGGTTTCTGTCTTCTAAACTTCTCTTGTGGATCATCGTGGCTTGGTCCTCTACAGTTAGAATATTGGCCATTGCCTCTGCCGGTTTGTTCTACCAAAAACCTTAGAAGTTGGGTAATGCTAGCGTTACTGTCTGGGCTGGGTTCTTCTAAGAAAATACCTCTTCTACCTCTACCTCGGCCAGACATAATAATCTATAGCCCGTAATCCACCACAAAGAAACATCAGAACATGCTAAATTTAAAAGAAAGATGCTTTGTAACATAAAATAAAACTCACAGCTCTTGGAGAAACGGTCGACGAAATCTGTCCGAACCGAAAGCCCATGTGTTTATCTTAGGACCATGATCTGATACCAAGTTGTGATGTCCAACCCCATGGTCATCAACGGAATTTAGTTAAATGAAATAAAGAAGGAAATAGAAGGGCTGAATGCAAAATATTGTAAGCTGTATTCCTTACAAAATTAAAACCGAGATACAAACACAAGTGGCGCCCAATAACATTTATCGGAAACAGATTTGAGTAACAGATTTGGTAAAAAAAAAAAAGCAAAATGCGATATTACAAATACTGGAACTCTATATGAATTCACTATTGTTGTAATGGATCTTAATATATATTCGACAGAAAGATCAAAAAAAACAATATCTATGATACGAAAATGCCGGTCTTCGATAAACACCACACCACAGCTGAATCAGCTCCAGCTGCCCGTCTGCCCCAGGTCTGTCTCACCTACACCATTAAAGCTAGTGAGCCTAGGGGCTCAGCAAGCAAAACTGAGAGTACCAAAATCACTTAGTGCAGGCAGGCGCATACATAGCTTAAAATAACATAGTTTAAAGGAATTCAGTTAAACATAAACTTCTTTCGTAAAATCAGATTTTGGAAACTACCCAGATCTCATCTATATTTACTTGTGATTTATGGCTTAGAAGCTCTCCTTAGGTCCGTGGCGCTTGATCAAGCTACATCTGAATGCAGTTACTATATGGCATGGTGCCCAATATGAAGAGGCAACTAATTCTTTCGACATCCGCTCAACCTTCCAATATGACCGTCTGTTATCTATGCCATAAATCCTTTAAAACTGAACATTTCTTCCTTTAAACAAACATTTGATCGAAATCAAATCAGCATTCATCGGGGTTATTTAAAATCTCACCGAGCATCAGATTTGGCTACTGGGAAATACCACTGGAGTGAAAACAGATTTGGCTAACAAAACAGTACTCGGGTACAAAAAAAATCTTAGTCCTCGCTAGCGTTGAAGCAGATTTGGCTATAGAATAGTAGCGCTAGCATGAAACAGATTTGTCTTCAGGGTCGGTATCGCTCGCGGAAAAACAGATTGGACATGGAAAATCAGATTTGACTATATAAGAGAAACAGGTCGCTAGCGTAGAAAAACAGATTCGGCTATGGAACTAGTGCTGCATCATCAGTGTGATGCCCAACCCCATGGTCATCAACGGAATTTAGTTAAATAAAATAAAGAAGGAAATAGAAGGGATGAATGCAAAATATTGTAAGCTGTATTCCTTACAAAATTAAAACCGAGATACAAACACAAGTGGCGCCCAATAACATTTAGCGGAAACAGATTTGAGTAACAGATTTGGTAAAAAAAAAAGCAAAATGCGATATTACAACTACTGGAACTCTATATGAATTCACTATTGTTGTAATGGATCTTAATATATATTCGACAGAAAGATCAAAAACAACAATATCTATGATATGAAAACGCCGGTCTTCGATAAACACCACACCACAGCTGAATCAGCTCCAGCCGCCCGTCTGCCCCAGGTCTGTCTCACCTGCACCATTAAAGCTAGTGAGCCTAGGGGCTCAGCAAGCAAAACTGAGAGTACCAAAATCACTTAGTGCAGGCAGGCGCATACATAGCTTAAAATAACATAGTTTAAAGGAATTCAGTTAAACATAAACTTCTTTCGTAAAATCAGATTTTGGAAACTACCCAGATCTCATCTATATTTACTTGTGATTTATGGCTTAGAAGCTCTCCTTAGGTCCGTGGCTCTTGATCAAGCTACATCTGAATTCAGTTACTATATGGCATGGTGCCCAATATGAAGGGGCAACTAATTCTTTCGACATCTGCTCCACCTTCCAATATGACCGTCTGTTATCTATGCCATAAATCCTTTAAAACTGAACATTTCTTCCTTTAAACAAACATTTGATCGAAATCAAATCAGCATTCATCGGGGTTCACTTCTTTTTAAAACTTGTTTCTATTTAAAATCTCACCGAGCATCAGATTTGGCTACTGGGAACATACCACTGGAGTGAAAACAGATTTGGCTAACAAAACAGTACTCGGGTACAAAAAAAATCTTAGTCCTCGCTAGCGTTGAAGCAGATTTGGCTATAGAATAGTAGCGCTAGCATGAAACAGATTTGTCTTCAGGGTCGGTATCGCTCGCGGAAAAACAGATTGGACATGGAAAATCAGATTTGACTATATATGAGAAACAGGTCGCTAGCGTAGAAAAAAAGATTCGGCTATGGAACTAGTGCTACAGCATCACGAACAACATCCATAGATACCAGCTCTGCTTATCTAACCGGGACAAAATCCCGATTTGACCAGCATCGCCAATTTCTCAGAGTCAAGTCCAGACGCCGCCATTCACCAGAAAGAAGAACTTCATAATCATACATAAATCTCAAATCTGTGCTGCTCAGCGTTTTAAAACAACAATATCTATATATAACATATGAAGAGTTTTAAAGTATAAATCAACTCTGTGAACCCGATTGTTCATTTTCGTAAACCAAGAATGATCATAAACATGGCAATAACTTGGACGTAGAGAAGGCAAGCAATCACAGAACTGAGGAAAAAAAGATATATTCTTTAATGGTGTTGCAAAGAATCAGATTTTACTTGCCTTAAACTGGATACACGAAGAACAGTCGGTATCCTACAGAAGATCTCCTCGAGCACCCACAACGAGCTCCAGACAGTTTTAAGAGAACAAAAGAAATTTCTTTGGCAAATGAAATGAGCTCAAACTTCCCGTAGACAATCATATAAGGGAGCATGATTGGCAGTAGGTGAAAACACTCGAGTAGGCATGGGATATCCTACCAATATTTGTCCTTTTTGAAAGATTTGCTAGAAGCTCCCTACCATTGTTTAAATTTTGGAAAATCGTCAAAATATTTTAAAAGAACCAATTTGCTCATTCATTAGCATTTTTATTTACAAAATCTTAAATCTGCTCGAGTTTGTGCTCGGGGCGAAAATCTGTCTGGAACCTCCTGTTCCGTGCCTCAAATCTGAAATAAATAAAATCAACTTAAGCTGAAATCTGAATTTTGAAACATCAAAATGCCCCTTAGTAAAATAAAAGGGTTAAGATTGTGGTCCTATGGATTTTTGGGCGCTACAGTTGGTATATATACCGCTCGCTGACCAACACTTGGACATTTTAGACAACACATCCTTATCCTCTCTAGAGAGTTTCCGACAGATATTTTCTCTAACCCTTGTCATTGTTCACCCGACCTAGTATTTCCTAGATCGCCGTAGATTGGTCGATCAGTTTTGAGTGAGGGTATCTCGGTTGGAAACCCCTTTTCGAGCTCGACGTTTCAATACTAGTTGGGAGCCAAGAGGAGGCCGAATGGAGGAAATTGCTGAGGAGCTGCATTAGCTGTGTTTCATAATTTCCGGCCGAGTTGATCTTTGGTTCAAGTAACCGTGTTCTATTAGTGTTAAATTCAGTTCTTAGAGTTTACCTTTGAGCTGGTTAGTGCTCTGTTGGTTAGCCGTAGTTGTTCTGTGCTGCGAGGCTTTCGGAGTGGGCTTCGTAAGCTTAAACAGAGCTGAATTCTTAGGTACCTTGGCAGACTAGAGCCTCCCTTGTGGTTTGACGTGAGCTGATGGCCCTGAACTGTTGGCCAAGTTGAGCAGAGAGTGCGTTCTGCTGTCATCTGCGAGCCGTGCTGAGGTTTTGGGTAAGATCTGCGTAAGGTACGGATGTGAGCTTGTATTTACAGCTTTGAGATAGGCTTGGATATATATGTATGCGTACTGTTATGTTGAGCAGTGTGTATGCCTATGTATTTTATGTTGTTTCTTACATGCGTTCTGTTGGTATATAGTGATGATGTTGTTTTGCATACACGCATGGCATGTTGAGCTCCTCCTTTGTTACCCGCAAGCTGTTTTGTAAGTTGAGCTCCTTCTTTGGGATCATTTGCTAGCCGTTTGCTGTTGTTGAGCTTATATCCCTTATTGGCCATATGTTTCTGCTATCCACGAGTACCAGGAAGTGTGCTGTTGAGAAAGGCCGGACACGATGTGGGTGACTCTCACACTCTCAGTTGTACCACTATGAGACGGAGTGGGTAGTTTCCACACTCCCGGTTGTGCTACTATGGGACGGAGTGGATAGTTCTCACATCTCATGAGCTAGTGCACCAGTGGTATGAGTTGGATGTTGGGCCTTTGTTTAGTTATTCATGATTTAATAGTACATTTTGTGTTGACTTCACTTGACCAAAAAGCCCAGAGATGGTTTCTGTTTTTAACCGGTACGCTCGCGTGCTAATAATACTCCAAGTTGATCCAGCTCAAGTCCATTCTGGACTGATATAGTAACTTCGAGTTTAATTCTTTGTTTCTTTAGCTTTGATTCGAAGGTATAACTTCGATCTATTTGTAGTTATACCCATTGTAAGAATTAGCTCATCAGCTCAGAGCCTTGCTGCTATTTATTTGTTTCTATAGTCCGAGCTGATTCCAATTTCTTCTTAATTTGGATTCCGATGAACTCTAAATGTCTTCCGAACATCAAAAGAGTTTTTAAGAATAGAAGTACAAAGAAAGTTTTACAGAAATATTTAAAGTAAGTATATTTCAAAGTTTAAAGTGAGTTATGGCAAAGATAACAGACGGTCACATAGGAAGGGCGAGGACGCTAGCTGACGAACCAGTGTGCCCCTTCACAATGAAGGGACAAGACTTTATAGTTGACGAACTATTTACCCCTTCACAGAAGTTCGGATTTATTCCCCGGTTCTTGATTTCAGATGATATTTTGATCAAACGGCTTTGACCTAATGAGAGCTTCTGAGCCATGATTCGATAGAAAATAATAAAGGTGGTTCATATTCACAGCTCAAATAAATGTTTATGTTACTTCCTTTTAAAGATCAGTAAATGTTTTCAGTATGTTTCAAACATGTGCAATTATTCTTTCGCAGATTTAAATTTACCATATTACAATATTCATGGTATCATCTTACGAGTTTTATGATACAATACAGTTATTACTATGCTTGTATGACCTTCCTTTTGTTATTCCAGAATTACTTGTTGAACCCCTAGGTTCACTAGTTTTCTTGATTGCAGGTGATGATAATTAAGTGGAGCTGGATGGTGCGAGCTGGATCAGAGTGGGGGTGTTTATCATGGACATTCTCTTCCGTTTTGTTTTCGGTTTTCATTCTTTTGTTGTATAGAAATTAAGATACAACTTTTGTACATTTCAGATTACTTCCTTGTTTATTCAATGTAATCTGAACGTATTTGTATTTCTGGTTATATATATCAAGTTCCACTGTTAAGAAATCCTGTGACGAGATTCACAGTCTATTATTATGACCAGCGATTTGAAATTTGATATGGTTTCAATTTAGCCAACATTAGATGTCATCTTTCAGTTTGAACCTTCGAAATTTATTTATTTAAGATTTTGGATCAGGGTTTTACACTGATACCTCACGTTAGCGAGAACTCGTGCTGTTTGTTAAGAACAAGGATGGAAGCTTGATCTTGTGTATCGACTACAGAGAGTTGCATAAGCTGATGGTGAAGAAAATGTTTTCCATCCCGAGAATCAAATATCTGTCTGATAAACTTTAAGGAGCAACAGTGTTCTCTAGGATTGATCTCCGATCTAGATCCCACCAACTGAAGATCAAATAGCCAGATAGTTACAAGGCTGCCTTCAGAACGTGTTAGGGTCAGCACGAGTTTTAGTGAGCCATTTGGATTGGCGAATACACCTTTAGCGTTCATGGATTAGGAGTAGAGTGTACAACCTTATCTATATCAGTTTGTAATAGTGTTTAGGTGACATTTTGATCTACTCACTCAAATCATCTAGGACGGTGTTGCAAATTTTGAAGGATGGGCAACCTTTTTGTTGAGTCCAGTAAGTGTGAATTCTGGTTAGGGAAGGTTACATTTTCAAGGTCGCATAAATTTTAGTGATGAATTATGTGGTAGGTCTACCTAGGACTCTTCACGATTTTAACTCGATCTGGATCATAGTTGATCGTTTAACTAAGTCAGCTCACTTTCTATCAGTAAAGACCACCTACGATCTGAACAAGTATGCTGAGCCGTATATCAAGGAGATAGAGAGATTTCACGGGATTACAGTTCCATTGTCTCAGATAAGGACCCAAGCTCCACATCTGCGTTATGGAAGATCTTACAACGAGCCTTGGGGACCAAGCTAGCCTTTAGCACGGCGTGCCATCCCCAAACTGATGGCCCAGCTGAGAGGGTAGTCCAATGCTGGAGGATCTAATCCGTGCATGCTCTATAGACTTTGCTTAAATTTGGGATTCGAAGCTTCATTTAGTAGAGTTTGCATACAATAACATTTAACAAGATTCAATTAAGATGGCCCTTTACGAAGCGCTTTATGGTCGGAAGTGAAGGTCACCTATTCATTGGGATGATTTATGGGACAGAGCTGATCTGGGTCCGGATATAGTCGAGCAGACAGATGAATCCATTAGGAAGGTACGTGATCTGATGAGGATGGCTCAGTGTAGGCAAACGAGTTATGCTGATAATCTCCATCGAGACCTGAGTTTTGAAGTGGGAGAGCACGTATTCCTCAATGTAGCACCCATGAAAGGGGTAATGAGGTTGGAAGGAAGGGTAAGCCGAGTCCCAGATTCATCGGCCCCTTCGAGATCTTAGATAGAGTGGGGGTGTTAGCTTATCGTTTGGCACTACCTCCAAAATTATCTGCAGTACAGAACATATTTCACATATCAGCTCTTAGGAAATACATTCCAAGCCCCTCACAATATTGAGATACGAACCCATTCATCTTGCGACTGATCTGAGTTACGAAGAAAAGCCAATGGGAATTATTCTTAGAGAAGACAGAAGACTGAGTAATCGATGCATTCCCGATGGTCAAAGTTCAATGGGCGAATCACTCAGAGCAATAGGAAACTTGGGAGACTGAGGCATACATGATTAGTCGTTACCCTGATATGTTTAGGTGAGTTAAATTTCGAGGACGAAATTTTATTTAAGGGGGGTAGAATTGTAAAGCCCGAAAAATACATAAACCCGTGAGTCATTTAATTTGTTTTGAAGGGATTAACTACTATTTTCTGTCTGTTAATATTGCAGCTTTCACCTGAGCTGAGTTGTGAGACCCGAAAGATTTGTAGATTAATTAGGCTAATTAATAGAGTTTAGTATAGACAGATTTGGTGGGAGCAGAACTGGGATAGGCCCGCTTCGAGCTTCTATGCTTGGTGAGTGTATCGGGTCCCTACATTTGTGTATTGGAAACATCTCTGGACAGTTTTAGAGTTCTGCGTAGTAGTAGTAGTCAGATTTGGGGAGTTGAGAAGTGCTGATTGGTGATTTCGGCTTCAGCGCTGGTTGAGTGTATTTTAAGCTGGAGGTAAAATCTGGTTATCGTAAGCCATTCTGGGAAATATAGTTGAATGTCCTGCGTAGTAGCGAAACACCGTCGTTTGGGAGAAGTCAAATCTGAGATGCGTAAGTAGTTAGCGCTGTGTGAACCGGCCTGGTTCGAGAGTTTGGTGTTGACCGGTTCCGGGTGGTCTAGACCTGAAGGCAGTGCGATGTCGTTTTGGGTATCAGTGAATGCTGGTTAGTACTAGTGTGAGATATGGTCATCCAGATCTGGATTACGATGCGACGCCGTTTAGCGATATCAGATTTGGTGTTAGCGGGACGACGTGTCCATTGGAATAGTGGACTTCTGTCCGATGTCGTTTTGAAGGAAGTTCAAATCTGTTTTAACGTAGGGTCCAGATCTGGGGGAGTACTCAGATCTGAGTTGGTACCAGATTTGAGACTGTGTTGTCGGTGACTACTGTTCATCATATTTGGGAGACTTAAATTGTATATATAGAGGACTTTGACTGTGGTCTCGCCATTTCCCGACACTTAGAAGTATTTCTTCCCGTAAGCTTACTTGTCGCGATACCCTAGTTACTGTTCACCAAACCTTATCTTCTTCGATTGCTGGCGGTAGACAACTTCGATTGAAGCAAGAGTGGTAGCGCTGGACTCCTCTTGTTAAGACGTCTCTTCTTATACCTCTTTTCGAAGACGTGGGTTAGCTCGAAGAGGATCGTGAAGGAAGCGACTTTGTGTAGTCTGTTAGCATTTTGGCAGATTTGCTTTTTGCTCAGGTAACGTTTCGACTAAGAGCTAGATCCTCCCTTATGTTTCGATTAGAGCTATCTGTTGTGCTAGAAGGGTAGGATAGAGCAGGTGGAGCTCGTAGCTCCCAGTTCGTAGTTCTGTGCTACTGTCCCTGAGTATTATCGTTGAAGTTGTCTTAGAAAGTTTGGATTTGAGTTGCTCGGGTCTTTGTTGTGGTAATTGTAGCTCAAAAAGTTAAGGTACAGATTTGAGTTTGTTTACATCTTTGGGATTTGTCATGGATAATATGTGTATGTTGCTGGTATGCGTGTAATTGTGTTGTTTTGTTGTTGTGGCTTACTGCTAATCTATGTGCTGATTATTGTAAGTTGTTGCATTGGCATACACGCATTTTCCACGATTGAGCTCATATCTGTTAGCCCTTGTTGTTGTTGTGCTAACCTATGTGTACCAGGAGCTGTTGTTGAGGACGAGCGGCAATACCGTGCTCCTCATCTCCCTGCTGGGTTATCTGTTAGCCGCTATGAGATGAGTGGATAGCTACCACGCTCTCATGAGCTTTGGCAACAACAGGTTTACCGATTTGATTGTGCTCTGGTACTGTGTGTTGAGACGAGTTGATAGCTACCATGCTCTCACGCACCTTGTGGCCACTGCTTCATTCAGTCTGTTGACAGCTGTTGAGCCCGTAGTCCTTCGTACTTGCATCTCTATTATCTAATGCATTGCACGTGCATTTATATCTGTTGCTATCTATTGTTGTTATGTTGCTCTCCGTACTAGGGTTTTACCCCATGTCCCTCTGGGGCTGGTTGTTTTGTTTGCCTGTGTGTTGTTCAGGTTACCATGGTTTCTCAGCTGGCCGTGTAGATGATTCAGCTGGAGGTGCCCCGGGAGGTGGATAGAGTGTCCCAGTTATATATATTATATGTACTAGCAATAGTGTCTTTGCTGGGAATGTCCCGTAAGGATGTAATATTCTATTGCTGGTTTAAATGTTTTGTTGATTGGGAGACGCTCGATGGTTGTATTGCTTGTTGGTTGGTTTTCTGTTGTTGTAAAACCTATATTTTGAGTATCGATGTATTTTTAAATTATGTTTTCTAAGTCAGGCCAAAGTGAAAAAGTTTAGCCACATTTAAATGCTTCCGCGAGTGTATTTTGCGTGGTTAATCTCTTTATTGTGCACCGGGCCTGACATGAGTTCTTCGGTTTTTAACCTTGGAAGTTCGCGAGCGGTTCCTGCGAGAGTAAACCCGAGCACGGTGTAGCTTTAAAAAAACATATAAAATTTTATCTTTTAGCAAAATAATTACCGTAAGCACGCCTTTAGTACCTTTTAAAGCGCAATTAATACTGTTAGCACGCAGAAAGAATTTTAGTGTAAACAATTATTGTTGGCGTGTTAAAAACAACGCCGCTCTGCTTAATTACTTCTCTAAGGCGTTGGCTGTTAATTCTCTAAACCACAGACCAAGCAAAATATTTACTTCAAAGTAAGCGTTTCGATCGTGCTCGTGGGATATTCAAGCCAGAGCTGTTCTCTGCAACCCGCCGTTCAACTTAAGACAAGTAAACTCTGTTTCTTTCTGCTTCTGTGAAATCATATTATTGTTGGATTTTTGCATTATGTTTCGTTCTGTTTCAGATCTTTGAGTGATGTTTAAAGGTTTTCAAATGATGTTGCTCTCAGCGGTTTCGAAAATAGTTTTTAAAGTGCCAAGATTTTTTACAGTGGAGTTTCTACGACAGTTGGAGCTATCATATTCTGTTTAAATTGTCTGGGTTGTACGTATGTAGATTCAGACTAGGCTTCTATTTGCAAAGAATAAGTTGTGATGGATGGGCTAGTTAGAGTTTTGTTCTGGTAACGAATAAGCGTAGCTAATCAGTTCGGAATTCTCCAAGATGTTTTCAGTACTCGTGCTGGATAATTAAGGATCAAGTCCTGAGCTGATAGGCAAGCTGGTCTAACTGGAACGCTGCTCTGATCTGATAAGCTTAGCTAATCAGTTCGAACTTCTCCAAGCTATTATCACTGGATAGCAAAGGACGAGGTTCTGAGCAGATAGGAAAAGCTGGAATAGTTAGAACTTTGTTCTGGCCTGATAAGCTTAGCTAGTCTATTCAAACTTCTCCAAGCTGGTTCCCATGTTCAGACCGCTTCCAAGCTTGTTCCCTTGTTCAACCCACTTCCAAGCTGGTTCCCTTGTTTAGACCGTTTCCAAGCTAGTTCCCTTGTTCAGCCCGCTTCCAAGTTGGTTCCCTTGTTCTGCCCGCTTCCAAGTTGGTTCCCTTGTTTATACCGCTTCCGAGCTGGTTTCCTTGTTCAGACCGCTTCCAAGATGGTTTTCTTGTCCAACCCGCTCGCGATCTGGTTTCCTTGTTCGGTCTGCTCGGGATCTGTTTTCCCCCTCTGAGATGCTCTAAGCTCGCAATCTGGTCTAACTACCCTAAGTTGAGTTGACTTTAAATTTAGCTTTCTTATTCTAGGTTGTATGAACTTTACCTATGCTGAGTTGACCAAACAGCCCAGAGCTGATTTTCTATTCTAAACCAGTATGCTTGCGTGTTCGCTTCTATGGCCCAAGCTGATACCAATTCCTTCTCCGAGAAGTTTACGCTCGTGATCTGATTTCTCATGCATAATTGTTTTACGCTTGCGACCTGTTTTCTACCCAAAGCTAATCTAAGCCATGATATGTTTCCTATCCTGATCTAATTCCAGAATCTCTAGGTCTGTGTTCCGCCGTAAACCCAGGAGTCTTTACGATTAAAAATGAAGTCTTTTTATCAAAATCGAACCGCTGGTATGAGATCTTCTAGTGCGATGTTTTGCTGATTTCTGGAAAGGTTACGAAGGAGAGATGGCAGAAGTTTCTCTGCCATATTTTTAGAGTTTAAAGGAAGTAAATTTCAAAGTTTTAATGGATTTATGTCAAAGATATCAGACGGTCAGCAGAGGGAGGGTGAGGACGCTGGTTGACGAATCAGTGTGCCCCTTCATAGGAAGGACAAGGATTATGGTTGACGAACTATATACCCATTAAATCAGGAAGGACAAGGATTATGGGTTGTCTAACCTATATATCCCTTCACATATCCCCGTAGCCTGTATACAGATGATTTCTTGATCAATCGAACTGACCTATGGAGAGCTTCTGCGCTATAACACAAAAGAAAATAGAACAGGGTTGTTTACAACCTCAGTTTTGAGAAAATATTATGTTAAAGTTTACATCATTTAATACCAGTAAATGCTTTAAATGTTTTTAAGTATGTTTACGCATGTTCAGTTATTCTAACTCAGTTTGCAGTTCTATCAGCTTACGAGCTTTCAATTTACAGTAAAAGCTATTTTCCATGCCTGCCTTAGCTATTACCAGATTTACCTACTGAGGCACTAGCTCACTAGATTTCATGGTTGCAGGTGAGGAGTCTTGAGAGCTGGACGACACGAGCTGGAACAGAACAGGGAAGTGTGATTATCGAAATACCAGTGTTTCCGTGCTGCTATAGGCCGCACCCATTTTGTGAACAAAATTTGTAACAATTTTTTCATTTTAAAGTGTTCCTAAGCTGATTTTTATCTATTTGTATCAAAAGGTTTTATTTATGATAGTACTCATACGCCGATCTTATTCTCTCTAAGCTGATACAGCCCAAGAGCTGTTTGTGTTGAACGTTTACATTTTACAACTACTGTTTCCCAACCCGTGTGTGATCATCTCACATAAAGGTCACCAGTTCTTACATTGCAATTCCTAATATTTTGGCAATGCACGAGCTGAATCCTTCTTTCCATCGCACAACCATCCCTCAACGTTGTTCCCCTTTAAATTCCAAAAAATTAAAAAAGAGGTTGTGCGTATTTCCTTTGGCTTTCGAGTTTGTTTTGAAATAAATTGTGGACTAGGGCGTCACAGAAAGTCTATACGGTGGCTTAGATATAGGAGCAGTCTCCATGTACTAAGTCAATTTCAATCTCCAGCTCTCGATCTGGTGGCAGACCATATATATCTTCTGGGAACACGTTCTAGAAACTCATTCACTATTTCAACATCTAGCAACTCAGGTTTCTTATCTTCTAGTACTGCTAATGTACTAAAAAAAAAACTTCTTGATATCTATTCCTTATATAGCTCTGGACTTTCAGAGCTGAAGTCAGATTAGGTATCTGTCGAGGCTACCAGCTTGGAACAAAAATTGGGTTTGTGCTGAATGGTTTAACCTCTACGGTTCTTTCCCCAAAATCTACAACTACTCTCTACGTAGTTAACTAATCTTTCCCAAAATTAAATAAAACTCAACCGTGGGTAATACTGTCAAATCCGCATACACGAAATACCTCTGAAGCTTAAGCTTTATGTCGCAAAATATGCTATTTGTAAAAGAAGCTTTCTCCCAATGGTACGTTAACACAATAACTTATTTCTAATACATCAGGTTGGATAGATGGTTTCTTATCAAACTTCTAAAACAAAAAGAGTTGCAACGGAATCTAACAAAACTACTATATACATACTAGCGATAAAAAAATTTTACCTGTAAATATTGTAGATTCTGGTGTAGCCTAGTCTTCCGTCATCACATAGATTCTACTTGCCAGGCCCCATGCTAATCAGAAAATATTAACAACTCAATTAAGCACATAATCACAGAAGCATAAAAATAGGGTTTAAAAATTTTTCGAAATACGTGGGCCTAAACTCCAAAATCAGTTATTCAAAATATTCATACTCAAAATAGAATTTACTCAAATCCAACAACAGACATGTAATCAAATAAACTCAAATAACAGATCCCCAAAATGCATAGAAACTCAGGGTATCCCCTTGTTCGATACATAACACAAATACACTGGGACTCAACCAAGCGGGGATCTACTAGCTGAAGCTCCACTCTCGCCCAGCCAGATTACCTGAAACTCCTGCATTGGGAAACCCAGACCCAAGAACACAAAAGCAAGAAAAGAAATACGAGGTCAAACCTCAGTACGAAGAGCACTAAGACAACAGAAACTCATAAGCATGCAGTAAATCAAAACATGAATGCATGAGGGTTTTCAAATAATCGGTCATCTAGGCCAACGAGTCAGCTGGCAATTCAAAGGCGAGCCTCTATACCACGCATAGTGCGTATGAGCCGGTGGAATCATCGGTCCGTGATATTCAGGGCTGGCCACTCAATTACCCATCACAGCTTGGTGGTATTCAGACACGACGACTCAGTCGGTCACCACTCCGATGATAGCGTTGGACCTTTCAGGCACGACACATCTGTCTGCCGATCACAATGTGGCTCTTAAATCAGGTTTCAATCAATCAATAGGCTCAATATGTATGCACGTATGCCAAGAAATTCATATCTGATTTCCACATGCATAAATTCACGTAAAACAGAACATAATTTCAAGCAATGAGCCAAACCTGTTTCACGTAAAACACAGAATACACAAAATACCATTCATGCCCCAAAATACTACACGCTTATGCCAAAGCTGTAATCAGAAGCTCAATTCGTACCTCAAATCTCAGATTCTACCTCAACAGATCTCACCATGGAATGAAAACCTCAGCCTTCTCAAATCTGCTTCCTCGCTGGTCTCGGAAAACTCAGCAGGAACTGCCCAGAAGCTCAAATCTGTCAAGGAATCTAACAATTCAACTCAAGTCTAAACTTCTATACCTTACTGCCTACGGTCAAAACTCAAATCTGGTTCTACCTGTCACCGTAGGTTCTAACAGCTACAACTAAGATTGAAACAGTAAGGAAACACTTACCCAAAAGCTCAAACGAGCTAAAGAACTCTCGAGTTAGCTATCGCAGAAATTTACAAACACTGAAATGCCTTCGTGCTCCTCCTATGCGTCGACTCAGGTCGCCTAATTGGTAACAATCAAAAGGGCTAAGGGAGACGAGTTCAGCGCCACCCACCTTGCTCCAAACTACGGCGGAAATCGACGATAAATCGGAGAAATAGTGTTCGATGAATTGTAACTATCGAGGGTTCACTGGGGAAGACGATAAGAAATGTCGGGTTCGAAATACGCTAAGTGCTAATAAGCTCTTGCACTTAAATCTTCGAGTCAAAGCCTACAATGAAAGTCAACACCGACATAAACAGATCTCTGCATCAGATCTTAGCACTAAGGCACAAGTCCTCAAATATCCCAGCGTTAACTCAAATCTGAGTTCTCAACGCTAACGCTAAACACAAGCGTAACTAATCAAAACGACGACGTACCAAGGTTCCTGCTCGCACAAGAAAAACGACGTCGCACTACCTCACGTATGAAACAGATCTCAGCACTCACTGCTGCTCATGCTCATCCAGATCTCTCATCAAAATCTAGCGCTAACACCAGCTGTCAACCCAGAAACGTTGACTAACACTTGGCATCTCTGCGCTAACTCTCACATCTACGCTCGCTCGCTAAACAGCACCATTGACCCGCGTTTACATCTGGTCATGCCCCTGAACAGATTTCACCCACTAGCGAGACATCTAAAATTGCGAAACGACGATGCATCACTCCTCGCGCCAAGCTCGAGTACTCAGATCTCATTCGATAGAAACCAGCGACTCAAAGCTGAACAGTTCTATGTCAAATCTGAAAATCACCAGCTAGATTCGACAAAATCCTCAAATCTGATATTCGAAAATCCAAAAATCCCGTGACTAATTCCAAACCAAATCTGATTACTAGATTAATCACTAATTGTTGAATCTCAATCCTTACATTCTCCCCATGTTAAGAGATTTCGTCCTCGAAATCAAAGTCAAACGCAGAACAAAATCAACAAAACACCAAAACTAACCAACTCAACTCCACTGTCAAAGCTCAAACAGATGAGGCCACTCTTGTCTCATCTTCTCTTCTACCTCCCAGGTAGCTTCTTCTCGGCCATGCTTACTCCATTGGACCATCACTAACGGTATAATCTTATTCCTCAATTGTCTCCTTCCTGTCCAGAATCTGCACTGGATATTCCACATAACTCAAGGCAGAATCTAGCTCAACCTCATCAGTCCTCAACACATGGGATGGATCTGGCTCATATTTTCTCAACATTGACACATGAAAAAACTCATGTATCGCTGCTAACTCATCGGGCAGCTGCAATCTATAAGCCAACTGTCCAATCCTCTCAACAACCTCAAATGGACCAACGAATCTAGGAGCTAACTTTCCCTTGAATCTGAACCTCATTACGCTCTTGAAAGGAGAAATCTTAAGGAACACTCGATCACCAACTTCAAATTCCAGAGGTCGGCATCTTCTGTTAGCATAGATAGTGAAGCGGTCCTGTGCAGCTTTCATTCTACTTCAAATCACAGAAATCTGATCTCTCATATGCTGCACAAAATCGGGGGTCGAAAGCTGTTTTTCACCAACTTCTTCCTAACAGATTGGAGATCTACACTTGCGACCATACAACGCTTCAAATGGATTCATTCCGATAGTCACTTGGTAGCTGTTGTTATAAGAAAACTCAATTAGGAATAGCGAATCCTGCCAGCCACCACCGAAATCCATCACAACTGCTCGTAGCATATCTTCTAAAGTCTGAATGGTCCTCTCAGATTGGCCATCTTTCTGAGGGTGATAAGCAGTGCTCATCGTCAATCTCGAACCCATACCTGCTTGCAAACTCTTCCAGAATCGAGATGTTAATCTTGCATCTCTATCAGACACTATCGAAACAGGCACTCCATGCAATCTCACAACATGGTCGATATACAGCTTCGCCATTTTCTTCATCCAACACCTCACATCATAGGGAATTAAATGGGCTGACTTCGAAAGTCTATCAATCACCACCCAAATAGCATCGCATCACCTACTCGATCGAGGCAAATGAGTCACAAAGTTCATGGCAATGTGCTCCCAATTCTACTTAGGCACTTCTAAACTTTGCAACAATCCACCAGGTATCCTTCTCTCAGCCTTGACCTGTTGACAATTCAAACATCTAGCAACAAAACCAGAAATGTCGCTCTTCATGCCTTCCCACCAGTAGTGGGACTTCAAAGCATGGTACATATTTCTCTCGCCCAGACGCACACTATAACGACTGCAATGGGCTTCATTCAGGATAGTCTCCTTCAAATCAATCAGGTTCGAAACCACCAACCTTCCTCGAAATCTCAAACACCCATCAGAAGCAACAGAAAAATCATCAGACTGACCATTCTGGGCCTTAATCTTCAACTCATGAACATAAGGATCAGCCTTCTGTGCCTCTCTGATGTTCATCACAATCTGTGGTTCAACCTGAATAGAAGAAACTATGAAATATTGATCAGCTGGTTGAAACCGCCAACCAGAAGTACCCAACTGCTCATGGACTCTCGAGATACTCAAAGATGTTAGCATCGCAGGCTGGGCTTTCCTACTCAAAGCATCGGCTACTAAGTTCATCCGCCCAGGATGATACTGAATCTCACAATAAAAATCATTGAGAAACTCCATCCAACGACGATGTCTCATATCCAGATCTGACTGGGTGAAGATATACTTCAAACATTTGTGGTCGGTGTACACCACAAACTCCTCACCATACAAATAGTGACGCCAGATCTTCAAGGCAAAAAAATCGCTGCCAATTCTAAATCATGAACGGGATATCTCGTCTCATGGGGCTTCAACTGTCGAAACGCATACGCAATCACATACCCATTCTGCATCAGCACACATCCCAAACCACTCAGAGAAGCATCGGAGCAAACAACGAAACCTCCAGATCCAGACGGTAAATCTAGTACAGGAGCAGTAGTCAACTTCTCCTTAAGTGTTTCAAAACTCGACTCGCACTCGTCAGTCCAAAAAAACTTCCTATCCTTCTGGGTCAACCGCGTCATCGATCTGGCTATCGAAGAGAACTTCTCGATAAAACTCCTATAATAGCCAGCCAATCCTAGGAAACTACGAATCTCAGAAACATTCCTAGGTCGCTCCCAGTTAAGAACTGCTTCGACCTTACTAGGATCCACAGAAATACCTTGCACAGAAATCACATGACCCAAAAATATTACTCTATCCAACAAAAATTCACACTTGCCGAACTTCGCATACAACTGCGAGTCTCTCAATCTCTGCAATACCAATCTCAGGTGCTCCTCATGCTCTCTGAAACTTCTCGAATACACCAAGATGTCATCTATGAAGACAATCACGAATCGATCGCTATACTCGCTGAAGACGCAATTCATCAAATCCATGAAAACAGCAGGGGCATTCGTCAACCCAAACGGCATCACAAGAAACTCATAATGCCCATATCTCATCCGAAAAGCTGTCTTCGCTACATCAGCATCTCTAATTCACAACTGGTGATAGCCAGAGCGCAAGTCAATCTTTGAGTATACAGCCGATCCTTGCAAGACTCGGGGTGAAATCTCACCACCCCATGGAAACAATCCACAGTAGCCTTATGGCTGGACAACACATCCATTCGCAAGATACAATCAAAATCCTCATCTCCAGAGATATCAAATTCGCCACTATCACATTCTAATCAAACCGAATCACACAGTCCACCACAATCTCACGGGACAACAACCACACACCAGCATGAGTAGACACAGATACAACATCACACAGTGGGGTAACTCTCAACCCACACTCATGCACAAACCATGCAGGAACAAAGGATTGTGATGCTCCTGTATCAAATAAAACCCTCGCAGGAAAATTAGAGATAGAGCATGTACCTGCGATAAATCCACCAGGTATCTCATCAGCCTGCTCCCTCGACAAGGCATTCACCTGGGCCTGCTGCGGTATCTGGAAATGTGGTCTCGAAGGTCCTCCAAACCTAGACGGCTCACGGGGTTGGAATCCAGATCGTTGGGTCGGGGCAGGAGGTTGCAGCCTCTGCGAAGAACCACTAGCCGAACCTTGCTGCGAAGAAACCGAAGACTGTCCCCTCAACAAAGGGCACACTCTCAAAAAGTGTCCAGGCTGCCCACAGTTGTGGAAAGTCCCCTGAACTCCACGGCACTGCGAAGTCATGTGCTTACCATCGCATTGTCCACAAGATACACCTCCTGATCCACTGCCACCAGAACTCACAGAACCAGAGGAACTCGAAATTTGATTTCTTCTTAAACTGTTGCCCACGAGGCCTTAACCTTTAACGGTTTGATTTCTGTGAAGTGAGGAGACTGGGAAGAATGCGTACCTTCAGGCGCAAGAATGTAGCCTCGTCCAACTGTCATCGAAACCTACGTCGGTGCATCCAACAAACTCTCCTCAATATCAACCGCTCGATTCACAGCCTCAGAATTTGTCGATGGGGCACCAGCCAACACCAACTGAAACAACTCTAGCCTCAATCCCTTAATAAACTTGTTCCTCTTCGTTCGCTCCTGACTAGCAACATGGGAACGATACGCCAGAATCCTTACATTCTCCCCATGTTAAGAGATTTCGTCCTCGAAATCAAAGTCAAACGCAGAACAAAATCAACAAAACACCAAAACTAACCAACTCAACTCCACTGTCAAAGCTCAAACAGATGAAGCCACTCTTGTCTCATCTTCTCTTCTACCTCCCAGGTAGCTTCTTCTCGGCCATGCTTACTCCATTGGACCATCACTAACGGTATAATCTTATTCCTCAATTGTCTCCTTCCTGTCCAGAATCTTCATTGGATATTCCACATAACTCAAGGCAGAATCTAGCTCAACCTCATCAGTCCTCAACACATGGGATAGATCTGGCTCATATTTTCTCAACATTGACACATGAAAAAATCATGTATCGCTGCTAACTCACCGGGCAGCTGCAATCTATAAGCCAACTGTCCAATCCTCTCAACAACCTCAAATGGACCAACGAATCTAGGAGCTAACTTTCCCTTGAATCTGAACCTCATTACGCTCTTGAAACGAGAAATCTTAAGGAACACTCGATCACCAACTTCAAATTCCAGAGGTCGGCATCTTCTGTTAGCATAGCTAGTGAAGCGGTCTTGTGCAGCTTTCATTCTACTTCAAATCACAGAAATCTGATCTCTCATATGCTGCACAAAATCAGGGGTCGAAAGCTTTTTCTCACCAACTTCTTCCTAACAAATTGGAGATCTACACTTGCGACCATACAACGCTTCAAATGGATTCATTCCGATAGTCACTTGGTAGCTGTTGTTATAAGAAAACTCAATTAGGAATAGCGAATCCTGCCAGCCACCACCGAAATCCATCACAACTGCTCGCAGCATATCTTCTAAAGTCTGAATGGTCCTCTCAGATTGGCCATCTGTATGAGGGTGATAAGCAGTGCTCATCGTCAATCTCAAACCCATACCTGCTTGCAAACTCTTCCAGAATCGAGATGTTAATCTTGGATCTCTATCAGACACTATCGAAACAGGCACTCCATGCAATCTCACAACATGGTCGATATACAGCTTCGCCATTTTCTTCATCGAACACCTCACATCATAGGGAATTAAATGGGCTGACTTCGAAAGTCTATCAATCACCACCCAAATAGCATCGCATCCCCTACTCGATCGAGGCAAATGAGTCACAAAGTTCATGGCAATGTGCTCCCAATTCTACTTAGGCACTTCTAAACTTTGCAATAATCCACCAGGTATCCTTCTCTCAGCCTTGACCTGTTGACAATTCAAACATCTAGCAACAAAAACAGAAATGTCGCTCTTCATGCCTTCCCACCAGTAGTGGGACTTCAAAGCATGATACATCTTTCTCTCGCCCAGACGCACACTATAACGACTGCAATGGGCTTCATTCAGGATAGTCTCCTTCAAATCAATCAGGTTCGAAACCACCAACCTCCTCGAAATCTCAAACACCCCATCAGAAGCAACAGAAAAATCATCAGACTGACCATTCTGGGCCTTAATCTTCTCACAACATGGTCGATATACAGCTTCGCCATTTTCTTCATCGAACACCTCACATCATAGGGAATTAAATGGGCTGACTTCGAAAGTCTATCAATCACCACCCAAATAGCATCGCATCCCCTACTCGATCGAGGCAAATGAGTCACAAAGTTCATGGCAATGTGCTCCCAATTCTACTTAGGCACTTCTAAACTTTGCAACAATCCACCAGGTATCCTTCTCTCAGCCTTGACCTGTTGACAATTCAAACATCTAGCAACAAAAACAGAAATGTCGCTCTTCATGCCTTCCCACCAGTAGTGGGACTTCAAAGCATGATACATCTTTCTCTCGCCCAGACGCACACTATAACGACTGCAATGGGCTTCATTCAGGATAGTCTCCTTCAAATCAATCAGGTTCGAAACCACCAACCTTCCTCGAAATCTCAAACACCCATCAGAAGCAACAGAAAAATCATCAGACTGACCATTCTGGGCCTTAATCTACAACTCATGAACATAAGGATCAGCCTTCTGTGCCTCTCTGATGTTCATCACAATCTGTGGTTCAACCTGAATAGAAGAAACTATGAAATATTGATCAGCTGGTTGAAACCGCCAACCAGAAGTACCCAACTGCTCGTGGACTCTTGAGATACTCAAAGATGTTAGCATCGCAGGCTAGGCTTTCCTACTCAAAGCATCGGCTACTAAGTTCATCCGCCCAGGATGATACTGAATCTCACAATAAAAATCATTGAGAAACTCCATCCAACGACGATGTCTCATATCCAGATCTGACTGGGTGAAGATATACTTCAAACATTTGTGGTCGGTGTACACCACAAACTCCTCACCATACAAATAGTGACGCCAGATCTTCAAGGCAAAAAAATCGCTGCCAATTCTAAATCATGAACGGGATATCTCGTCTCATGGGGCTTCAACTGTCGAAACGCATACGCAATCACATACCCATTCTGCATCAGCACACATCCCAAACCACTCAGAGAAGCATCGGAGCAAACAACGAAACCTCCAGATCCAGACGGTAAATCTAGTACAGGAGCAGTAGTCAACTTCTCCTTAAGTGTTTCAAAACTCGACTCGCACTCGTCAGTCCAAA
>KV013993.1:0-19920 GCA_001598015.1 Dorcoceras hygrometricum
GCTGAACTGAAACAGTGCTTTCCACGACGTCGTCCCAACTTATCAAAACGCTGTCGTTTAGACTTCTTAGCAAAACACGATAGAACTGAACTCGAATACCATCTGCTGATTCTTCACGAAAGCTCCAACTGATAAATCGATCAATCCATTTATCTTTTTGTTATCACCAAAACTTAATAAATATTGTTCTAACAACATTCGAAATCACTTGAAGATCTGATTGCATAGCAGAAAGAGCATGGCCTACCTATGGAGCAACCATGCACTTCCACTTTTCTTGATGCATCTGTCGGTAGTGGTGCTGTACTTGCACAGTTCTTTACTATGGCCAAGTCCACTTGCTGGGTGAGGCCAATGGTTTTGATTGATGGTGTGTGGACACCCATTCAGGGCACTGATTTCTGGAGGAGCAGTTGCAGGGTGTCCTTATTTGTGAATAAGAAGAAGCAGCCAGAAGTTGTGATCGAAGAAAATTGTGTGCCGCATGTGTTCTTCATTGAGCCTGTACAATATTGGGGAGCTGCCCCTTCTTTGATCAAGACTTGGGGCTAGGCAAGAGTATGTACAGATATTGTTCGATACCATATGTTTGGGTGTTTGCGACCAGTTAGTGGAGATGTTTGCACATATATAGTTGTGTATAAATTGGGAGTTGAGCGAATTCCGGCAAGTTTTTGCAGTATTTTTTCACAGGGTGTATATACAGAAAGTTTTGTTGGGTATTTCAGTGATTCGGAGGTACAGATTATTCCAGAGATTGATTCAGATTCTTCTGATGGATGTACAGTTTATCGCTCTCCTTCTCCGATTTCTCAAGAAGCTGATTCTTCTGTTCCTGAGGTACATTTTGCGTTAGGTCCCGTCAATTTTGGTGCTGCACAGGAGGAGCAATCTTACTATGTTCAGAGTCCAGAATCTCCTCCTCCTACGTTTCAGCACCAAGTGACTTCTGTTTCATCCAGTGGTTCTCCAATGCATTTTACTCGTGATGATATTCCATTGGATGCTACTACAGATGATCTAACATCATTACCAGTTGGCCCCTCTGAATTTCATACAGCCCTCGATGATCTCTGAGCTTTCATACTACAGCGTATTAACGATTCTAACAGTGAGATACTATCTAAGCTCCATACGCTTGAAAGAGGCCTTCGAGACACTCTGCACGATCAAGATTCCAACGCCCGAAAATTGATTAACAATGTTTTTCAAGATGCCCATACTATGATTGATGTCCAGAAAATTCACTTGAATGAATTTAAGAAAGTTGTTTTGGGACAGGGTGTCACTGCTGGTGCAGATTCGCTGGAAACCAGGAAGGAGTTCAAAGCGCTTGATGGTAAAATTAATTCATTAGATGGGCAGGTTGTTGCTATCAGAAATGAACAGTTGGAATTCCAAACAAAAATAGCAGCAGATATTCTGAGCCTCTCCACCCAGCTTGGTGATATCGTCGAATACATACGTGGCGGTGATGCCAAAAAGAGGGAAGGAAGCAGCCGCCGCCGCCCTCTACCTACTCCTGTTCATCAAAGTGAAGGCAGTGGTGATGTTGTTAGAACTACAGAGATCTCACAGGCAGACATTGACGCAGCGAATAGACAAATTATGGAGAGAATGATGCGTGAGGATAGAGAAAGAGAGAAGGAAAGGAGAAGCAAGAGTAGGAGTGGATTGTACAAAAGACGCAGATATTAGGATAGAATTTTTGTACAAGTCTTATGTACAACTCCAACTCTTCTGATTAATGAAAGTTTGAATTCCAGCAGTTCGTGTGCAATTTATTTTGCCTATCTATTTATCTTGGCTGCTAAGTTTTGTCATCACCAAAAAGGGGGAAATTGTTAGGATAAAATTTAGAGTTTTGGTGATAACAAAAATAAGAAAAGATTTGGACTTAACGGTGATAATCGAATAATCTTTCATAAGATATCAAGTTGCTGATAACAGTGATCGGTTCGAATTACAGTTATGATATCGGGTTGTTCAGAATCGGGTTTTGGAACAGTGGAGTTATCGATTTTGTTATTCGGGTTATCAAATCAGCTATTTGGGTTATCGGGTCAGAAATCTACTGTTGATGGTGTTCTAAGGATGATGATATCTACCAACAGCTTTGACTATTGTATCGGTGATGATATCTGCCAACAGCATTTGGTATTGAAATAGTGAATGGTTGCTACCAACAGAAAGGGCCATAGTTATTGTCAAGTATATTCGACAGATTCTGTAACAGTGTAGATATTGGTGCTGTCATCAGATATCGTAACAGTATCACTCATTGTTGCTGTCAACAGATAGCGCTACAGTTCTTGTTCAACAGACATCATAACAGGAACATTAAAATTCGTTAACAAGCAAAGGATGCTGTCAATAGATTTGAGCATAGTAGAACTATCAGATACCGTGACGTCATTGATACCGTCAGATATCGCTACAGTGTTTTCTATGGTTATCAGTACAGTGGTTGTACAACAGATATGATGACGTCAGCCTTTCTGAAATTGCAAATGGTCAGATATGTTTACCACGACAGATAATTACTGTTCAATCGTCTTCAAGACAAATATTGTAGGCAACAGAAAAGAATTCAGGCACAAATGGTTAATTGATTCATACGGGACCATATATTCAAATTGGAGAGAATCAAGGTCTCGATCAAATAGTACAAATTGCCTGGAATTAAGGAGACAAGATTGGTACTATTTTTGGGTAAATAGTACACATTGGCAGAGGTCGTTACAACGGGATTGCACATAAGTTTTGAATTGAAGAAGAACTCTTGCCACTGCTATTGCTGTTAGGCTGTCAAATTTCTTTCTGAGCTTTCATTACTTTGAAGCCACTCTCACAAAAGCTCAAACACTCGAAGAACTATACCGTTGATCTTCATAGAAAAATATCTTCGAATTCATACGGGACCATATATTCAAATTGGAGAGAATCAAGGTCTCGATCAAATAGTACAAATTGCCTGGAATTAAGGAGACAAGATTGGTACTATTTTTGGGTAAATAGTACACATTGGCAGAGGTCGTTACAACGGGATTGCACATAAGTTTTGAATTGAAGAAGAACTCTTGCCACTGCTATTGCTGTTAGGCTGTCAAATTTCTTTCTGAGCTTTCATTACTTTGAAGCCACTCTCACAAAAGCTCAAACACTCGAAGAACTATACCGTTGATCTTCATAGAAAAATATCTTCGAGTCATCCTCTGATTCACCATTGTTGAATCGATTTCATTGTATAAGAAATCAGAGGATTTTACAGTCTCACAGAACTTGTATTCATTGTTATATTTAGTTAAGTCTGTAACAAACGGGCTTCTCAAAAAGCCGTTTGAAATATTGCTAAGAGTTGTAAACCAGCAGTTGCGTCTGCGTGGATTGTTTGAGGAGTACTAGGAGTTCACCTTGAGCGAGGCTCGGTGATTGGGTGTGTGCATATGGCCTGTACAAATCAAATCTTCTAGTGAAACCTTCCTGAAAAGGAAGAAGGGGAGAAGTAGGATATTTATATCCGAACTTCCAGAAACAAACTCTGTCCCTTTATCTCTTTACATTTAAGCATTTATTTATTATTTATTGTTCACAAATTAATCGGCTTCATTCCGAACGTTTTAGTTAGCCGAGAGATTTGAACTTAACTGAGATACCTCAAGTTTGGTAACTCGGACTTGAGTTAAGCAGCACGTGTAAAACATTTTGAAAATAATTTGAAATAGAAAAATTGAAGGAGTTCATTCAACCCCCCCTTCTGAACTCCTGTACTTGTTTTGATCCTATTTTTAGGACCATCAGCTGTTGTAACCTTAAGCTTTGTTTTTGATTAGGTCAGGCGCGAGCTGGTCTGAGAGGATAGCTCTGAGTTGGACTACTTTGTTGTGCTGGTATGGGTTCTATCGCGATCTGGTTTTAGGGACACCAGCTTAGAGGTGATCAGCTCTGGGATTCCTTTGTTTGTGCGAGCTGGATCCATCTTAGAGAGGTGCTGGATGCTCCGAGCTGGTCTAAGGTTTCCATGACCTGGTTTTTGGCGTCTGCGTACCTAAGCTTGTAAATAGAAAATTCTGAGTTGGTTTGACTTTACTGTAGCTATAAGCTGGGAATATATATATAAGCGTTGACCAATACTTAGTTATTTTACAACACACATATCCTTATCTTCTCCCGTATCCCAACATATATTATCCAAATCCTAGTGGTTACTGTTCACCCGATATCTTCTTTTTCTGATTATGGGAGTTTGTCTAGTCAGATTTGAGTGAAAATACCTCGACTGGAAACCCCTCTTTGACGCCTACATTCTTGTACCAATTTGGTGTCGGTAGGAGGCCGGACCAAGATAATTGCTGAGGAGATGTGTGAGCTAGGGTTCGCGATTTCCAACAGAGTTGAGCTCCGGTTCAGATTAGAGCCTTTCTTCTGATTTTTTCCTTGAGCTATTGGCAGAGTCTCGAGTGGAGCAAAGAGTTTGTTATGCTGTTAAGCTGTAAGCTATGTTGAGGTATTGTGCCAAGATCTTCGTAAGGTACGGACGTGAGCTTATTTTACAGCTTTGAGATATGGATGTAATTATATGCGGTATTATGTGCCGTATGTATGTGTACTGTGTCCTGCTGTTGCTTGCTTATGTTCTGTTTTCGTATATTGCAAGCTTTTATCCATGCATACCTGCATTTCATGTTGAGCTCTCATATCTATTGTTAGCCGTTGTGCTGTTGTTGATTTGTTAGTACCAGAAAGCTCTCGGTTGGATTACTTGAGGATTATCGACTAGCTACCGTGATCCTCTCCTCCCTGTTTTTCTGGTTTTTGCCGCAATGAGATGAGTGGATAGCTACCATGCTCTCATGATCTTGTGGGAATCAGCGGGTTGAGCTATTCTATTCTTGCTTCTGGTACTGCGTGTTGAGACGAGGGGATAGCAACCACGCTCTCACATACCCTATGGCCACTGAATTGTTGATTCTAGCAGAGTTGCTGTTTCTTTGAGTTATGTGATCACGTCTGTTCGTGTCTACAGGTGGTTAGCTGTTCCGTTGAGCTTCGTGGATCACATCTGTTTGATCACCAGCTGTTGAGTTATTTCTTCGAACTCCATTGTTCCTCCTGTCTTCATGCATTGCATATCATTATGTCTTGTTGTCTACTTGTTGTTTATGTTTCTCTCTATACTGGGGCTTGACCCTTGTCCCTCTGAGGCTATTTGGTTGTTTGTGTGCCATTCAGGATTCCCAGGTTCTTCAGCTGGCCCAAGACATGCGTCAACTAGCGGTGCCCGGAGAGACTGATAGAGTGTCCCAGCTATATATTTATTTATATTGTGTCATTGAGACTGTGTCGGGGAATTCCCCGAGCTGCTATTGTATTTCAAAATTCGTGAATTGTGTTGCTTTGGGATACTTTTTGTGTTGGATACTATCCGAGGCTTGTATCTGGTATTGCTGGTCGAATGAAACCTGTATTTTGAGTTTACATTTAAGTATAAATTTCAGTCAGACCGAAAAGAAAAATTTTATGCACTTTTTATGCTTCCGTAAGTTTAGGTTAATTGCGTGCTTAATCTTTGTTTTATTTCACGGGACCTGACATTTTGGTATCAGAGCTTAAACTGTGATAAGCTCAATTTCTTTACGAGTTCACTTGAGTCTCGGCACTGTATCTGCCTTGTTTCTTGTACTTGACTACGTGTCTTATCTGCTGTTTGATCTTACCGCCCTAGTATTTCTGTAGATGCTGCCTAGAGGTAGAGGTGAGGTGAGGAGGCAGATTCCGGTAGATTATAGGTCTCAAAACCTAGAGGAATATGCAGGTCATACTAGTATCCCTGTTCGTAGGCGGGCGCGGCAGGTGGATGACGAAGTTGATTTATTGGCGTCTCGTGTCAACGAGATGGAATTGGTTAGGGCAAGGTTTCAGAGGATGAATCCTCAGACGTTCACTGGGGTGGAGACTAGTGATGATGCAGAGGCTTGGTTAGAACACATTGAAGGTCTGTTTGAGATATTTCACTATGAGGATGCGCGTAAACTGAGTTTAGCTACGTTCCAGCTGAGGAGCAATGCACAACGTTGGTGGAGAGGTACCTCACTAGCTAGGTAGAGATGGGAGCAGAAGTATCTTGGAATAGTTTCTGTGCTGCGTTCCGACAGGAATACGTCCCGAAGTCGTGTATGAACAACAAGGAGCATGAGTTTGACAACATGGTCCAGGGGGACATGAAAGTGGCAGAGTATGCGAGGCAGTTTGATTATTTTGGCTTACGTCCTCACATTGCTGGACGTGAGAGGGCTAAGAGGAATCGATTTTTGGAAGGGTTGAATGAAAATAATTATTATTTTGTGTTGGCAAGTTCACCTACTACTTATTCAGATGCGGTGGACAAGGATATTGATATCGAGCAGGGTTTACTAAACCGATGGTCTCGGGTTCGGTCGCAGGCTACACAAGGTGTTCGCCCCAAATCTCAAGGGGCGCATTCTTCTCAACCTGTTCAGGAGTCCCATCAGTCCACTCAGGCATCCCAGCAATCTGGTAGTCACTGGTTTGGGCCTCGAGGCAGATAGTTTAAAAAGAGGTCAGGTTCTAGCTCGTCGGGCTCTGGTAGTTCCAGGAATGGTAGGCCCAGAACTGCTTTCTGTTGTGAGGAATCAGAATTTAATTTGTGATTAATCGAGTAGATTTGGGATTTATCGCATGAATTTTGAAGATTTTACGCGTGAAATCTGATTCCACATTGTATTTCAGATGTTGCGCTATTGTTTAGAATCAGTCGTAGCGAATTTGGGTGAAATCTGTCAACAGCAAGCTACTGTAGCGAAGTCAACATGGGTCAACGTTACTGTAGCTCAAGACTGGTGAATTTTGAATCAGTAGAGATGACGTAGGCGTTACGCATTGTTATCTGTTGGCAGTAGTTGGGCTTAGAATGGTTGCTGCTGGCAGCAGGCGCGCTAATGCAAGGATCAACGAAGGAATGACACGTGTTGGTCAACATTTTTGAGTGTTGACTACTGATTTCAGCAGTTACGTTAGAAGGAGTGACAATTCGATGGTTTGAAGAACCAGTCGCGAGATATCTGGCAACAGCTAGGGTGACGTAGGCTGTGCGACGTCGTTTTGATAAGTAGAAACGCTGCGTTTTGAGTGTTGCGACTGGGTGACCAGCTGTTGGCAGCAATGCTTACATAACCATTACGACGTCGTTTAGATTAGTTGATGCGTCGTCGTTTTGAGTAATTTCGCGAGATCAGTCGCTGATAGTTGTTGAGAGATATCTGTTGTCAGCTGGTGAAGTGCTGCGACGTCGTTTGAGTTAGTTGGAACGATGTCGTTTTGATGTTTTCCTTTGAGAGTGTATCGACTGATGGTTGCTGCTGGTTTTATCGAAAGAAAGAAGAAATGGTATCTGCTGTAAGATATCTACTGTTCACGTCGACTGAATATTTTCGTGGATAGCAGCTGTTGGATTTGAGGGTTATATATAGAAGTGTTGATCGACACTTAGAATTATTGAGAACCTGATATTTCTTATCTTTGTATTCAAAACCTCGTCGAGTTACTTTTCACCCAACATTTCTTCGTAGATTCCCACCGTTTTCCGTCGACGAATTGAGTGGTCTTGGTGGCGCTGAACTCTCCTAGCTTAGCTCTTTCGATTGCTATCCATTTTAGACCTTGAGTTAACGTTGGACCTGGAAGCGTGGAGTTTCTAGCGTTCATAGTTTTTGGAAGAAACCTGTGCTGTGTTTTCCTCTTGCTAGCATGGACTTTTAGATTTGAGCTCGCAGGAAGTGTCTGCCGTGAATTGCAAAGCCATGAGGAAGCTGGGTGCTGGTCGTGAGTTCTGACGTACCCTTTTTGTGATCTGTGAGGTAGAAATTGTGGAATTGAGGTACGATTGAGCAGCTCTTAGCAGCTTTGAGCATGAACATGACTATATTTCAGTGTTGTGAAATCTGTGGAATTGTTGATAGGTGTTTACGTGAATCAGTTGCTGAATTGCTTGAGTTATGCTTACTGCTTTCATGTAATATGCCTTGTATGCATTATGCATTGATATTGATTGGCATACACGCATACATATTGAGCCTTGACAGATTGATTTGATGACCTGATTGGGTGCCACGTTGTGACTGGCTGATCATTGAGTCGTGCCAGAAAAGTCCAACGCTATCATCGGAGTGGTGACTACCGGATTCGAGTATCTACCACCGAGCTGTGATGGGTTGACGGGCCCCAATGATCACGGACCGATGATTTCCACCGGCTGATTGGCTGTGAGTGGTATGGAGGCTTGATTTGATTTGCCAGTTGATAGACTGGTCTAGCTATCCGATTTTTGATAGCCTTCATGCATTCATAGCATTGATTTATGGCATGTTGCATGTTTAACTGTTTTGATAGCTCTTCGTACTGAGGCTTGACCTCGTATTCTGTTTTCCTGATTTTGTGTCTTGGGTCTGTGTCACCCATTTGCAGGATCTTCAGGTAGCCAGGCTGGACAGAGCAGTGGTACAGCTGGTCGACCCCCATTCCCATGAGTCCCAATTATATTTATGATATGTATTGAACCCGGGGATGCCCCGTGTTTCTATGTATTGGGGATTTATTTTAGACTTGAGATTTATTGTTGCCTGGTCTGTATAAGTTTGAGTTAACTTATATTTTGACTATCGATATTTTGGATGTATGTTGTTACGTTCAGGCCCAAATGATTTCGAAAATTTTTAAGCCCTGATTTTAGCTTCCGTGTTTATGCGTTTATTACGTGTTAATTGTGAGTAATTAGCACGGGGCCTGACATCTGTAGTCAGTGTGGAGGAAAACATTCGTCGACGAAATGCATCGGGGTTCAAGGTTTTTTCAACCTCTGGGTACATTTTGGACACTTTTCTAGAGTGTGTCCATTGGTCGGTACTCAGTATACTGCTTCTACACCACAGAGTCGTTCAGGTGGATCGTCCCGAGGCAGGTCTTTCCCTGCGCAGCAGCAGCAGGAGTAGAGGTTTGGTGGATCCCAGCCTAGGGGATCGTTTTAGCAGCCTGTTCCATCTCGCTTTGGAGGGTTTTACGAGCCCCATTTCTCCAGACCCCAACAGGCACAAATGAACGCCATGAAAAGGGAACAAGCGGAAGACACACCTGGAGGAGTGATTGCAGGTAACTGTACTATTTTCTATTTTGATGCCCGAGTATTATTTGACATGGGAGGATCACATTCATTTTTATCTGATGCATTCATTCATGAGCACGGGTTGTGTACAACCTCTTTGTGCGATGTTGTGTCTATCGCAACTCCTGTAGGTGCGGGCTTGTTCTCCCAAGAGATTGTTTTGGACTGTGTGATTAAGTTTGGTGAGAATGTGCTGCGGGCCAACTTGATCAAATTAGTCATATGGGACTTTGATTGCATTTTGGGAATGGACGTATTATATAGCTTTAGAGCTTCAGTAGATTGCTTCCATGTGTGGTGCGTGTTCGGCCCCAATTTGGATAGAAGTGGGATTTCTATGGTCATGACTCTCGGTCGAAGATCCCATTGATATCAGCCATGGAGATGTTCGGACTTTTATCTTTGGAGAATTCGGGGTTTATGATCTATGCCTTAGACGTATCCTCTGAGTCTCTCTTGGAGTTTATTGACATCCCCGTCGCTCGAGATTTTCCTCATGTGTTCCCCAGGAGATTCCTGGATTTCCCCTGAGAAAGGAGATCGATTTCATCATTGAGTTGGTGACTGGGACAACCCCTATTTCGAGAGCCCCATATCATTTGGCACCAGTCGAGTTGAAAGAGCTGAAGGTCCAATTAAGAGAATTTTTGGAGAAGTGTTTTAATAGGCCGAGTAAGTCACCGTGGGGAGCTCCGATCATCTTTGTGAAGAATAAGGATGGGTCTATGAGAATGTGTGTTGACTTTCGGCAGCTTAACAAAGCGACAACAAAGAATAAGTATCCACTACCGAGGATTGACGATCTGTTTGATCAGCTGCAGGGATCAGAAGTATACTCTAAGATTGATCTGCGATCTGGGTATCACCAATTGCGGATTATAGACGCTGATGTAGAAAATAAGGTGTTTCGGACTAGATATGGGCATTATGAATTCTTTGTGATGCCGTTCGGATTGACGAATGCCCCTGCTGTCTTCATGGATTTGAAGAATCGCGTCTTTCGGTGAGTATATTGATCGCTTCGTGATTGTGTTTATTGATGACATTCTTGTGTACTCGAGGAACTATAGAGAGCATAAGGAGCATATGAGATTAGTGTTGCAGACACTGAGGGACTCGCAGATGTATGAAAAGTTCACTAAGTGTGAATTTTGGTTAGACAGGGTGACCTTTTTGGGTTATCATTTCTGCACAAGGTATTTCAGTGGATCCTAGTAAGGTTGAAGCAGTTCTTAACTAAGAGCGACCTAGGAATGTTTCGAAGATTCACAGTTTCTTGGGTTTGGCTGGCTATTATAGACGTTTCATCGAGGGATTTTCTTCAATAGCCAGACCGATGATGCAGTTGACCCAGAAGGAGATTTATTTGGACAGAAGAGTGTGAGTCTAGTTTTCTTTTACTCAAGGAGAAGTTGACTACTGCTCCTGTTTTGGCTCTACCCTTTGGGTTTTGTAGGTTTTTTAGTATACTACGATGCTTCTCTAAGTGGTTTGGGTTTTGTGTTAATGCAGAACGAGCGAGTGATAGCCTATGCGTCTCGAAAGTTGAAGCCCCACGAGACCACATACCCCATTCACGATTTGGAATTGGCAGCCATCGTTTTTAATTTGAAGATTTGGTATCACTATCTGTATGGCGAGAAATTTGTGGTGTACAACGAACACAAGAGCTTAAAGTATATTTTCACTCAGTCAGATTTGAACATGAGGCAACATCGTTGGATGGAATTGCTCAAGGATTTTGATTGTGAGATTCAGTATCAAACAGAGCGAGTGAACTTAGTGATCGATGCCTTAAGTAGGAAAACCCAGCAAGCGATGTTAACATCTTTGAGTATATCGAAAGTCCATGAGCATTTGGGGACTTATGGATGTAGTTTTCAGCCAGACGATTAGTACTTTGTGGTCTCTTATTTTTAGTTTGAACCACAGATTGTAGCAGACATTAGGGAAGCACAAAGAACTGACCCGTACATCCATGTGTTAAGGGTGAAAGCCCAGAATAGTCAGTCAGATGATTTTGCTGTTTCTTCTGATGGATGTTTGAGATTTCGGGGTAGATTAGTGGTTCCAAATTTGATAGACCTGAAGGAAACTATCTTGAATGAGGCCCATTTTGTAGTCATTACAGTGTACATGTCAGGCCTCGTGCTTACAACAGAGTAAAATCACACAAACACAAGCGGAAGCCACTAAAAAGCGGGTAAAATTTTTTGCTTTTGGCCTGACGGTTTCAAACGATATAATTAAAAATAGTACGATACTCAAAAGTAATCCCATTTTAACAACAACAAAACCAAGGCTACAAGCCCACAACAACCAATACAGCATAACATGTATCAGACACCTGGTAACAACCACAACCGAATATCACAAGATACAACAAAAGCACAGGGCATCCCCTGGCTAAAAATACTGATACATATAAATATGCTATATGCTACTGGGATACTCTAACCACCTCCTGGGGCACCTCTAGCTGGGTCAGCTCCAAGACCAGCTGGATAAACTGAACAACAAAACAGGCAAGGAAAACAACCAGGCCCCAGAGGGACATGGGGTCAAACCCCAGTACGGAGAGCAACTATAAAACAGCAGTAAACAGCAAGAATAAAATGCAGATGCTATGCATGAGACCAGGAACAACAACCGGAGGCTACAACCAAGGAAGGGAGCCAAAGAAACTCAATGCACAGATCAACGGAATCTGCAACAACAGTGGCCATGGGGTGTGTTCAAAGTGTGGTAATGAGCCACTCTCCTGGACACTACACCCGAATACCAGATGCATCAAGCAACTCGACCTGTCGTTGCCTCGCCCATGAAATGTGGTAGTTAACCACTTGGCGCATGGTGGCTAACAAACCCAGTAGGGAGATGAGAGTGCGGTATCGCCGCTCGCCCTCGCATCCTGGTAAGAAAACAGAGCAACAACAACGAAACAATGGCTGCAAATGCTGGAATAGAATGGCATGCGTGTATGCAACATGCTGGAAAATCAATAAGCATAAATCATATGCACAACAGCAATTGTACACGACAATAATTCACAGCTATCACATAAAACAGCAACCTCACAAGGCAACTAAACACGGCAGCCATAACCAACCAGCAACTATAAATTATCCAAGCCATGAACACGCTGATTTTACAAGCTCCAATCCGTACCTTATATTTCTGTGCAACAATTACCACAATTCAAGCCTCGAGAGATCTGAATCCAACCTGCTAAAAGACGTAAGATCTCAGGAAAACTTCAAAAAAAGCTCAAGGCCAACTACAAAACTCACGGCTGGAAATTTGATCACTCAAACCAGCAACTAATCTCAACAATACAACTTAACAGGAAGCTTAATTCAAGGCTAGGAACAAGATTCCATCACAATTTCGAAAGGCTACCTGAACGCACAACTCACGGCCGAAATACAGTAGCTTCGAAATTTCGCTCCAGCCCACGACAGCCTCCAAAAGTGGTATGAAATGAAAGAGCTTATCGAGAGGAGTCCAACACTACCTTAAACGTACTAAACGGTGACCGGAAACGACGGGAATTGCCGGAGAAATACTACGGTGAACAGTGCTCTAGGGTTCGAAGCGAAGAACAACAATCGGGAGAAAATATTGCTAAGTATGGAAATCTGATAATCCAATCGAAGACTAAGTCTCCCAATATATATAAGATTCTCACCTGCTGACAGCAGCAAGAACAACTCCATCGACAAAACCAGTCGACAATACAAAGAAACCAACCAGCAGGCATTGCTGTTCACACAATCAGCTTTCGCAAAACAAATCAACAGCTGAATCTCACAAACAAAGCTAAACAAAACGGTGTCACATCGACTTAACCAAACGACGTCGCATAGAACACGTCATCATATCTGTCGACAGCTGATCACCTAAACCAACGGCTGGACAAAATAACGCGACAGATCCCTCAACAGTAATGCCTAACGCGACCAACAGCTGACGCCAGACATTACATCCAAATTCTGCGTTTCAACTAAATAAAACGACGTCGCACAACAATGTCAGCAAATCTGATCAAAGCGCTACGCTACAACAGATCCATACAAAGCCAAAACGACGTCGCGCAATCTACGTCATCCTATCTGATGAACTCAACGCCCGCAACAGCAATCGCTAACGCTAAACCAATACGACGTCGCCTCCACTAATATAAACGACGGCGTTTTGAACCCGCTACAGGAATTTTGACTCGCGTTGACATCTGCTGGCAGAAACCACCAACTACCAAAACATCAGAACACTATCAAAACGGCGCCGTGCTAATTAATCTAAACGACGATGTTTAACATCCAATACAAAAACAATCGCTGCCAACAGAATTCACCAACGACTGATCTAAGCTCTCCCAAAACACTAAACGACGGCGTTTTGATCTCCTGCGACAACTGATACCAGCTTTCACCACAAAACCCGATTTCTAACACAAACACCAAAAGTTACGGGAATTTCCAAAATTGCTCTAAAACAGATTAATCCAACGACTAATCTTTATTTAAATTCAGGTCTCACAGTACATCCGAGTGAGAAGAAGATGTACCATGCCTTGAGATCTGTTGGAGTGCAATAATGGCCCTTGCTAGGTAGAGCGATCAAAACGTGGCGCTTGTGTTGCTATACGGTTTAAAAGATTGGAGTTGCACCGTTACCACCAGCTATAGCTTTTGGTAAAGCGTCAAGCGCTTGGTCCTACAATTGGTATCAGAGCCAAGGTCACGGGTTCGATTCCCATTGATTGCAAGGAGTGTAATTATTGGGAGGGGGATTGTTGGAGTGCAATAATGGCCCTTGCTAGGTAGAGCGATCGAAACGTGGCGCTTGTTTTGCTATACGGTTTAAAATATTGGAGTTGCACCGTTACCACCAGCTATAGCTTTTGGTAAAGCGGCAAGCGCTCGATCCTACAAGATCTCACTATTGGTGGGAAGACATGAAGAATGATATCTCTGAATTTGTGGCAAGATGTATGAATTTTCCAACAGGTCAAGGCCGAGAGGATGAGACCTGGAGCATTGATGCAAAGTTGAGAAGTGCTTCAGTGGAATTGGGAGAATGTTGCAATGGATTTTGTAACCCACTTACCTCGTTCGAACAGGGGTTGTGACATGATTTGGGTGGTTATTGACAGACTCTCTAAGGTAGCCCATTTCATTCCCTATGACGTAAGGTGTTCCATTAATAAAATGGCGAGACTGTAAATTGACCATGTGGTTAGATTGCATGGAGTTCCGGTATCTATAGTGTGAGGACTAGAAATTGTTATGTATGGTTTATTAGCTAATTAGATTTGGATTAGGATTAGTTAATTGAGTTTCTGATTATCGGGTTTTCAGATGTGAGGATTTGGTGATTTTTAGAATTTCATATTTGGGTGAAATCTGGATCTTCAGATGTGTCCCTCGCATGTTTGTGTGAATTGCCGCGATCAGGGAGCGAAACGCTGTCGTTGAGGTGCTAGTCAGATTTGGCGTTGCAAGAGGTAATGCGATGTCGTATCGAGTATTCAGATTTGAGACTAGTATGTGGAATCTGTTAAGCATCCGTGAACAGATGTGAGCGCTTATGTGGTCAAGTGATGACCGTTAGCGGGATCTGTTGCGAGAGCGGGACCCATATGCTACTTCGTTTTGTTTAGTAGCGCGACACCGTGAGTAGAAGCGTGAGTTTTGTTGGAGAGTCAGATCTGAGATAGCGTAGTCAGATGTGAATGTTAGCTAAGGCCAAATTTGAGGGACTTCTGTTTTAGCGATAAGATCTGGATTTGTAGGTGATTGACTTCTACTGTAGCTTGGATATGGGGATTTAAATTAAGTGTCGATCAGCACTTAGAGTATTTTCGAACCGGATATTTCTTATCTTCATCCTCGATAACCCTCAATTGGTACTGTTCATCCGAACCCTATTTCCGTCGATTGCCGTCGTTTTTCGCCGTCGTTTGGAGAAAGATTGGTAGCGCTGAGCTCGTCTTCTCTAAAGCGTTCGATTGGTACCAATTTGGATACTTGAGTCATCGGATTTGAGGAGCGCGAAGTTGTTAAAGTGTTCGTGGATCTTCGCTATTGTTGACCCGTAGTTCGTCTATTCTCTAGCAGCTTTGGGTAAGTGATTTCTTTCCGTTTTAAGCTTCTTTGAGAGCGGAGTGGTGCTCGGTAGAGTTGAGATAGCTGAGTGAGCTACGAGGCTTTAGAATTTAAGCTGTATGAGTTCAGATTTGAGTTGATATTGAGATATCTTGAGAGATTTGAGCAGGTAGCGGCTTATGTTGAGTTCGTCGTGAAGCTGATAGGGCAATAGACTTGAGTTGATTGCTGCGTCCTTGTTTTTGTAAGATCTGTTGAGGTATAAGCTGAATTGAGGTACGAATTGAGCTAGATTTTTAGCAGCTTTTTTATAAGCTTTGGGATATTTCTTACGTGTATTAGCTGCTGTGCCCTGTGTTTATTGGTATGATGTTCTGTGCTCATATATGTTTTGTGCGTGAGATATATGTATGATCTTAAGAATGAGTCAGCTGTGCATTCACGCATACATATTGAGCCTGATTCCTTTGAGAACTGAGTTCCTTTGCACGTTGTGATCGGCCGGCTGAGTCGTCGTGCCTGAAAGGTCCAACACTATTTTTGATGAGGTGGCGGACTGAGTCATCGTGCCTGAATACCGCATTGCCTTGTGATGGTCGGCTGAGTCGTCACACCTAAATATCACAATATGATGATGATTGATGAGATCTGTATAGCTGAGTCGTTGTGCTTTGTTTACTGATGATTCTTGGTAGCCCTGTACATGCATTGCACGATTGAGATATTGCACTGTCTGATATGATAGTTGATTTTATTGTGCTCTTCGTACTGAGGTTGGACCTCGTTTATTTTCCCTGTTTTGGGCTATTTTGGTCGGTGTTGGCCATTACAGGTTCTTCAGGTAACCAGGCTGGACAGAGTGGAGCTTCAGCTGGTCGATCCCCTTTTTTATTTGAGTCCCAGTTGTATTGAGAAATTATATTGAGCCAGGGGATGTGCTCTGCCTTTATTTATTCGGGGATATGTAGTGGATTGACTACTTATTTATTGTGTGTTGTTTGAGTTTTGAGTTAAACTCTTATTTTGAATATGAAAGTATTTTGAATGATATTGGATCAGGCTCATATTCGAAAATTTTTAGCCCATATTTTTATGATACTTCCGCATATTTGTGACTAATTGATGTTTTAGCGCACTGGGCCTGACATTTTTGGTATCAGAGCATAAACTGGGATAAGCTCGTTTCTTTTGATCACACTTGAGTCTAGGCACAGAGTTTGAGTTTTGACTTTGACTGACTCTATGATTGTGTGATTTGATTATTTGCCTTTGTGATTTATCTGCTTGTTCTTACCTCTTAGTTTTGGTAGATGCCGCCGAGAAGAGGTAGGAGTAGGATTGTTAGGCAGGTAGATGGGGAGTCTAGAGCCCCAGGCAGTGATGAGGATGTTGAGCAGCAGAAGATACCTTTGCGCCGACGTGCTAGATAGGTAGAGGTGGATGATGTGACTCGACAGATTGGAGAGATGGAGCTAGTGTTGGCTAGGTTCTAGAGAATGAATCCCCCGATGTTTACTGGTGTCGAGGTTGGTCTGTTGGATGAAGGCTGGCTTGAGCACATGGAAGAGTTGTTTGACGCAGTGGAGTACTCTCCAGAGAAGAGACTGAAGTTAGCAGTGTTGCAGTTGAGAGAGCATGCTCAACGCTGGTGGAAGGGTACTTCTCGTGTCATGAGAGAGACTGTAGTTTTGATTTCTTGGGAGAGCTTCTGTGCAGCTTTTCGACAGGAGTATACCCCCGAGTCTTTCTATAACAACCGTGAGCGGGAGTTTGATAACCTGAAGCAAGGGAACTTGAGGGTGGCCGAGTACGCCAGGAAGTTTTCTTTGCAGTTGTCGTATGTTCCCTATGTTGCGAACCAGGAGAGGACGAAGAGGAACAAGTTTCTGAGAGGGTTGAGGCCGAGTTGTTCCGGATGGTGTTAGCTGGTTCCCCTGCGACGTATGCTGAGGCTGTGGATAGAGCAGTGGATATTGAGGAGAGTCTGATGGAGGTGCAGAATCAGGTTCAGTCGACAACTGGACGTAGTTTTCAACCTGTACCAGGGGCGATGTCTTCTTTCCAATCTCCTCTAGTGCCGCAACAGTCGAATCGTCAGAGGTTCAAGCCTTGAGGGAAACAGTTTAAGAAGCGTTCGAACTCTAGTTCTTCTGGTTCAGTGAGTTCTGGTGGCAGTGGCTCCGGAGGAGGAGTGACTTGTGGACAGTGTGGAGGGCGTCATATGACTTCTCAGTGTCGTGGAGTTCAGGGCCTTTGCCATAACTGTGGGCAGCCTGGACATTTTGCTCGAGTGTGTCCGGCTGGAGGACAGTATTTGGGTCACTCGCATCAAGGTTCAGCTGGTGGTTCTTCGCAAAGACCACAACCTTTTGCTCAGTCCCAACGATCAGGTTTCCAACCCCATGAACCGTCTAGGTTTGGTGGACCTTTGAGACCTCAGTTTTCGGGACCGCAACAGGCTCAGGTGAACGCCTTGACGAGAGAACAGGCGGAGGATAGACCAGAGGGAGTGATTGCAGGTACTTGCTTTATCTTTGACTTTCCTACACGAGTTTTGTTTTATACTGGAGCATCACACTCTTTTATTTTTGAGCTTTTTGTGTATGAGTGTGGGTTGAGTTCTTCCCCACTGTGTGATGTTGTCTCCGTATCTACCCCTGCTAGCATGAGTTTGTTGTCCCGTGAGGTAGTGTTGGATTGTGTTCTTAGGTTTGAAGAGAATGCGTTGGTGACTAATCTGATTGTCCTGGAGATTAGAGATTTTGACTGTATCTTGGGAATGCATGTGTTGTCCAGTTATAGAGCGACAATTGATTTTTTTCATGGTGTAGTGAGATTTAGGTCTGAATTTGGAGAGAAATGGGATTTCTATGGTGCTGATTCACGACCTAAGATTCCTTTGGTGTCTGCCATGGAGATGTTTGGTTTGTTGTCGCTAGAGAATTTAGGGTTTATGATCTATGCCTTGGATATTTCCCAAGTATCGCGAGTAGAGTTGAGCGATGTTCCGATTGCTCGAGAGTTTCCCAACGTGTTTCTGGATGAGATTCTTGGATTCCCTCCGAGACGAGAGATTGACTTCAGCATAGAGTTGGTACCAGGAACAGCCCCGATTTCTAGAGCTCCGTATCGATTGGCGCCAACTGAGTGGAAGGAACTCAAAGAGCAGTTGCGTGATCTTTTATAGAAGGGCTTCATTAGACCGAGTATGTTGCCCTGGGGAGCTCCGATTCTATTTGTGAAGAAGAAGCATGGATCTATGAGGATATGTGTGGATTTTCGACAGTTGAATAAAGTGACGATTAAGAACAAGTATCCATTGCCGAGGATTGATGACTTGTTTGACAAGTTGTAGGGATCCGCTGTATACTCTGTTAGAGTAGATGCCGAACTAGCCAACTTGTGGCGTGTGGGTTTTTATGACTCTTGTACAACTAGTCTTATATATGATATTCGCATTTTACTTATATGGCTATTCTTTACTTTCATTATGTGTGTAATATGAGGATGTTGAGCAGCAGAAGATACCTTTGCGCCGACGTGCTAGATAGGTAGAGGTGGATGATGTGACTCGACAGATTGGAGAGATGGAGCTAGTGTTGGCTAGGTTCTAGAGAATGAATCCCCCGATGTTTACTGGTGTCGAGGTTGGTCTGTTGGATGAAGGCTGGCTTGAGCACATGGAAGAGTTGTTTGACGCAGTGGAGTACTCTCCAGAGAAGAGACTGAAGTTAGCAGTGTTGCAGTTGAGAGAGCATGCTCAACGCTGGTGGAAGGGTACTTCTCGTGTCATGAGAGAGACTGTAGTTTTGATTTCTTGGGAGAGCTTCTGTGCAGCTTTTCGACAGGAGTATACCCCCGAGTCTTTCTATAACAACCGTGAGCGGGAGTTTGATAACCTGAAGCAAGGGAACTTGAGGGTGGCCGAGTACGCCAGGAAGTTTTCTTTGCAGTTGTCGTATGTTCCCTATGTTGCGAACCAGGAGAGGACGAAGAGGAACATGTTTTTGAGAGGGTTGAGGCCCGAGTTGTTCCGGATGGTGTTAGCTGGTTCCCCTGCGACGTATGCTGAGGCTGTGGATAGAGCAGTGGATATTGAGGAGAGTCTGATGGAGGTGCAGAATCAGGTTCAGTCGACAACTGGACGTAGTTTTCAACCTGTACCAGGGGCGATGTCTTCTTTCCAATCTCCTCTAGTGCCGCAACAGTCGAATCGTCAGAGGTTCAAGCCTTGAGGGAAACAGTTTAAGAAGCGTTCGAACTCTAGTTCTTCTGGTTCAGTGAGTTCTGGTGGCAGTGGCTCCGGAGGAGGAGTGACTTGTGGACAGTGTGGAGGTCGTCATATGACTTCTCAGTGTCGTGGAGTTCAGGGCCTTTGCCATAACTGTGGGCAGCCTGGACATTTTGCTCGAGTGTGTCCGGCTGGAGGACAGTATTTGGGTCACTCGCATCAAGGTTCAGCTGGTGGTTCTTCGCAAAGACCACAACCTTTTGCTCAGTCCCAACGATCAGGTTTCCAACCCCATGAACCGTCTAGGTTTGGTGGACCTTTGAGACCTCAGTTTTCGGGACCGCAACAGGCTCAGGTGAACGCCTTGACGAGAGAACAGGCGGAGGATAGACCAGAGGGAGTGA